>OW203678.1:10007500-10607500 GCA_934044485.1 Apeira syringaria | reverse complement strand
CATGTACACCTACATTGTCACTATGATATGTTATGTAAAGCGGGCATTAAGCTCTATCGTTTTCAAAATAAAGTTTATTTTGGGCCAACATGTCGACTTCGGGTCATGAGCGTTTATGGAGAACCGCGGCAACTCTACTAACAAATGCCCGGTATTGGTACTTACTGGTAGCGCAACACATTCTGTTTTACTTAACCTATCTCTATGTGTGCCACGGTCCGAGGGTTTCAACCCCAAACGGCTCAAATATAAACCCGCTATCGATATGGTATTTGCACCTTTTGAGGTTTTCTGCCATTTCATCCCTCATTATTGAGTAATGATTGTTTTAATTTAGACCGTGTAGGTTTTGAAGCGATGATAGCTCAACGGGGGGAGCGTCGCCTGTCAAACTGACGGACACTGGTTCGATCCCCAACAACAACTTGAGCTTTCGGTAAAGGCTACACCGTTATCAAATTCCCAGTATGGTGGTTCGAATACCCGCCTAGCTAGCTACCTCCTGAGGGAGAGTTTGAAAAACTGTCACCAAACACATAGTGTGTTCAGGCAGCAGTTCTTGAGAGCCAGTGAGCATTCTAGATCTAGCGTGTATATCTTCGACTACATCGTCACTGACCATCAAGTGAGATAGTGGTCATACGCTAGATCTATGTATACAGTGTAAAAAGGTACATATTTCTTGTTTGTATTGACTTATTATTTATTATTATTAAGTAAAAACAATATGATCAAAATTTCCAGTATACGTGAATCGTGACCAGCTCTTAGATCACGATGACGCACACAACTCGCGACAGTTTTCAACTCAACATTATAAAATCAAACGCTACCTTCACATTAATTGTGATTCCTCTGTCAGTCGCGCAGTAAACAATCCCGTGCGGGCCGGGCCTGCGGGCCGGGCACGCATTGTTCACTCGACGCGAACCAGACGGGAGTGGGTCGGACGCGGTCGCACGCGGAGAATCAATAGCGTCACTTCAATGAATACCTCTGTTGTACCTATCCGATAGGCATCTCTACATATCACACGGATAGAAATGAACGGTAATTTTCGGACTTTCACAATTCGAACGCATGGTTTATAGAGACTATCGGGTCTTGATCACGGCCATGGCGACTCGTCGAGGTGAACAGAAATGAACAGGCTTGCACTTATTGAAATATTTTTACCTTGTAAGCACGCATTTTTTTTTCATTTTTACCATTTTTTGTCTTTACTATGAATCCTAAAATAAACCTTGACAACTGTCATAACACGACTGGCATGATCTAGTGCAGTAACTGTTTTTATAATACCGACGTGTCAAGTCCTTCCAAATGATAATGAATTAATATCAAATAAAACACTTCAAACTTTCTTTGTTTCAGTATGAAGCAGTCTGTTAGAGTCTAGTCTTCTAAGCTTTTATTCTATAGTCCGACTACCGACATTGTGGTTTCCACCATTAGTCTTTTTTTACAGAACTATGTAGTATATAGGTATGCTACTAAATGTGTCTCACTGTCTCAGTACCTATATCGCTACCGCAAATGCAGATTTCTGCAGTCTCCACTATTTGTAAAGTTTTCTTCGAGAATATTCTGCATCGAGTTTTTTAACTTGCGGTATAACTACTAAGGTATAACTGTTATTTCGCCGAAGTATAAGACAGCTACTCGAAGCTCCTAAAATGGACATTTTCGTACTTAAATTCCTCTTATAAATTCTGGTCCGAAGGTTTTTTATAGAGTAAGATTGTTGATTCTAGGTACCCATTTGTCCGGGTTTGTGCCGGCTTCAGTGAGCACCCTCGAAGATCACGCCATTGTTCATTTGACTCGAAACAGATATAAAGTTTATTCAGACCCTTCAACCAAATGAATGGACCCGTGGTCGATATACCCTATCTATATGAATATTTTTGTATTGGCACACTGTATGCACATGTTTTTGATATTTGATCGTTTTTACGATTCGTCTATCGTTCTTAGAAAGTATCTGCAAAGTTAATAATATTAATTATATTGTTATCTTCGGACAGTCCAACAGCGCAAACACCTAATTATTTAGAAAAAAGAAATTCATCATCATCTAAAACGCACCGCAAAGCTACATAATTAAAATGATTATTTTGTCGTGGCTTACTCCCTGTCAGTTTTGCTCGCGAGGCCTACATGCGCAGTATAAGCATATGCCCCGCTTGGATTCCTGATACATTTCTAAAGTAAAAGAATCGTTTCCACATCAACTTATCTAGCTCCTGTTATTTTGTCCAACGTTGCGGAGATTATTCTAATGTAGACAATTTGGCACACAGCTCTGTGGATTGTTAGATACACTGTCTCGTAAGTTAATGAGACACATGCGATATTTCCTGTCGAAGTTTCTTTAATCATCTGAAAATAGGGCGCGTCCGTTTGTTTGCGTCCATGTTATTTGAAATGTATGTAGATCGTGACGCGACATCATATTACAAATAAGCTTTTAGATTAGTTTTCTTTCGAGTTTATGAGGATCATCTTTTCTCTTGCCGGTTTACTGATCGATACAAGTCACCAACAATGAGTTATTTACAATGTTTTTGAATAAATATTAAAATTATGCAATACTAGCTATAGCCACGTCCCGTAGTTTCTTCCCTCTCTAAACTATATTGGTGGTATTATAATAAAGAAATTTTAGTAAATTTCGTCATTATAATACCACTGATTTATAACGGGAAGAAACTACGGGACGTAGCTATATTCATTCAGCCTCTCTGGAAAGATTTAGTAATAATTCCAGAGAGGCTGAATGAATCTAGATGAAATTTGGCACCGAGATCGAGTTTGGAATAGATTAGCACAAAGACTTCTATTTATTTTTGAAAAATGTCCGTTCTGCGGTTTACCTAAGGTAATAAGAAAACCGCACTCCACGCTGGACTACGGTTCTCAAATATCGTCTAGATCCGTTTAGCCACTCTGGGGAGATTTAGTCATTTTCATTGTTATAGTACCACCTATATATTATAGTGAATAGTGAGGTTAGATAGCTAGGAGCATATTAGTCTGCGCTTCTTCACACACTTGACAGCAGTGACTTGGCTGTAGTTTGTTTGTTCCGGCGCTAGTAATGGATAGTGTTTTGTTCATTCGTAAGATAAATTACAAATATATTTTAATTAATTTTATTCGAACCGTACGAAAGTAACCCTTAAATAATTGGTGTTCCTGTGGGATAAGCAAACCTCTGTTCCTCCTTCACGCTGAAACGACTGAACGGATTTTCATGAAATTTAGAGCGAAGATAGCTTATACCCTGGAAAAACACATATGCTACTTTTTATCCAGGTAAAAGCTCCCGTGGGAAAACCGTAGTCCACGCGGGTGAAACCGCAGGGCGCAGTTATTTTACATAAAGATATCGAGTAAATTGTCGATAACTCATTTCTTTAAACTTGTCGCTCGTGACGTAATGGTATTTATGATTGTCCGTTATCCTTCTTTTGTTTTCTCTTTCAATGTAATGAATTGATATTCTTAATAAGCACCTTGTTTCTGAGTAATTAATATTGTTGGAATGAAATTATAAAGGCGAAAGATAATTAGGCTTGTTTATTCTCAAGCACAAGTATTTAGATAAAATGTACATAATATCAACTATTGGCTTTTCAAGAATGACAATATAAATCCTAAAGTAACGCCCAAATATAATAAGAATTAAAACTGAGTAATTAAAAACAATGTTAACGCAGCGCTTGCGGGTAGACTCTATCAGAAGTGTAGAGTACCCGCTACCCGCCAAAATGCAAAGAAAAGTAGAGAAACTGTTGAGTTAGGAAAGTGTAATTTGCCATGGTGTACGTGTATTGCACAGCTCGGTGTTGCACGCGTCGCTGGTCGTGGTTCAACAACCTCAAGCCAAGATAGTAATGGTGTCTCGTGTCAGTGTAACAGCCGTTGTGCGCCATCGTCTGGCAGGAGTCCACGAGTGAGCGCCAGACCGCTCGAGCTCCACGCGGCAGCCCGCCACCACGCCGCACATGATTGATACTCTTATTGACTATAAAGACGTGTATACACGTCTTTATAGTCATATTTTACATATATATATGTAAACATACGAATGATAAACTTTGGTTTTTTTATTTCAAAGGCATACTATATCCACAACACTCATGTTTTACGTACTTACCGGAAGGTAGGCAGCAGCGTCTAGTAGAGAAAATCCACATACTGTGCTAGCCAACTCGCCTGCCAAGCGCGGTGACTAGCAACCCTCCCTCTCCCATAAAAAGATATGGGGGAGGCATATGACCAGTATGTATGTTCGACGGCTAAGATGATGATATAAATGTATTTACAAAAAAAAGTTTGGTCTAAGATCAACCGCAGCCCGTATGTATGCACATGTGTTTCAAAGAGATCTACAGTTGTCTAAAAAACAAATTAAGAACTACCCCGTTACCGATACACATAGTTTTTATATCATTATCAGTCAGTGTAAGCCGACCGAGTTGTCCCACTGTGGCGGAGCGCTGCGCTGCGCTGACGAGAGCGCTACTATAACTACCAGCGTCGTCTCATTGGACGCTCGCTGTCTGTCTAGTGAAGCAAATAATAAGCATCCAAGCTTACTACACGACATATCAATTACCAATTAAAATCCAATTTATTCATTCTTCGGCTTCATGTACAGTCGCTTGAGAACTGAACTGCAGTAGTTTCTTCATACAGTAGAACCTCGATAACAGAAATTTTATATCATTATTTTTTGAAATTATAGAAGTTTTTATCACACTTAAGCCCCCGCACTAGGATTCCCTGTATCGCGGGAGGCTTGGACACACACATTCACAACACACAAACATCCAAGATCCGGGACAAAGACCTACACTCATCGCACAAATGTTTGCCCCTGCCGGGATTCGAACCCAGGGTCCCGGAGACACAGTGACACAGTATGTCACTGACACTAACCCCTGCGCCACGGCGACCGTCAAAGTTATAACTAATAATGTCAGTATTACCTCTCATTACTTAGCGAAATGTTTCGACGACCTCTATTACATAAACTGTCTGTCGATAAGGCATTTCGAATGAATGTACGAAACAAAAAGTTTCTCGGAATTTATTGCTTGCATACAAGAGTTAAATTGTTGACACAAATAATACGTAGGTAAACAATCACCTATTGTTTCTTTGAAATCCCTAAAAGCTGTATTTGCGGTGGTTGGGTCGGACGGCTCACATGGATGTCCAGGAATCGGAGAGAACAGCGCCGCGTATCAGCCAACGAAGCAAGAAGAGCCATATGCCAATAGCCAATATTCTCTCTATTTGAACAAAAAAATGACGTTTTTCTCAGTAGCGAACTTATTTTTATGTAACATGACTGTGTATGTATGTTATTTGACCGCTCCTGGCGCGTTTGGGTAAAATAGGAACTGGAAAAGTTTGTGTGTTTGTTACCTCTTCTCGCTTCAGTGGTTTGAAACAATTTAATAAATTTAGGAATGTAGGTACAAAAAGGCTACTTTTTATTCTGAAAAAATTGTCTGTTACATCTTTACGACTAAACCGTGGAACCAAATTTAATTAATATTAGTATAGAGACAAAGGGACCTTGAAGAAGGTCTTATGCTGCACATTTTGTCCTATAAAAACATGATTCCGTGGGTAACTGAGTTACCGGGAGAACCGTAGTCTGCGCGGGTGAAACCGCGCAGTTAGTATGGTCAATTAAACCAAAATATTGTCGGTATTAACATCCCGATAATTGATTGGTTAGGTATATATTCTAGATGGATACAATCTTATAGCAATGAAAACTTAGCGGTGTGAGCGTCAGCTGTCGAGCTGATAGCCGCTGGTTTCTACCACCAGCTTAATCTTCCAGTGACTGGTGTCCACAACCAGTGAAGGTTATCAAATAAACAGTCCAGGGGATTTTCCAGCGAGCACAGCACCCTCAAGTAGGCAAATCAAGTAGCTGTTGTGACCAGTTGGCAGCGTGCCCAGAATGCCAGCAGCATTGCCACGTTAATTTGGAATGCTGATTCGTTGAGCCAAATTATGTGCCACCATTCATTTTGATCACGCGTAGCATCGATCAAGCGTTGTGATAAATTTTGGAAAATCCGATGAACTCGCATAATATAAATTTTTTTTTGTCCACACACTCACACCCCCGCACTAGGATACCCTGTGTCGCGGGAGGCATACACACACAATCACAATATACAAACATCCAAGACCCGAGAACAAACATCTATGCTCATCACATAAATGTTTGCCCCGGGCGGGGTTCGAACCCGGGGTCGCTGTTCCAAAGTCAGTGTCGCTGATCACTGAGCCACGACGACCGTTGTGGCTCCTATTTTACCAGTATTACTAATACAGGGTGTCCCAAAAGTCAACGTCCAACCGAAAACCCAAGCTAGGCCTAGTTGTGGGGGCTCTCAAAAAAAAAGAAAAAAAAATCTATCTCATGTAGTTTCGAAATGACAGCCATTTTTCTTAAATTGACACCCTGTGACGAGTTTACGACTACTGGGGCTACAAATGAGCTCTTTTATAATTTTATTTTTGTGTGGAGTAGTCTTAAGTGATGCTCCTACAAATTCCAATTCATCATTTGCACACAACTTCATTGGAATTTCAGAAAATATCCGTTTTATACCGAACCATGACGTGAAAATGACTACATCACTAAACTTTGACAGTCTGTACTGAAAAAAAAATCTACTATGCAATTTCGGCAAGTGCCCTTAAAAGTTGGCGCATTTAATGGGCTTTCCAAAATGGTATAATACTTACTAAATTATTTCTTAGACGACGAGAAAAAAAAAATTAAGAAAGTCGATATTTAGCTTATTATTAGTTAGTCATAAAACTTTCTCAAAATTATTCTAATATCATCTAGGCGTTCTGTAAGGTGTAATTAAAGAAAGAGACGAAGAAAAGTTAGAGCGGGATAGTGACGCTACTAAAAGAAAGAGACGAAGAAATGTTAGAGCGGGACGGAGAGTGACGCTACTTGGTGTCAGTGAATTTTTGGGATTGTTTAAATAAAAGTCAATTATTAAAAATCGAATGTTTATTTAAATCATATCAAATGTTCAAATTGCTTGCCATCAGCGCGTATGCACGCCCTACACCTTCTTAAAAACGATCGTGTAATCTGGCGGGCGAAACGTCTGGAATTGATGTGATCAGCGGCATCTTGAATTCTCTGACGCAGTTCCTCTAAATTTTCAATTGGTTTTTGGTAAACAATTTCTTTGACCGTTCCCCAATAAAAAAAATCAATAGGATTTAAATCCGGGGAACGGGGGGGCCACGTGATCTGACCGGATCGACCAATCCACCTATTTGGATATTCTTGATTAAGGAATTCTCTCACTGGGCGCGCATAGTGTGCCGGACAGCCATCTTGCTGGAACCACATGTCTCGATAAATGCTAAGTGGCACGTCTTCTAACAAATTGGGTAACTGATGTTGTAAAAAGTCCAAAATCCAAAATGTCAATTTCGTCTCGCTCACACATTGTAGAAAGATTCACTGACACCAAGTAGCGTCACTCTCCGTCCCGCTCTAACATTTCTTCGTCTCTTTCTTTTAGTAGCGTCACTATCCCGCTCTAACTTTTCTTCGTCTCTTTCTTTAATTACACCTTACAGAACGCCTAGATGATATTAGAATAATTTTGAGAAAGTTTTATGACTAACTAATAATAAGCTAAATATCGACTTTCTTAATTTTTTTTTTCTCGTCGTCTAAGAAATAATTTAGTAAGTATTATACCATTTTGGAAAGCCCATTAAATGCGCCAACTTTTAAGGGCACTTGCCGAAATTGCATAGTAGATTTTTTTTTCAGTACAGACTGTCAAAGTTTAGTGATGTAGTCATTTTCACGTCATGGTTCGGTATAAAACGGATATTTTCTGAAATTCCAATGAAGTTGTGTGCAAATGATGAATTGGAATTTGTAGGAGCATCACTTAAGACTACTCCACACAAAAATAAAATTATAAAAGAGCTCATTTGTAGCCCCAGTAGTCGTAAACTCGTCACAGGGTGTCAATTTAAGAAAAATGGCTGTCATTTCGAAACTACATGAGATAGATTTTTTTTTCTTTTTTTTTGAGAGCCCCCACAACTAGGCCTAGCTTGGGTTTTCGGTTGGACGTTGACTTTTGGGACACCCTGTATAAAAGGTACCTAGGGCTATTTCAATCATAATTTAGATAATTTTATTATATGATTTAATATATGTATCTCTATTTCTAACCACCAATGAAATGATGTTATCAATACATATATGTCGCTTGCTAGTAAGCGATTGTCTGGAAACATACGGATAGCAATGTATTATATTATAAGATTTCAAATAAACGTAACTAAATCGCATCCACATAGTCATTACGGTGTAACAGCTGCGCCGGCGATAGCACTGATTGGATCCAGGGGAGCAGAAACCATAAAATTGAAATCAATTTCAGTTTAATGGTTATGGGGTCATAAAACACTTTCGTCACCCAAAGTCCTTTATCTTTATTCGCTGATAAGATTATATTGACGTGTTTCTGGCGGAATGAAAGCGTTAGTGCATAGAAAAAAATCTAGCTTAGAATTAAAGGATACCAGCGACCCGCAGGAGTGGAATTTATAGAAAAATGAGTAGATAAGGTGATAAATGGGAAATCACTTCTTGCAAATCAAAAGCGTTTTGCACGCGCGAGTCGTGCGGAAAAGAACCGTAACAATTGTCTTTGTTATTTACCGTTGTCATGGCTACGGTCTATGTGCTACTATTGATATTATGCGACTCGGTTGCAAAACAATATGCGAACAGCGCAGCGAGCGGTAGTCTCCGTCACTTCTCCGGGAAACAAGCGTCACTAATCTTAATGTGACAAAGTATTATGTAGTATGATGGTATTGATGGTACCTACCTAGTAGTAAAGTCAACACTACCTAGTAGTAAAGTCAACACTACTTAGTAGTAAAGTCAACACTACCTAGTAGTAAAGTCAACACTACCTAGTGGTCTTCTTTCAAAAATGTTGAGGTAACAAAATTAATGTGTTATGATGGTGTATATCCAGAAGGGTTCTTAACCCTAATATCTGTGAATTTTCCGGGTCGGTAATTGTAGGAGTCTAATTCCTCATATTTAATAGGCGTTCGCTTCTCATTAACAATTAGAAAAACTGTGTCTAATAAATCTATGACATATACACATATAAAATATCATGTAAGTAAAAGTGTTACTGAATTCTTGAAGCAAGGTGGTCGAGGTGAGATTTGCCTCACATTTCTTCAAACATTCACGTAATATATTTTTCCTAACGTCAAAGTGCAGCATTATAGTGATCAAATGTAGTAACTAAACTAATAAAACAAAATGTATCAGCATTATAATAACCGTTTCAATTTCATTGATCGCTAACTATTAAATTCCATGTGTGCAAAATGAAACATTCCGGGTGCCAAATAGACTGTGTATGAGTATGTTTCTCCCGCCTAATATACCGTTCTGAATAACAATCAAAAGTTTAAGGCTCGTACACAATGGCGTAGTCATATTCAAATGCGAAGAATTCCATTCACATTTGGCCACACTCGCGTCGGCCTTGAACCGTCCGCGTCGTCGGGAAGCGATAAAAGCTTATCAAATAAACTTTATACTTACTTGGCTCCTCGCGATCAGTTAAGACTTTTTATGGCACATTCAATATGTTCGGTGTATTGAGATCTTATTATCTACGAGTGAGGTTAGTTCAGCGCCCACGAGATGGCGTAAAATTCAAAATAAAAGCGTTTTTTTTTTTTTTTTTTTTTAATATGTATACAATGAAACAGGTTGTTGGGACAGGTCGGTGGTCTGACCACCGATCTCAGTAGATATATAATGCCAGTAGGTATCTCACATGCACAAGTTGGCGCGCCCACTTGGCTTCCGCGCGAACACGAAACACACGGTCAAGATGCCGACTCGATTACTTGATTCGATTTGATTTTTAAAATAAACAACGTCTGATCTTAACAATATTATGTAAGTATAACATAAATACACTTTTAAACCAAAATGTTACCAATCACAAAATGTCAATCCAAATTATTAGGTACAACCGTTTCCGAGGTACATAGATAATGACATTAGACCAATGAAAACTATGCATAAGAAATGCTCGTTTGATTCAACGATACATATACATCACAAGCCACAACTAGATAATATTTATATCAATAAAAATTTATTGTATTTTGTTTGTTGGTAATAAATCCACATAAACCTCGAATAATTTTCGCTTTTATAACCGAGACTTAGGTACAAGGCCATCAATGTGTATGATTATCAATAATAAACAATCAAAGAAAGGCGTAAAAACAGTTACGATACTTAGGTATTGTATGGCTGTGGTGGTACCGGCCTAGAATAGTACTCCCCATCTCTTCCCGCGGCGCGGGTGACGTAAGAGTCCGCTAAGGGATCACGTACGAGGAGGTGGGCAGCAGCGCCTTCTGAGGATTGGAAATCATACTACACTCGCCAACCCGCTTGCCAAGGGTGGCCAGTATTGACAATTCCCCCCTATACGGGGGAGGTACATGTCCAGCAGTGGACGCGCATTTAAGATAAAGTTCCGTGACGTTGTCTTCATCTTCTTAGTCGGAATGTTTCTGTTCTGAAGTTTGCTCGTGTAGTTTGAGATGGTGGTCGCTCGATGGATACTCTTCCACGTGCTGCTGTCTTCGGCGGTCTTCTTAGCTTTGGTTCCGTTTATATTTTGGTGACATTGACTTTTTACTATTTAAAACATGATACGCGTAAGTAAAGTAAAGTTGTATTGTTTACTTACAACGCGATCAGAACAGGGTCACTTTTTTTTACACTGTGTACAGATATGAGGTGGTAGTAACGCGTAGTCGACACCACGGTCGACAATTGTTTCGGCTTCTTCCGGAGCCCTTCACGTCGTCGGTCGGTGAGAAGCGATAATGTCCGTGTCGGTCCCACGTGTGAACTACGCTTATGAAATAAAATTACTTGCTTCTCGCGAACAATTTACGCCTTCTTATGACGGTGTAAGATTTCAATACACCGAACATATTTATCTGCCGCCATTCGATCACAATTTCGGATTTATAAAAATATCACGGTCATTCGAATAGGGACTCTCTCCAAATTGAAAAAGAAGTGGAAATAGACCGGCGCAAACTGAAAAATTCCCCCGAATTTCTCCGACTCAGGTTTGGGTACGATATTCAGTCTTATGCGAAAGGCGGAAGGTGCCATATCTCTTATCGAAACGTAATATATTCAGTTCACAAAATGAATTGCGAATGTTAGTAACTCCGAGTGAGCCCGAGAACACATTCGCCGGGATCTGTTGCGTCGTTCGTTCCCTATATCGGTCGCACGCTTGGGCGACAAAGGGCCCTATCCTTAATTGTGTTTAGGTTGTTTTTCATTTGTTCACTTCTGCGGGGATTTTCTGTACGCCGTTTCCCGATCGTTTTATATGTTACTTATTTGTGGACGGTGGCGCAACAGCGAACATATTAACTTGGTATCGGTCTTTGTTTAGCACTTAACTAATGGCGGCGCCTCGAGACTTATGTAGCTGAAAGATAATCTTGTTAATTTGTTTTCGAGTTGTGTTTCCCTTCGTAACTTACTACTGAAATAAACATTTGTGATAAAGTTACTGACTGAGCTGGAAAGTTTCGCTTTATTTTTGAACGGTCAAAGCTTTCAGGTGCTATACATATATCTCTGAAACTGAAAAATACAGCATAGCCGTTCGTATTAAAGTTTAAATCTGCGTGAAACTATCTGGAATGTTGGATGCAATACCGGAGAAGGGATGAAGGCACGTCGGTCGGTTGGTGTCGTGCAATTAACTTTTTTCAGGGCGGGTTCTCATTCCCATTGTGACGTCACGCCGAGATGGCACAACGGCTGAATCCTCGGGCACTCAAAAGACATCTTTAAATCTCGGATTTTCTCTCTGCGTTGACGAGACGTTTTGTTACTGTGATCATTATTTTTTAAGAGTTACTACAGAATAAATCACAGTACAATTCGTACAGTTTATAAGTTTATATATCGAAACTGGAGTTATGGGAATACAGAATTTGGTTTTTTTCTGTGTAGCGTGAGTCTATTAAAATGTTATTATTACGCTTTTATGTGAGAGTAACTGTGTGATTCGTTTTCAATGAGAACCATTTATCAATTCGCTATTCATATTCGCTAAAAAGGATTCATTTTTCTGGACCTGCCTCGACCTCACATAACATTCTTAAATACCAACATATGGCTATACACGTAACTGGGCTGTAATTAGACAGTATCGTGGCAGTTTCGATGTTTTTTCAATGACTCGCATATTTTATGTTACGAAGTATACAAATCCATGATTTTGTATTAGAGTATAGAGCAATGACATTAATACACCGATGGGGTTCCCCATAAGATCACTCGACCGTGCACCGACACAGTTTTATTTGATATCATACTTTATGTGCATCTACAACAAAGATGCAAATATATGCGCAGCGTGGCGCGCGAGCGAGACAGCCAACCCCCATTGTTACGTGTTCTCAAACAGCGACGTGTGCCTTGTCGCAGTCTTACGAGTGCCATATCATCTGCATTTATCCCTTTTTGTAAATGGCGATTTGTGAATAATATCATCATTAAATATATTTTTAAAGGAAATAAGGTTTAAATAGTAGATATGCTAACAAGAAAAAGTTGGAATGTTTTTGGTTCTAGATCTATTTTGGCACTTTATCAGCTACTTCCCCATCTCCCTTTTTTAATAATATCATTGTCTTGAGGTACCTACTCCTCCTCCTATTCCTCTCTTTTAGTTGAAACTAGGCAAGCGTTTGATCACCATCTCACTTGATTGTAAGTGATGATGCGGTCTACGATGGAGCACGCCCGCATAGAAGATGCACTTCATAGTAATATAATGCATAGCAGTTGACTGGTGACGTGAAGATGGCCAGTATGTATCGTGCGGAAACACAGATTTAGTAAATGAATTCCGGTCGTTAGCTGTACGCAATGAAAATATATTATAATTGTCAGCGTTGGGTAGAATGCAAATGGAGGGTTTTTGTTGGTAATCCACACAAATAAACGTTTCATTAAATATATACGTCCTCTAGAGCAACAATTATTTACTCGGTTTATTATTTTAATGTAAATAAGTAAGGGTTACGATCACGGAGGCAGTTCTGCCAGTGTCGCGACACAGACAAATGAGCAATTTGGCGTCTCATCGCCGCCGCCGTCATGTTGTTCAAATGGAGGTCGCGAACGGTGCGTAGACGAAACCGCAGCTTATCTTTAACGTGAAAACTGAGAATGCTCTTTAATTTTTTTTGTAAATAGCACAGCACCCCACTACTGTGGTCCATCGTACCACTATTGATTAACAACTGGTTAACCTAGCGTTTTTACATCTGTTTAAAACTTGTAGGTACTTGTGTAAAAAATTAATATCGTCAGAGCCATTTTTCCTAAGTAGCTTTGAGATATTTACGAGAATCACTTGTGAAATAATATATTTTTATATATCTATATATATATTATACTTTATAGATCTAGCGTTTGACCACTATCTCACTTGATGGTCAGTGACGATGTGGATACTTAAGATATCTAGCTTTCAATAGATCCTTAGATACAGTATATAAAACAGTCGCGGTATGATCGACAAAATGTGCTTATAGAAAATGATTTCATAATTATTTTTGTTCCAAGTTACTTACTTCGCAAAGCAGTGATGTGTGTGAAGTTACTGGGTCGAGTTCAAAGATTTTGCCCACAAAATATACTAGTTATAATTTCAGTGAATTTATTTAATATCAATTCAGATTTTAGCAATAAAAATCAAAATGTTCCAAACATCTAACCTCGTAACGTATGGCAAAACATCCCTCCCAGATTATAGGATCTTTTCTAATACAAGTAGAGATATCTGTAGACCAGATGAACCCTTTTTCTGGTCGCGCCGCGGTTTCCCCGTGGCTCGGGTATGACGGGGCGGCGCGCGGCGCCGGCGGACACCTGCAAATTAATCGGTGTTCGGGGATTCCCGCCGGCCGCCGGCCCTTTCTGATACACTACTTGACATATTGTTTAGTTGGGATCGGAGTTACTGTGATGTGAACTTTGAAAATACATTATATTGTCGAAGTTGTACTGAAAAGGCTAAAACTTTGATGTCCGTAACCGACTCGCCTGGCTCCGGTAACATCTTCAAACAGTCCCTATCATAACAGATCTATACCTATGGTCATTCATTTTTAGATCCGCGATTCGACCACGTAGTTTATCAAACCAATTGGGTTTTGGTCGTTTGACCAGCATCTCGTGACCACGGTCAATACTACTTGATAGAATTGTCGAAGTGAAAAAGTAACGAAACGTATGATATAATTATATATAAAGTTTCATTATTTCTATTAAACTCTGTAAATCACCGAAATAATAATGATCTTGACGTAGTACTGTTCAGATGTTTATGTATTTGGTAATTCTAAATAAGACAAAAACTTATCTTTCCTTGTAGGCTAACATCACTGTTTTTTTATTATTAACTAGCGCTTCGCCCCGCCCTCGCACGGGATGATACAGGAAGGTATTAAATAACAATTAAGAAAATGATGAACTTAGACACACTGAGCTTGACTGGCCATGTTGAGAACGCTCGATCAAGAAGCCGACCGCGCGCGCGTCTCGCGAGGCATGGCGCACCTCGGCCGCGCCGGCGTTTATTATTTATTTTATTTTATTTGATATAATTTTGAACTGATGATATCTTTTGAATGAAATCTGCGATTCGTACATTTAAAAAACAATCATCGGTTCATCGGTCACTCCTGATTATGACTTATTCCGATAAGGATAAATATTAAAGCACGAGTAACGTCCTCTGGTTTCGGTCGAAATTCTTATCAAGTGTTCTATTACAGAAAGGTGACTTAATGACAATAGTTGAACGTAATATGAGGTCGTGGAGTATTTCGTTGTACTATTATCGATAGTTCTCGCGGCGTATACGAAGGAAGGAAGTTTTTAGCCTTTTTTTCACGTTGAGTTCTGTTATTTAGTAGTCTTAATAGAGAATTATAGTAATAAATGTAGCCTATATACATATATAGGTGACGGTGACCGCTTACCATCAGGCGGCCAATCTACTTTGTTGCCAACGTAAAATAAAAATAAGGAAAACCTAGGCGAACGTTTCAAAATAAATGCCATGATCAGGTTTTTAATAATTTGCCTTCAAAATATTATCCAATGTCATTATAATAATATATTTTAATTAAATTTATACGGTTATTTATTAAAACAAACCTCTAACGACAGTATTAAGTGTACTTAAATGTCAAATTTAATATGTTCATAATTAAGAGATTAATATTCATATTTAACATTTTTCCATTGACATTGAATAACTATTTGAATACATCTTTGTTGACCTCAATAATGATTTAATAATTAATAGATAACTAAGTACCTAACTCACTCGGTACGCTTAATAAACAAATAATGATCCCTTCATGTCTAGTCGCTGAATATATTATAGCGGATCAACATTTGTGTTTACTTACATGTTTCAGAATGTACTTATTTTATTGACATTTTAATTTTGAGTTCAGATTGAAGAAGTACTAAAACGGCCAGTTCAAAACTACTCCGAACCTACATTGTTGTGTGACAGGGACGTAATGAGAGGGGTTGAACCGAATGAGGTGTTACAGAATATGAGCTAGGGGAGAACGTTAGTCTCAGCCCATTCCTACGGGAAAGAGGCGCGACTATACCATATTATATGTACGTGTGTACTTTGTTACGTTATAAAAGTTGTAATCTTTGGCCATCACCGGGGGTCTGCTCACGATCGATCAAGCTATGAAAGTTCTAGTGCCTTTTCATTGGCGACACCTATCCGTTCATTGCGTAATGTAAAGTACCATAAGCTTCCAGGCTATGACTCACATTTTTCGAGCAAGAATACTTGCGAGTCGACGTGTAGCGCGCGTTAATTATCGAGTGTGGACGCCACGATTGTTATTCGGACCGCGTGCGTCCGCCGACTTCTCCGGTGACGTGACGGTGAGTGAGCGCGAGACCGATCACCTCCGCGTTCACTACACTTGCCGATGTACTTATTGCTACATATGCATTCATCAAAGCCGCACAATGAGCTGTGGAGAGGGCTCGGGATTCATCTACAAGATGTGAGTAGAGATCATGGACTGGCAAGCGCACCGTTCATCCTCCACCGACAAGGTACGGCCAGACCTCAAGAGGCTCAAGAGGTAGCTGGACGCAGGCCCTCATCAATCGGTCCTCTTGTGGAGAAGCAGCAGTGGCTGTCTGCTGCAGCATGGCTCAAATGCATACAATATCATTAATTATACTACTTAAAAACATAGTAAAATAGGCTTTAAATAAATACTAAAATAAAGAAAACAATTATTAATATTTAGCTGCGGCCCGCGGTTTCACCCGCTCGGTGATAATGATGACGATATTGAAAAGCCTATGACTTTTACAACCTGGCATTTTCAATTTTCATGATCGGTTCTGCAGATCCATCGGAGTTGAACCTCACAAATTTTACTTGCTTATAATATTATACGTATATAGAGATTAAATACTAAAACATAATTTAAAAATACATCTATTCGTTGAAGGAAAAGTCCCCAGAACACTGGGGGCATTGCCACATATCAAGTGATAAAGCGGCTTTGATGAAATTTTGCAATGATAGCATAGGTAACTCTCATAAAAAAACCATCAATCTGTGATCAATGTGGGAGTTCTGTGCTAACTTAAATACAACTGAATTTACAACCGCATCCTTTTTGGAAGCCGGCTGTTTTCTTGGAGTTGGTTTAAATACTACCGCTCAAAGGGCTTTTCGTTACGTTTCCTTTTTTTTTCTTTGTGAATAGAATTGAAATACAATTTTTTAAAGCACTCGTTATTATTTCGCATTTCAAGATTTGCACGTGCATAAATCCTCACTATTAGAGAATTGTTATCTAAGAACCGTGTGGGACTCACGTGATATTTCTGGAAAATTACTCTCCGACTAGTTTCGAACTGATTTGCAGTTCTTCGTCTGGGAGTTCTGATCGTGCCAGGCGGCGGGCGCAAGCCTCGGCGACTGAGTCCTAGCCGGTTCTTAGATAATAATGTTAAACGAAACTCGCGATAGTTTTCAAACTCAAATTAGAGAATTGCCTTAAAAAAAAGTTGTTGGCGGTCTGAGTGTCCTTGGAAATTCTCATTTTACTATGGGTAATCCTATACTCCCACAAACCTTAACGGAACTCCTACGAGTAAGTATCGTTGCTAGTGTCGTGCTCATTTTGACAAATGACTCAAGCTCGGTAATAAAATAGAATATTCAACAATTCATCGGTGGTTATATTACGTTTGCACAAAGCGAACGGCAGTAACGCGCACTCAACTAAGCATAATGCGATTCGGATGAGCGTTTTTGCAAATGACCTCGTCTGTTCATTTGGTTGGCCAATACCTTCAATTGTTTTGTAATTTGTCGTAGCTATGCAAAGTTGAAGTACACACTGCTTGCGTACGTACTTATATATAATGAACAAAAACACTGCAAACAATTGTGTGTACACGACCTGCTACAGCATCCTGGGAGGACGAGGACTCTGGAACACCGTGGCTCGGGAAGAAAATTATACGGCTATTCTAGACCAGGGCAATTTCGTATGCATAAAAAAAAGCAGGAGAGCGATCTGCTATAACCATCGCTCTAACACAGATTAAATCAAAGTTACTGCGGTTGCATGCTCTTCTCGCACGGTTGTATACTCCAAGCCAGTGACATCTGTCTCTGCCAGCACATGCCGACCCACAATCGTTGGCAGCGTAAGATGCCTAGCGCATAATATCATACACAGCATTGTCCCGAATTTTGTTTTTATTTTTCATATTTGGGCAACAGGAATTCTCCAATATTGTTAAAAGGAGCTTGCGCCAAGCTCTGTAAGATTAATGGAGTAACGTAAGTTATGAACTCTCAGGGCTCATACGGCCAGTATTGTTTCCTTGAGGTTCCGCCTAAACAGGCGGAGAGATGGCTGCATAGAAATCTAAAGAATCTGAAAGTATCATTAAAATAAATCTTTTGCTACCCTGGTAGTCAAACTTAATCCTCCTTAATTTGTTCACCCCATGTCTGAGGGTCTCTCAAAAAAGTTGGGGATAATATTTGAAATCTCTAGTTTTATAACTTATAAACATACAATAAATAAAACATAACCCAAAGAAGGGTTGCACTCCGGGAGTGCCGGAGAAGTAAAAACTTGCTTGTATGTGGTAAAATACAATATTCAATTATTGCGCTTTTGTACACAAACATGACAAATTTTATGTACCTACGCATTGTACAACACTATAGTCAGGGCGATAGAGCATACAATAGAATGAAGTCAATGTTAAACGGGCGAGCGAGGAGAGCGCGTTCTGCTTCTAAAAGGTCGTATTATAGGTACCAACAAACAAAAATGTTCCTTATTCGTAAAAAAATTAAAGTTTAAATTTCAATTACTCTCCCTCCGTCCTGCGAATTTTCGACGTCACGCGCCTCATGAATTTTGCGATCAGAGTCACGTGTCCTGACACAAAATGTCATGACGCGAGTTTAATATTTTTTCCCCATTCAATAGGCATAAACAAATAGTTCCTCATGTGTTTCTTTAGGTCGAACTTATCTAAATATTTACGTCTTTGGTAAAATTCAATTTAATTATGCAGCCGCTCCTCCTTATTCTTGATCTATCATCGATGGTCAGCATAAGATTGTCTCGAGACAAAATACTCACATAATTGTTTCTCGCAATTTTTTTATAATAGTTTGCTCCTGCGATATCTAGTTTTATGTTTTATGAGTGTCCTTGACCCTTCACGCTCAGGTCTATAAAACATTCTCCCTCCTTTTCAAATGACGTAGATTTTTAATAGTTCTCTCTCTCAGTCTATAAGTAAATCCCGGTTAGGATCATGCAGATGTCATCCATTTGTTATTCAAATGAGCACAGTCGTCGCGACTCAGACGCACACTGACATCGCGATGAATATGTAAAAATCATTATGAAAAACTTTTGCATTCTTAAATATTTTGTTCGTATTGTATCTACTTTCCACGAGTCTCTGTGATTTCTTCAAATAGGAATGGTGCAGTAAATGTGTGCGCTCCAGAATTACACCAAAATATATCATAGAGTCGCTTGCGACAACGAGATTCTGGTATACGAGTAACTGTGACAGTACGCGGTCAGTTTATGAGAGACAATCTCTATTACCTGTGCCACTAGACCCTTATTCAGGCATCAGGTGAGCTCGTAAGATAGAGCTATATCGTGACTACCTCGAGCTTGGCAATCAGTGAAGATATGTCCATAGGTTATGACATATCTACACCGTGACGATGCATAAACAACTACTACCAAATACTTAAACATTATACATATATCATGATTCCTACAACATAATTTATTTAGTTTTCGAATAGCGAATAGAGACAACAGTATTTGATGTCAGGTCAATAGTCAATACATGAGAAGTGGATGAATGGCATCTCGAAACTGGCTCACCTATTGATGGAACTCCTTCGTCAGAAGGCAAGTTGAGGTATTTCAGACGAGGAAATGTCTCGATTTTTTTTGCATATTTTATATAATATGTATGTGTAAGTGTTAAAATGTTATGTATGCATAATGTATAAGAACAAAGAAGCGGTGCAAAAGTATCTACATAAGTGACACGGCAGGGCGAGCATAAGGGCGCGCGAAGAAAAGATAACTTTACCCAAACATTTAGGAGACCCTCGGCCCTTGACCCTCACGTGAACCTTCTCTCATTTGTAACTACGCAGATCTGTGCGTCGTACATTCGTAACTTTTTAAGTTACCTCCCGAATAGCTTTACCAACTTGAGAAATAAAAGTTACCTAGTTTGAAAATATCTGCTGGGCGCAGACAGTTAGTGCTGAATTTCTTCACCAACTTGGCCAAGAACAAAATCGCTAATCTGAATATTGCAAATAAATACTTCTTCGAAAGATCATATTATATTTCAACGACACGGTCTCTTGTTCAGCGGTCATAGTTCATATTACTATTATTTCTTTATTCGCGAAAATAGCGTAAGTGACTGTACCGAAATATCGACTAAAACAAAAAAATACATGTGAAATATTCTGACAGTACCTAATGTTATTCCAGGTACCCATCCGGTTATCCATTGAATCGTTACCGCACTGCGTGCTAACAGACATACAAACAGGACCTCTCGCAATTATCATAGAGTATATGATTAAGATGGTTATCAGGAACCCCGTGACCAGCGTTAAATGCAGTCGAGGTCGTCTCGCTCTCTCAGAGTCGTCTCATCGAGTTTCACATGTCAGCTGTCAGTTGTATGTCAGTTTGGTTTTCCGGAATAATAGGGTATTGTAAGTTATAGCGGACCGCTTGGGAACTTTAACAACATCATTTCCGGAACTAACGCGCGAAGTTTTCGCGAACCTAACCGACTGTAAACACCAGTTTTCATTGAATAACTTTGTCTACGTCGCTGTTAATGCATATAACTGGTGGTGGAAAAGGTATATATACTAATGACCGTTTTACATTTGATAATTATGAAACAGTGCGCGAATCGCCCTGTAACTGGTCTGGGACACTAGACTAGTGGGTGTAAAGTTGTAAATCCTCGTGTAAGCGAGGGAAGGAATGGATCGGCGGATTTAGTTAATACATGTCCTAGAAATTAGGTTTGAGATCTGTCTGCTCAGTTAATAGCAAAAATCTTTTGACCATTTTATTTTCATTTATTAGTTTCTTTTATAAACTAAAATAACAATAAATGAATAATGATAAATTAATTATATTATCATTTTTTATTAAAATTGTAGGTATATTGGTTAAAAATAATTGGCCAAAACTTAAACGTCCGATTATCAACTAACCGTCGTCAACTGTCCGGTAAACACTGTGTAAAGGACGTTTACATTGATAATCAGACATATTAAATGTTGGTGAACAGTAGCCTAAAATTCATATTGTAATGGGCTGATTTAAAAAAAAATCATCGGTTTAGTGTTATGTTATTGCCTCCCCCATTGATATCCACAAGGACCGGTTGGAAGCGGCCCGCATCCTGCCATCTTAGTCAGGTCATCCGTCCACCTGGTCTTCGGCCGTCCTATGCTGCGCTTGCCGTCCTCTTCAGCTTAGTTTGTTGAAAGTTGAAAGTCCTACATTACTAATAAAATTAAATAAAATACCCACTATATGAGAACAGTTCATAAAAGTTCATTCTGATTGTACAAAATTTGATTATATTTGATAATTTATTAGTAAAAAAATATTTTCATACGACTATATTTTTGTTGTCGGAAAGAGATTGCTGATAGCGATAAGACCGCCCGCTGTTACACATAGCTATTTAGTTTAAACTGTTTATTGTTTTTATTTTAAAATGTTCTATAATCATTTGTAGACTGCATAAATAAATGAATTGAATAAAGTGTATCTATTCCATCTATCTATTTTTCCTTTCTCAAAAATTCTCACGGTAATGACAATAAATGCGCTTGAAACGTGTCTTACTTCAGAGGAGAGTAATCAAAAAGTCTTAAAATGTCAAATTCATCTATGAAGTACATCTTTGTAATATGTTAAATGAAAACACATCAGCATGTGTCCCGCCCCTCGTGCCTGCGAGCACCCGCGGGCCTCTGTAATGTCATCGCCGCATGAACAGTTAATATCTGAATACATGTACATTCGGCAAACTTCGACTTTGTGTTCGCCTGTAGACCCGATAGTCTATAAAAATGTGAATTGAATTCTCAAAAGTTACACACATAAGTATTAGACGAGGCTTACAATATAAAAGTACTCTCGGTATTAATGCGGCTACAAATTGAAAAAGAAACAATAATAAAATTTACGGGTGTCATTCATCACGTGTGCGAATTACCAAATTACCTTCTTGACAGCGTTTGAATATTACGATCTGGTCCCAATAGACTCCTTGAACCACTCCTTTTCAAGTTCCAAGGGACTTGGACGTTAACGGTGAGCAATCGTGTTTTATTGGACTCGTAACCTTTGATGGCATATAAAAGTGGTTCACCTCCAGGAAAGGGTCTGCGGCCGACGATAACGCTCGCGGGATCCTCCACTTAAGATACTGTCCGGCTACTCGCTACCTCAAGGTTCGGGGGGTTCCTCCAAGCCGTGCTCGTGCGGGCTGACTCCTCAGTTATAAAGCTCCTCAGTGACATTGAATGCATGAATACTGCTGTGTGCTTATTCTCTAATACACTGTCAGCTACCATATTTTGTGATAGATTTCACGAAGAATCTTACAAAGTACTGTGACGGTGTAAAAAGTATTTTTTTACTATATGTGTAAAAATAGTCCCGTTTTTACATCAAATATTGGTTTTTGTTATTTTAGGCCAGGTATCTTTAAAAACTGACGTTGTTAAAAACAATGTTTGTGTCTGTGTGTTCGGTGACGTAACTTTGATGCGTCGATATGAAACATCTCTGAAGTATGTGTAGTTACGATTGTGGTTCTGCCATCAGCCTTTTTTGCGCATTCGCGCAATGCCAGTGTACCCGTGTACGTCACGGTGAACTACTACGGTGACGGAACACACGCAACATATCAGTAATGTGAACTTTTCCCTCCATTCTCGACCCGCCTTAGAGATCATATTTCTTTATTAGCGAAATAAAAAAGCTTTTAATATATTTTATGATTATAAATCGCGGAACAGCGTCGAAGGGCGCAAACGCTTTCATTAGCACGGCACTTCGTACCTAACCCTATTCGTACTTTCATCTGAGCTTTTAATTTACCTTTCTCTAATTTACAGCCTTTGTTCTTTCCGCTATGGAATGTACCGTTTTTGTTTTCATTGTAACATTGTATCCCAGTGTAATGTTTCAAATCTTTTCCAAGTGAAATGGTTGTTTTATAATTAAACAACACCATATTATTCTCTGGATAGCACGTTTAGTCCATCGTAATGGCCAGTTCTTGAAACTCAGTCGATGTTAATTTGGTTAATTTCTAGCCGAACTGATCTATGAATTTCCGCCAGTCAATGGGAGTATATAAGTATATAAATGTACACATATTTAGTTCCCCAAGGAAAGATACATCTTGTAACATAAAGTAGAATAGAATAGAAAAACTCTATATTATCAGTACCAAATAACATATCATACTTAAAGCTAAACTTAAATTGTAATACTTGATACGATAATGGGCTATAAAGTATTTTAAATTATTATAGTTATTTACCCAAATCGACAAAAAAAAGATAACGTTGACTATCTGTGAGCTACCAATTTTTAAACAACGACGAGAAAAAAAATTATCTATTTAGAATTTAAAAAAGGTTAAACTACTATTACTATTAAATGAACCTTAATAGTAGTAGAGCTGAGCAGAGCAGAATTAAAGTGCACAATGACAGCCTGTCGTCGGGTGCTGTTTATGAACAAGCAGTGCTATCGCACGTTGAACTTTTAAATTAATCCACGAAATCCGGCCGAACGGGCGAACTGATCCGGAGTTTTTACTATTTTGCTGTCATTTTGGTTCACTTTGTTGCCGGGAAGGTATGTTTTCGCGGTTATTCTGGGATAAATTGTAGATCGACTATAAATATACAGGAGAGTAGATAACGATCCATTGTTCTTCCAAAAAGGATTCACGCTGGTTTTGTCTAAAAAACTTATATATATATAAATGTATTTTAGGTCAGCGCAGATTATAGCTTGATAAGGCTTTTCCATTGTTATAATAATGTTAGATGGGAGTTCAGTACATAACTGTTGTTACTTAATTAAGTCGTATTTCTCTTCGAAACCGTACATACTTCTCAATTCAATGCTATTATTTCAACTGTCTTGTTTTAATATACTTACCATAAGCCAACGTTAACAAAGAAATACCTTATAATCTATTATCAAAATGTGTCAATCGGAGGCGTGTAAATTTTCGAATTATAACTTATAATATTGGCCAAATATTTGCAAACAACGCTACATATGAGTCGAACAAACGCTTACTGTAATATGCATTTACACAGACAGAGGAGAGAAGAGCATAGATTATATTTTACACTATTACCCAGACCGGGGCCTTGACTTATATACACCTAATAGTAGAAATATACATAAAAGTGTTCAAATAAATTAAAATGTATGTAATTTATTTTAAATAATTAGGGAAATAAGAATGAATTGGGATTGCATTTTTTGCACAAATCCATCCAGTTCTCTCTTAACATCTTTGATTAGTAAATAAGTAGGTACCTACTATGTTTTAATTAGTGCCTCTATATATCATAGTGCCCACAGATTATATAACCACGTGAACTAATATCATCATAAGATAACTAATACTAGATAGGTGCTTGTACTAGTACGTTCCCTTACAGGGCACTACACGATGTAGGTTACCGGTTGGAGCACAATCCCCAATCGTTAATAAGGTTGAGACAGTACGGAAACATTGTGAGTCGAATGGCCATCGTTGCGGCATGTGGGGTGTTCAACCTGAGCTTGAAATGCCTTTGTCTAGATTTGTCTTAGTCTAGATTTTTTTTTAATTTTCCAGTATTTACCACGTGAGTCCTAGTCGGTTTGTGACATTACAATTATAAAAGAAACTCGCGATAGTTTTCAGACTCAAATGACAAGTTGTACCTGTCCGTAAATCCGTATGCGTGCGTCTCGTGCAATAAGTTCACGAATTCCTTCCTAATTTATTTTCATTTTCTAGAGTTTTGCATACATTTGATAAGGTATTGTTTTATTTTATATACCGCCGCACTTCAACTTTTAAAGCCCAATGAGGTATTAAAGGATATATCAATCTGCCACATAAGAATACATTATAGAACTAGTCCACCCACAACACAGGGTGTCCCACTCAGTGTGGGGGCTAGTGAGGAATAGACATTATTTTTTCCTTTTACTATACTTAAAAATAACAAACAGGACAATCAATAGGTTGTGAAGTTATTTGTAACTATAACCAGTAGATTCTGTTATCATTTGTATCGGCATTGTCTTGTAAACTGTATCATCTATTTTTGTCAATAAAAGTTTATTTATTTATTATTTGGCTGATAGTGCATAATTAAATCTGTATGCCATGTATTTATTTCATCATAGAGCATATAGCACATCGGTGCATCTAGTCAGGAGCTATATAATAACCGCGCCAGTTGGTCGTCGCGAGATGTACCTATCTAGGTGTCTATTGAGCCGTGTTCCACCGGGCAATGGGTGTCGCGACGTCATTACGCCTAGGAAATAGGCACTTTTCCCCTCGTTAGTGACTCGTCCCCTGGCCTCTATAGCCACTACCGAACCACCGAACTCCAGGCTAATATCGACCATGACCGATCGACATAAGAAGCACAATTGGCTGCAGGTGAAATATCAAATGAACTCTAGTGGGTAGATTGAAAAAAAAAAGCTTTTTGTTATTTAAATGTTATGAAATTCTCAAGCATCCATCTAAAACAAGTATTAATCATAACTATTGAAAAAAGTTACTCCTGTAATGTTTTGTATATCAATGGCCCCAGTGGAGATATTATATTTTCATTGTATTATTTTTTTTGGCTCATTTATGTTCTTTTTGTTTCAGGTAAATATACCGAGAATCCCTGATTGGATACAAAAATATGGTTACGTAGCTTAGAATGTATAGGAAAAAGTAGTTCAATCGTATTCCAGCCGTTTCATTCGGATTCGCACACATGTTGCTCGATACACTTAAGAAATAATTTTCTTAGAGACGAAAATCTGAGAGTCAACCACTCCGATGCCCGGAACGATAGATGAATAATCGTAAAAGGGACGCGGCTAGAAGATCTAGGCTAGATCAACGAACGAAGACGGTCGGTTTATTGTCAACTGTACTAAAGCCTACAATTTAAAAGTTACTCAACGACAATAAGGAAGAAGCGATCTACTCTCTAGAGCCATGAAAGTAAGTGCAAAGCCTGTAGCTCGTTTTCTCCACATAAATTACTTAACGCTGGTTGCTGCAATTACTTTTAATGGAACTAGACGTAGGAACTGAAAATATGTGTGCTTTTTAGAAAGAAAAAACTGTTCAAAATCAGAGCCAACATTTTCTAACGCCACAATGTGCCAAATAAACCAAAGCTGGCTCAATACGAGTACCTATCTCGATATTAAACTAAAACACATATGTAAGTAATAGAAACACCGAATCAAGACTTTATATTATAGAAATAAAGTTGAATTTCAAATAAAGCTATAGGACCTTATGGAATCAAATCCTTTTTCTTCTTAATTAATGTTCGCTAGAGCACAAAGCTGCGATTGTATTTTTTGTGGTAGTACTGTGCGTTCATTGCAGGGTTTTAATATCTGTAGTATTAATTATAATGGCGCGGACGATTATGGAGCTTAATTGGTAGCTTTGTTCTGTACCAGAAGGGTGGAAATGGATTGAAGTTTTTAAAACCTTTGAAGCGGTGTTAACCGGTTTTATAGAGCGTCTGGGAGAAAGTGACTCGAGTATTTTAGGGTTATTTTTATGGTAGCCTCGGAACTTTAGCTTTTAGTTTAATTTGATTTGGTTTACAAAAGTATGAATGTTTTTTCGAACCCTGGCGAGGGCAAAAATTTCTGTCCTCTGTGAGTATATACGTTTTTAGCGGGTTAATAACGGAGTTGTATGTTTGTGCAGGAGCATGCCGCCCGCCCCCCGCAACACTGCTAATTCTAAGGGATTACCTTTTTATTTATAAATCTACCTTTATGAAAAAAAAATCTCAAAAATGCTTCATAAAAAATGCAAAATGACATGACATGTCAGACAAAAAATAATTTAAATTAAACACTAATAACTAATTGCAATACTGCAGCTACTACAATAACATTTGAGCAATCCACTAGCTATTGGCAGTCTATAGATAACTCAAATGTTCTAACCCGCTACCGGCCGGCAGCGTGCCCAAAATGCCATGCGGCATGCCAGCATTGCCACGCTGAATTGCAATGCTGATTCGTTGAGCCAAATACGTGCCAGCATTTTGGTCACGCGTCGCATCGATCAAACGCTCAGATAAATTTTGGAAAATCATATTAATAAAAATTGATTAATTGTAAACTCTAAGGTTAATGTAAGGTAATTGATTAATTGGTTAATCATTATTACATTGAATTACACTATCTCATTTGATTGTCAGTGATTTGGCGGAAGGTGTTATCCTTCTCCTCGATTTGTGTTCCTCCGATTGCACCAGCTTTGAAAAATAAAAAAAGGAACGATCAAAATCGGTTCACACATTCTTAATTTCTGAGGTAACAAACATAAAAAAAACCATACGGGTTGAATTGAAAACCTCCTCCTTTTTTAAAGTAGTACTTAAGCAGTACTGTACAGCTTAAATAGTTCTTAAAAAAAGTTCGCGATGGTATATATGTATATCTATCTCTTAGGGGTACCTGGGTACTAGTTGTGGTATATACCACAATAACCAATTTTTAATGCATACTTTACTTTTTAATGGCTTATTTACGAAGCGATTTTAAGCAATACAGCATTAATCCTTATCCAATAAAGTTCCTTAAATACATTGTGTATTTAATATATATCAATATGGCCCCTTACAGCATGTAATTTAAAAAAATATTTTCGAAGATACCTATTACAAATTTAAAATGCAGAGATATAGCGGTTGCGCCGGTACTGGCCGGGGGGCGGGGCGGCGCGCGGCGGGTGTCTATTAATGGCGCTCTTTCAAGAGTAACCTCTAAAGAAAACATGTTTGGATTATCTAATGATAAAAAAGCTGTGAACGTTGTATCTAAAGACATTTTGTAGTAAATTTAGTATCAGTATTGCATCCGTGCGAAACAGCGGCGCGGCGGGCCGCTATACAAAAAAAAACGAGAATTAACAGAAATGCCATTACTAATGTGCTTTCTTATTATTAGACGGAAATAATGTTAGTAACCGCGACGGTACAAAAAATAATAAATCCGTCTACTCGGATCACTCTTTAAATTGAATTCGTTTCACTCAATTTTAAAAATAAAACATAATGTACCTAGGTATGTTACGTTGCGTCCTTAAATTATTCATAATAATATAAAGTTTATATTATGAATATTGGTATGTTTAACAGGTTGCTTAACCTAGTAGGTACAGATTACCAAAACAGATTTTATGTTATTTATGTGGTTTGAGTAGGTTATATTATATACATATACGAGTACAGGTATAGGTTATATACCTAACTTATGCACATTGGAACCCAATAAAACAAAAGATAACCGATCTTGTAAAGTCGGCATTCCATTGACACGCGTTCCATCCTTACCGGCCATGTCAAAATTCAAAATGGCCGTCTTGGCGGGAAAACCTGCAGGCCACAAATATTTACATTGACATTCGTTTGGGTAGTCAGCCGCGTTTAGTCCGAGCGCTCGTGACCTTCACCTCTATCGGCACAGGTGAACGCGCTTCGTACGTACACCTAGCCACAGACTGTCACAGATTAGTTAATTCATTCTACTGGCTATCGTAGTGTAGTGGGGCAGCAGCGTCGCGTCGCCGCGCGTCAGCGCCGCCCGCCGCGCCGCCCGCTGCCGCGTTAACTCGCGCGCAACCACGCGTTTCTTTGATGCTCGGATGACGCCATGTAATTAGTTATGAAGACTTGACTGACATAACATTAACCTTCGAGCATTTAACTTTGTAGTTCTAAAACATTGACTGATTCGCTCTGCTTTCATCTTCTAATGAAATTATGACAAAAATGATCATTTGGAGTTTATTGAGGAAAATCAGTTCTGTTTTGATTTAAAAAATATCATTTTTAATACAGTTGCTCAAAAAGTGGCGTATTGCAGGGACGTATAGCGTTCGGGATGTGGGCTATTACATACTCGAGCTTTTTCTTTACCTTTTCCGAACTCGTACGTTGCGTTCTCTTTCCCAACTGTCAACATAATGACTATTAAAAAGGAAAAAACCAACCACGAAGTTTATACTAATAAAAAATTCATAGAAGTTTTTATGATTCATGCAAATATTTCTAAAAAGAAGCTACTAATTTGTTTCAATATCTGATTTAATGATTTGATTCAATAAGTTAGGTTTCATTTCGTTTCATCTCATTAAATTTCATTTTCATTTCATATAATTCAAAAAAATCTACTGAAGACTTGGCTGTATGGGCAGAGTTCCCTTTGCCTACCCAGAATGAGTGATGAAAACAAAAATAAATATCTCTGCTTATATTATTTTACGGTTGGCGCCATTTTCCAAAAATGTTCTTTGCAAGTTTGTTTACAGTTGAATTTATTGTGTTTGTATTATTTTATTAAATCGCTTCATTTTTTGGCAACTGTATTAAAAATAGTTGTTCAGTACACGTGCGGAACCGTCATTGCAATTTATTCTGACTGTCAACCCTCACCTTCGGCTGCGCCTCGGCTCGGGTAGACATTTGTCGGAACTCTTTGCAATGACAGGCTTTCCGCACACAAACATTCAAGACTCGGGACAAACATCTAAACTCATCGCAAAAATGTTTGTCCCTGCCGGGATTCGAACCCAGGGTCCCAGAGACACAGAAGTTATTCGAATGACACTAACAACTGCGCCATGGCGACCGTCATTGACAATTGACATTCTAGATTTAAAATTAGATCACAAAAGTGATACAATGAAACGTATACATAATACAGTATGACTTCTCTACATATTCTTTTCTTATATCATTTAGTGAAAGAATAAGGTTTATTTTAAACACGGTGTGTTGATTGAAGAATATTGATTAAAATGACCTCACCTGTATTAGCCGTGTCACGCAAACTTTTGATGTTATCGTTATATTTAAGCGTTCCATAGACAATATAACAGATTCAAAACAAATATATTACACGTATTCTTACTGATGAACTACACAGTCACTATAAAGTGACTAAAATTGCAAATGTTTGCTGCACTATTTTCTTCGCAATTTTCAAGGCGTATAATTTCGAGGAAATAGGTACTTAATTTCGAGACAAACATTAACTTGATTTAATAAAACTTTATGATTATAAGTCACGTAACTGGCACATGAGTTGTGGAGCTAAAATAAATAAAAACGAGACTAAGCTTCGTCATATTTCTTTGAGGTGGAGTTTTTAAACAACGTTTATAAAAACCCCTAAGGGGAGTTCCTTCCCTTTCTCTTTCTACGTCAAAATTATGTATAACCTAGTGTGTTTTGTCCGCGATACCTTTTATATCTTTTAAGATAAATTTGAATACTAAAACTATCATACGACACCGACGAAACTCCAATGCGATCGAATGGTAGGTATATAAATAGAAATCATTCTTAGACAGTATAAAATAAGAATCAGGTTTTTTATTAGTAGTTGGGCCCCGCGGTTCCACCCAGCAGGATACTTAAGAGTTTCCTGCCGCCAATTCATAAAACCAAGTTACCCCATCGGACACTTTTTTGGGATAAAAGTACTCTTTGTGGTATTCCACGTTCTAAGGAATCCACCCGATTTCATTTAAATCCGTTCGGCCGTTTCAGCGCTAAGTGGTAACGAAAATACTAACAGACACGTATAAACTTTCGTATATATTTATTTATTAGGATATTAAATAAAATTATGTAGCTTGAAACAGGTTTACTCGTGTATACTTTATTATTTTGATCCCGATGTTTCCGTCAACTTTCAGTGACAGCAGCCCCGCGGGAAACAAATTAAGGCTGGACCATTTGAGTCTAAATAGACAATTTTGATTCTTTTCAGCTCATTTTGTTAATATCCTATATTATTATGTCGAACCAACTTGAAAAAATACCTTTTATGAGAACAGTTCAAGTAGGTTATTTCAGTTTGAATAAAATTTGATTTCATTTGCTTATTTATTAGTGATTTTCGAGGGCCCATATTTCCCTATATCAAACATTCCCGCGGCAACGACACATGCGCTTATGTTTTATACCAGAACAATGGAAATTACAAAATCAAAAAGTGTGATTCGTATTATTTTGAGCCCGTATGTCATCTGTAAACTACATATTTGTGATATTTGTAAATTGTAACTGGCATCATTACACACGGCGACACGCGGCGTGTAAACACCCGCGAGCCTCGGTCATGACATCGGCACTTTTTAACTCCTTCAATAAATGCAATGAGAAAAAAGGTAGAGGTGCAAAATAAACCGATTTTGATTTTTTGTGGTGTCTTTACCGTGCAGTGCAGGTGTAACAGAGTTGTAACTGTCTCAGACACGTGCGGCCGCGGTGGACGCGCTCAGCCGGGCCGGGCCGCGCCGCGCGCTCAACCGGCCGGGTGTTGGGCGTGAAGCGGCTGATGACAGCCGCCCACTCGACTGTGAATGATAATAAATAGACTCACTGACAGATGCGTGTATGAGATGACTGAGGTATTTTAAGCTTGAACATGTCTTCGAGCTTGAAATAGCTCTTTGTCCTAAAAATAATCATTCGTTATATCAGATATATACATGCCTACGTCAAATAGATTTTTTTAAATCTTTTGCCTATATCTTATCTGTCAGATACTTTTCCATAATAAATCCTATGTAATAGTCCTATGTAGTGTTAAGCCTTTGATTATTCCTACTGTTTGCTCGGAGGTTCGAAAGACCGCAGTGATCGACGAAACGTCTGGAACACAGGTTTCATTTAGACCACGGCCAAACGGCCCGGAAGCAATGCAATGAAATGAAAATTATCATATAGGTCAAAACCACAAGCATGGGATTTAAACATCCATCAACTCTTGCGCAGCTGCAAGACGTAATCGATAAAACCTAATGGAATTTGCTTTGTTTATTTCGACGATATGTTATTTCTATACCATAAGTCAGCGCGAGCAAACAAGTCGACTCGTTTAAATAACATTTGAATTGCTCTTACTAAACAGAGGCTAGAGGCGATCTTCACAAATGACGGTTAATAAGTGGATCGCTGTGGGCTAATGGCAGTTTTAAACCGCCGTATCATAAACGTTTTGGGTCGGTATTTTAATTCATAGTAAATTAAAAATAAAACAAAGTCTATACGTTAAAAAAGTTAATTATTTATTAAATTTGTGATACGAATTTTTTATCAATATTTAAATACTAGTGGCCAATATATGCAACAATTAGTCAATATTTTTTGACGACTGACAATATAACAGAAATTGAACAATTAACAAACCTTTGGTTGTCTATGGATTTAAAAACCCACACAGTAATTGGTCCCGGTTGTTGTCTTAGGAGAGCGTTCAATGGAACACATTATACAGTCTCTTATGGACCCTGGTGGACCATAAGAGTTAAATTAAAGTTTTAAGAGGTGCCGGGTCATCGGCACCATCCAGAGGTTTGCGGGTGTTTACAGGCAGGAGGGGCAGGCCAATCCTGATTCGTGTGGATTCCAAAATAATACAAACAGGGGCCTAAGTCTACTATTCAATATGGCAATATGATCGGCTCACAATTGGTGAATTTGACAGCTTTGGTAGTCCGCTATTTTTAAGTCGTTCATATTGAATCAATCTTGATTCAATTCTAGATTCAATGACACAGCGCTTTATTTTCATAGTCATACTAAATCGACATAGGCCGAGCTAAGTCATAGCGGCCTGAGTCTATGTTGAATCTATATTCAACATAGACTCAGGCCGCTATGACTTAGCTGACTACGGATTTTTGACGTTGTCTTATTGGCATCGGCTCGGCCCCGCAGCAGACTGAATATGAACTTTGAATTAGTAGACTTGACATCCTGTCTTCACAGATGACCCATCGGCTCAAATGAAATATTACTCATCACATATTTAGACTATTTTTATTTTCTTTCTTCTGGTGTAAAAAAACGGTTCAAGCGCATTTATTGTTACCGCGAGAATTTTATATAAAAGAAAATATGTTCGATAGAAAGTATTTGTTTTCAATCGAAATTTAATTTTTATGGTAACGCTCCCTCTTAGTCTGTCACTAATATAGATATTAGTGACAGACTAAGAGTAACTACTAGTAACGACTAAGAGTAACCGGATTGACTAACTGTCAATCCGGATCGACGGGTAAAGACCCCTGACAGTTTATTCTTCTAATAGTTTTGTTTGCATGATTACATTATTATATGTGCGTGACGAATTTCCGAATTGATGCTATAGGTACTCATATATAAGTCGTCATAATGGGCAAAAAATAACCTTGGCACGTCTTCAACACTGCGACGGAGGAGGTCTGCTACATATTATAATGTAGGTACCTACTTATGATTCCAAATGTTAACGTTCATATTTAAATTCCGAGTCATTGATTCCATTCCTCTTTACGAATGTTGTCGCTTGGTGGCCATCGTCGAGTTTACAAATAAATACGAGTAGATTAAGGCACAGTTACTACCAGAGAAGATAAACACGGGGTTATAGTTTGTTAGGATTTGTGAATATTATTATTTTACTTTTAGCGATAATACACACATGTAGGTACTTGTGTCTGGGGTTACGATTGTATCTTGATTTTTTTTGCATCAGTCTTCTTGGAGATAAATTTATAAGAGTAATATAGTTTTAAAATAGAGCCTTATTTATTTGAATACGGCATTTCTATAGAGGTAGAATATATATTAAGTTAGTTATATTTTTGAATCCGCTATTGGTGAAACTGTCACAAAACAACATTGAACATTGTGTTCAGGCACCACGTATCCCTGAGAGTCACGGATATTTTAGATCTATCGTAATTTTACGTTCGATCAAGTCTCCTCTGACCATTCAGTGAGATAGTTTTCAAAAGCTAGATGTTTAAACGTAAAATAAAGAAAAAATCACCTGCGTGAATTGTAGCATTGATTCGGCGTTTTCTTCTACATCCTTTTCCACAAAATCCAAGGCCGAAAGTCTGCTGGCATTACGTCTTTGACCAACTCCCTGTCGGCTGAGTTGAAGTAGTGAAGCGTACTAGTGTAATAGTTTATCCTCAATAACTCGAGTCGATGTCGTGATAGTGATAATAATAAAGAGACCATTGCTTATTTATATAGTTTCAAAAATAAGGGAATCAGCCAGAGAGCTTCACAGTCCACAGAATTAGAAAGTTGAATTGGAAATAAGTAGGTCATATTAGTAGAAAAACGAGAATCCGTGAGATAGATGTAAACGCAAATGCGTGACTGAGACATGGTCGGATCAAAATGGCATTTCCTTGCTAAACGGACCGACTGTTCTCGCGCGGTGGCAACAACGGTGGTAACAACTGGATGCAAGAGACGAGTATGTAACTATCAGTGGACTAGTATTTTATGATGATCACGATACAATGTGTAATAATTTGGGCGACTCAAAAAAAGCGTTATTTATCAATGTAATTCATGTATAAAATCAACCTCACACCATTAAACTGCATACGTAAATGTACCTACGTCTATATTCTAAATGTTGCCCCAATTAGATGGGAACGGCCTTGTCGTCATTAACCAGCGTTAATTGTTATAAATGACTGCAGCAAAAACAAACGATTTCAGAGTGACGACAACTCTGTCGACACACTTGACGCGAACGAACAGATTAGAGATTTAAATCAGTTGATAACTCTGATGCTGTGATTTAAATTATTAATTATAGTGACACTTGGACCGTAAATTGCTTATTCTGATTTAATTTTATACATTGTTTGTTTGTTATTAAGATATATATAGAAGTCAGTCGGACGAGCCCTAAATAGAAGATTGCACGCAAAGACAAGGGGACACTCGAGGCGAACCAGACCTCGAGGCGAACAGCTTATAAACTAGCCATCCTCGCGGAGATCATTATAATATTGAGAAATAAAATCGTTTGTAATATCATTAACTAGACACACGGCACCTTGACCAAGAATAATCCTTGGTTATTAATAGTCATATAAATCATTTAAAAAGGCAATGTGCAAGATAACAGAGTCAAAGACGGGTATGTTATTATCGGGATATAATTTATAGCCGTGACGTGCCGGCTGTAATTATGGAAACAATCTGACTTTGTTCTTTTTTTGAAGATCGTGATTGCAAGTTCAACTCTCGTCGTCTGATTTATGTTTCAGGCGAACTTTTCCTGACACTGTATGTAAATAGCGCGTGAACTTATCTGCTCAAAATAAGCGTGGGTCCGACATTGACAATGGTCATGGTCGAAATGAGCGGGTGGATAGCGTTGCGGACTAGCTATACTGCGCGACACTAGGAGTATATCGAAATTGAATTGAATTGAAAACTGACGCACGAGCGCTGGCGCGCTGTTCCGCGGCGAGCGACGCCAGAGGCCGGCTACACTCGAATTATGATTTATGCCGATTGAATTGAACGAATCTGTCAACCAATTTACGCATGAGCAGTAAAACAAGTTGAAATATTGCTCGATTATTCTGGGCGCTGGACGTGAACAATGTGAAATGAACGCAACGTTAATGTATACATGCTGTATGTGCCTGTACTTCTGAACGCCGAATTCTGTGGGGTACATTAAAATATATATAGATGTAGACATTCATCAATGAACTTACTTGATGTGATATGCACTAGTTTTTTTCATCAACCACGTACCACCGCGAAGAGGAGATTTCCAGTCAGGGCGGCACACTTAGATGAATATTGCGAAGATAGATATGTACTAGCTGTTTTGGAATTATGTTACTACTATTCTTGCCTCTATTGTGTCTTGCCTCTAGACACAAATAAGTAATATCTAGGTACTTACTACCTATATATATATATATATATATATTTTAGTATTTATTTATAGTATTATATTTATGTAGGAAGGCAGGTAGGTATGAAGAGCGGTCCATTCTGATTTATTTGAGAATGATTTGTATAACTTGAATTGACGATTATGTATTTTAATGGATTTGTATACTTGTATATGTTCGTGGTATTTTTATTTATGTGATAAAATTATTTAAGTTTTGTCATTGATATGACAGAGGTACCGTAAATGGAACATTGAGATTTTGGAATTTTATAAATAATTAATAGAGGTTATGTTTTAGTAATATGTTGTATTTTAGTTCTAAGTTGATTTTGATGTGTATTTATACTTGTTAAATTTTGCTAAAAATGATTTAAGATTAGTAGTAGATATTATATTGAGCATTGTACATTGACTTGCCTAATATAACGGTCATAGCTATACGGCTAAATAAAGAATCAGAATCTTACGGCATAACAACTAAGGTCAATTATGGCATTATGCAGGTACGCGGGCATTTAAGGTCAGCGATTAGCAATTAGCAGCTAATATCTGCTAATTTATTACATGTATAATGATTAATAAAAAGTTACAGAAACGAAAATAACGGCAACTGTTACGTTAGAAATCTACTTACGAGCGAGCTTTCCGCGCACGTTCTAGTCTAGAGAATGAAATTACCTTATGATTAGATACACCAGTAAGTATTTCAATTGAAAATACATTGCGAAATACTAAATTGGTTGTAGAAATTATGGGCGCTGCACGCGCGTAATCGTCTGCACGAACTATTATCGTATTCTGTGGTAATGGCCAGATTATTATGTGATATTATTGCAACGTGATTTGTACAATACTAGTAGCGGCCCGGGGTTTCGCCCGCTTGGATAGAGGGTTTCCCGCTACATCAATTATCCCACGGGGAATATACTTTTTTGCGGATAAAAGTAGCCTATGTATTATTTCAGGGTCTAACCTATCTCCATCCAACATTTAATCGAAATCGGTACAGCCGTTTGAGCGTGAAGGAGTAACAAACATACACATCATACAAACGCCTTTATAATATTTGTGGGATACGGAACAAATTATACAGAAAAAGTGACGTTGACACACATGTGTCGCTACATGTGGATTCGACTTGACTCATTATTATCTGACTAACATTGTAGCGCTCACTGTTCGGAGCGCTCCTTTCATATGTGAGCGCACTTCTGTGCTGTGACTTGGGCGTGGTCGGCCACCTTCCGATGGTTGTGGGCGAGTGATTACATCTCTTGGGCTCGTCTATCTGTCGACCATCATCGCGCCATGGGTTCTACTGTATCAGTTCTCTCTCTGTCCATAGCGAGAGACCCATGTACTAACAAATGGTATTAATGCGCGGGTTATGCTACACTTCACTTGGAAATTTGATTTTTATGTGACGCGCTCCTATCAGGATGTCATCATGTAAAGGGTCGAATGGCACATGTTTTATTTGGAAATGCTAACATAGCCCGGCGGCGGCACGCTACTATGCACGAAGGATAGTACATGATATTGTTTTTAAACCGTCGTTATCTGTCTTATTTATTAAATGTACAATGGTCACTGATATGTATGTATCTATCTACCTATACGTTACAGAGACGTGACCCTCCATAGCGAGCCCGCGAGTGTGTGTCAGCTGTCAAACATATACACAATAAACCGGTGCCCCACCGGAGCGGTAGTCTTACTTATCTCCATATATTTCAGTCACACCCACAATGTATCGCGTAGCTCAACCGAGCCGCGGCCCGAGTATGAATCACTATCGAATTCGTAGCGTTATACAATTGAACTGTCATTTAAACATATAGAACAACTCTCACACTTACAAATGATTAATGTACCTATTATAAATAAATAAATAAAAAAGCCTTTTATTTCATGCACTTAAATATTCGATATTGACAATTTTTTAATTATTGAAGATGCGTGAAATTTAATTGTGTTAATAATTGTAAAATAACCTTAATAAAAATATGCATGAACCCCTCAAGTTGTGAGGGTGAAGGCCTCCTCCAGAGAACTCCAGTGATCTCGGTCATTGGCTTCTGTTTGCCAATCTTTGCCTCTACTGTGATGTCGTCCACCCATCTAGTTACAGGTCTTCCGCTTCCCCGGGTACCCGCCGGGCCTGGCCGTGACGTCGTGCGGATCGTCCAGCGATCGTCGCTCATTCTCGCTACGTGTCCTGCCCATCTCCATTTTAACTTTAGGGCGAATGTACCTATTAACATGCGTTAATAAATGTTTATTAGTTACTAGTGCTGCATGTACTGAATGTACCCTCGACAAAGCAACGCAAGTCAACGCTATCAGCTAGTTCGTAATAATTTAGTAATGGTAGTTTTAAAACGCTCATATTTTAATGCCACAGCATTCTAATACCTAGGTACTTCCCTCGAGAACAGCACTTTTCAATCCACTTTAAAGTTCCACTGTAAAACAAGGTGCTTCAGTTTCCGAAGCACGTACAAGAAATATGGAATTCGGGTTAACCGTCGGTTACTTCGGTTATTGAATTTTATATTCCGGTTCACGAATTCTATTTTAACGGCCATAAAGGGGCGTCCGGAATAGGCCCTCCGAGGCGCGTGCGCCGCGCGAGTGGAGGCCCAGTTCGAGTCTCGCGGGACGCAGAATAACTAATAGTGTGTACCACCACTTGTGGGAGAATGTAAATAAGATTTGAATAGTGAAGTAGTGTCACCCTCGGGACTGGCCGCGAGGACGTCGCGTGGTCGTGTCACATTGTTCCTAAATGATTAAGTTGTAAGCTTTTTGTGGCGAGGCTTTGTCCTGCTTATGGCATGGCGTTTGTCTACTCTACATGTAAGTAGGTAATATTTGAAAGCATGCTACCTATACGTTTATGTGGTAGGGTGCGGTTGCATGCTAAGCTCAGGAATTAGTAATTAATTTGTCCACGCGATGTTATTATACTCTCTGTATATGTGATAGTAGTTATGAGGCTCTCAAAACCAAAACTAAAACCAACCCAAAAATGTACTCGCTGTATCAAAGCGCTCCGCTTTTAGCTTTTATCTACTAAATAATATAATAGATATAGGCGAAGTGCTTTGCTACCGGCGCGGCGCGGCGAGGATGCATTTTGGGGTGGCTGGCGTCAGCCCTAACAAAACAAATGAACTACACTTTCACTTAGCTACTTAATCACTTGTATTTTATAATAATCACAGTCAAAATCTGTAAAAGACAAGGACACACGTAGCCGTCGCGAGGAATGGTTGGATTGTCATTTTGTGACGAATGTAAAATGCCTACACAATGAAGCCCCTTTAGCGCGATTGCAAGCTCATTTCACATTTGCATTGCAATTTGCTAACGCCAAGTGCACACGGAGAATCAGGAAATCGGTTAATCACGAGAATACAACTACATATGTGGTCATGTTCTTACTCGGAGCGGAGTATAATCGTGAACCGATAGTAACAACATCGAGCTACGTTCCATTTCCCACATTATAGTTGTTGGTGAATTGTTATAATTGCGAGTCAACGAATTAAAAAATTAAGTGACATATTCCTTTACTCTTATCGTAGACCGCGTCGTCCCTTAACATCCGGTGAGACAGTGGTCGACGCGAGCTTATAATATTAAAAAAAAATTATACACCTCTTGACTTTATTTAAACACTCAACGTTTAATTATACTACCAACTTCGAAACCTAAGGCATCATCATCATATCTGTAATTTAAACAAAAACAATGACCAGCCTCTTTTGAAAAATTGCATACTATAATAATAAAAATGGTTGGGAACACCATAGCAACGGTGACGAGATGACGAGGAACCTGGGCACGTCCAACGAAATATTACCTGTATATGTGTGTTAGTGTGGTAATCTAATAATTGTATTCTATTCTATCGATAAATCCGTTTGGTGTACGCAAATAAATACACTTCGTACCTACTCGTGACCTTTGGGTCACGAGTGCGACCTGGAGAGTGAAATATGAAAATGAGTTTCTTTGCCTTTTCTTTAAATATTGTTGAAAAGATAAGTGTACAAGGTAGGTAGTGAGTTCCTGTGTTGGCAAGGCTTGCCGAAACGCCTTCCTGACGCTCGTGGACAGGCGAACCATATCTCACCTCTGGCCACCTGAAGGAAGACAAGACATGCAGGCATACAGTGCCCTATCTACATCTGTCTGTGGATCACTTTCGCAGCTTTTATTATTCTGCAGTTTGTGTACTGTCGCCATAAACACGCTTATTTTATGTACGCTCCATAAGCTTTATTGCTAACGCGAATGCTGTAAAAAGGTTGCATGTTTTATTTTAGTTATATTCTATCTCAATAGATAATAATAGAGAATAGGTTCATTATCCTATTCAGAAAACAAAAAAGATTCCGTAACAATAGTTTATAATGTTAATGTGTAAGTAATAAAATACTACAAAGTTATTATTAACCGTCGTAAACACTCAAGGCACACTAAAGGCTCAAAAAGTCTTAGCTGGGGACACATACTGACTAAAAGTTATTATAATATAAAATATAGTTGTCGGAGCGTGTCAGATATTCGAATAGAATCGTTAGCGTTAAATGTAAAGTATGAATTTGACTAGGTGTTGTTAGTGTCGGATAAATAGAATAGATGGCGTTGTCAGATCGTGTTTGATATTCGAACAATAGATGGCGTTAAATTTAATAGATTTTGCTGTAGGTTTTGTCAGTACTAGATTTATTAACTAAGTGTAGGTAGGTAGCATGTGTTATTCTATTTGTGTCAAAAAATGAGGGTATGATAGAGGAGGGTAGGGTGATTTCATCACATAACTTTGTCACTGACTATCTAGTGAGATAGTGGTTAAACGCTAGGTGTATAAAGTATAAAAAGGATACGCACCTAAGATTCTTATTTAAATATATTATTGGTATACAACGTTATTTTACTCAAGAATTAAGATTTCATTCCATTATCCAAATAAAATATAAAATGTATGCGTAGGCATTGAATAAGGGAATGGAGTGAAAGTGACGAAGAGGAAATACGAGAGTACACGCTAATGTCTGTTCAGAAAAAACACGCGCTAAATATCGAAACAAAAGGAGACTCGTACGAAACGCAGCCGTTATCGACGGCTCCGGGCCCGCGTCCTCTAGTTTGTATCCTTTCATGGCTCCTCGTGACGAGCGTGGCAACACTCGGCCTCTAGTCTCTAGTGTGCCATCAGGGCAGGGTGAATGTAACGATTAAAATTTCAAAGACCGCTTGTGTATGCCATGCAGACCGAAATAGCGTTCCCTCTCGGTAGATTGACGCTCACTGTACGCGCACCCGGTTCTTTGTTTCAGGTGACACTAGCTTTTGCTATGCAAATTTTAACTTTACGCGTAGCATTATACGGTCTAGCAAGTATTTTATAGGAGTGAAAAGATACGATGGTAAACTTAGTCAGGACGTGTGTTACTTACGATGCAGGAAACGAGGGGATGTGTATGTTTGCCGGGCGTCTGCCTACAGATTTGTATCGTGCATTTGTTTGGACGACTGAGATGTCACGTTCTATCATCCGTGTGATTGAATGACATACCTTGCGAGGCATTTAGCGTCCTCGCCGCTGTTATTATGATGGTATTCAATAGGGTAGACGTGACTTTAGCCAAAGAGTTATGTTGTAACGAACCTCGCGGGAGGCGACGAAAAAAGAATGAATGAGATCGTAAAACGAAGCTCGTCTTAAAATACAAACGAGGAGATGTTTTTATGTATAAAAAGTGAAGTTTAATTTGTTCCGTCTACGAAACGTGCTCGTGGATGATATTTAACCGGGGTAAGTACCTACGTTAGACATTAACAATCACAGTCGTTGATACTATGCCAACATTCATTCTTCAGATGTAGCCCATGCTGTAGAACATCTGGTGAGGCTCACGCACGTGGGCAGACAGCCTACACAGGGCTACATTCATCTAAACGACAATTTTTTCACGCTGTAATTTTGAATTTGGCCGTTTATTGAGTTTTGATAAAATATATTGCACACTCGAGAGTAACCGTCGTTCAGGGAAATATTTCCATTATGGTGGTCTGATAGTAACAATATTTAGTTTTCTTTGTTATCATCAATTACGGCCGTAGGAAGACGACTGCTACGTTGAAAAAAAAATGTCACGGAGCACAAGGCCTTTGCGTGATACACATGCAGTCTTATCTATGATATCCTGGTACCTAAGAATGTTAGCTAGTTCCATATCATGTAACACAGTATCTACTGCCACCTCAAATTGCTAATCCGCTGGGCTATATCGGTGACTTGCGTTCTTCTACGGATCTCCTCATTTCTGAATTGATGACTTAGAGAAACCACGAGCATAGCCCTCTCCATAGCTCGTTGTGCGACTCTGAGCCTGCTCAGAAGGCCCATAGTCAGAGACCACGTTTGGGTTCCGTAAGTCATCATCATCCTCGGTATTTTGGATAGTTATAATGTCGCTCCGCAAGTCCACGATTCCCGCGCCCCGCCCGCGCGCCACCCCGCCACCCCGCCGGAACTCGTCGCGCCCGCGCTATTCCACACCAAGCGCTGTCTCTCGCTCACAATGCTCACGAAGGCTACGACGCGACGTTTTGTTTTGTTTTGTTTTGTTTTGTTTAATAGAAAATTTTCGTTCTAGCGCTCTCTATTGTTTTAACGGATGACGCTCCGATGCGGACGCCGAGAAGATAAGGTTTCGGCTGCAACTACCGATTCTTTTTTGCCGCTGACACAGTTGGATACATTCAATAGAACGAAGAAATCAAACGAAGAACCGAGAAAATGTTACGTTAAAATTGTAATTTTAAATAAAAATTGTGAAAAGGTTTACATATTATGTGTCTCAGTGACGAAGTGGTTTTCCGCGTCGCAAAACCACGAACGATTGAACTTTTTCTATTGAACCTCTCCGCAGCTTAGCGGCGATCGCTCTGAACGCTTCGAATAAAAAGTTTAGTATCGAAAGTAGTGTTCTCCATTATATGGGTTTGACAACACGATATTCCACTTTACCGCTGTTGTGTGGAACGGTTCGGGCGGGACCCGGCCGTCACGTGACCGTCGTTGGTCCGTCACCGTAGCGGGTCCAGCGCGAGCGTGACCCCGCGGCGCGTGGGCTCGAGAGAAGAACCTGGACTGACAACCTGAACCGTTGTCATTGTCATCATCATCATCATACATCCTTGCCGATTTCGGCAACGGCGACTGCAATTTTACTGCTATTTATTCATACATATTGGCTTCGTTCATGTGACTAAAGTACCCTATTCTAGCGTTGAAAGTGCGTGCACATATACCGCACGTAAGGATACCTTGGACATAATTATACTTTAGGTTGGTGGAGGGTCTGTTTTTGAGATCATCACGCTTCAAATCAAGCTCATACCTCCTGTCGTCTTCAAAGGTATTTATGTTCTGCTGGATCAAGAACCTCCACTCAGAACGATTTTGAGCCAGTATCTCCCAGCGAGCAGGCTCAATGTTACAATTTTTCATGTGTCTTTTCTGAACATCCTTATATCGCAAGAATTGGCCACCGCTTTTACGCTTACCATTTTGCAGTTCAGAATAGAAGATGCGTTTCGCTACTCTCTCGTCAGGCATTGTAGAGATATGGCCGCACCGTCGCAACTGTCGCCGAATGAGGTAGGATTCTATCCCACCGACGTCATCTCTACGTAGGACTTCCGTGTTCCTGATACGATCGGACCATCTGATGTCATGATGTCACGGAGGCATTTCAAGTGAAACCTATCCAAAACCCGTATTTGCTCGCGATACAGGCACCATGCCTCTGAGGAGTAAAGAAGATTTGGCAAAACTGTTGAAAGGTAAACTTTCATTTTTGTTTTTAATGAGATATTGTGTGTGCGAAATACACACTGTCATTGTAACGATGTCACGGCTGGTGTTACACCTTAGTCTTGCTCCATGCTGCTGTTACGGTGTAACGTTGCCAGGACGTTTTATTAGGAGGGATTAAGAACTTGATAATAAAAAGAATGCAACCTATTAATGAAATTTTTCACTCTTACCACAATTAGGTATGTGCATGACTGACTGGCTTTGAGTATCCATTTATCTGAGATGACTGGACTTCACGTGTAATACAGAATACCTAACCTTAACTAATCAAGTTACAATTCCATTTATATTAAACTAGTAGCGCCCTGCGGTGTTACCCGCGGTGGAACGGTACGTGGTATTTTGTGTCGTCCCGTCATCCCACGGGAACACTATGTTTTCGGGATAAAAAGTAGCCTATATATTATCCCAGGGTGCAAGCTATCGTCATTTCAATTTTCATGCAAATTCATTAAGCCGTTTCAGCGTGAAAGTGAACATCAAACGACAAACAAACTTTCGCCTTTATAATATTAGTGTGATAAAATTGTTTCGGGCTAGACACCGACGCGGCCGACCGGAGCGCGTGGTCAATGAATAAGAGCGTTGCTATTAGGGCATGCATGGCGCAGTGTTGGTGCGAGATAAAGGAACCGGTGCTTAATATATACACGTAACATCGTTACCAATTTACGTTAAAAAAATTTAGCCGACTTAAAAAAAGAGGGTACTTAATTCTATGTAAGTATATATGTTTTTTATTTTATTTTTTTGTGTGTGATAACTTCGTCGTTTATGAACCGATTTCGATAATTCTTTTTTTGTTTGATAGGGTAGGTATACTTCTGTGGTCTCATTTAAATTTCATCAAAATCGGACAAGCTGTTTTTGAGTTACACTCCAATAACTGGAAAGTGCTTCACATACCTCGACGATATTATAGTTGCGGTTGAAGACATCGGAGAACATACACAATGACAATTGACCTCGTGAGTAGCAAAGGTCACTGAAAAGGGTGAAAAGAAAAATTACCAAAAAATGGAACCGACTTGAACACTCAAAAGTGTGAAATAACTTATCGAAGTCGTTACCATGCCTACAATATTTTGATATGAGTTACTTTTGTGAAGTATCATGGTACCGACTTCAACAAGTTATTTCACACTTTTGAGTATTGAAGTCGGTTCCATTTATTGGTAAAAAAAACTTTTTTTAACGTAATAATTCGCCTACTAGTTTTTGCTCGATATGTCGGCCCGTGCACTGTGCCGTGTGTATCTATTGATAGTGAACAAGCGTAGATAACACTCGTGTACTTTCACGGACATTTAACTGTTAATAATACAACATAATAACACATTATCATCCCAAGAAAGACTAATTTTGGAAATGAAACGAAGTGTAAATCTTCTTTGCCCGCCATAATTATTGTCGTCGGCTTCAGTGTACACGGCCGTAGCTATCGATGTGAGACGGCACAATACATATACATACGTTGTCAATTGACATGGTCACTTTATTAGTCTTGGTCGCTTACGAGAAGTTGCATGGACCGAGTAAACTCGTGAAAATGGCCACACTGTAACTGTGCCAAAACTAGAACTTATACAGACAAAACTAAAATACATTGTACATGTGTTTAACTATTACTGGTCATAATACTATGCACAGTTCTTGTATAAAATAAAAATTAAATTACATTGTGTATTTGTTTTCGTCGCTAGCTCTCGTACCTTGGGCTCAAACTGTCGAGCATCGTCGCTTATCAACCGGGCGACACGCGCCCGCCGGAGGACCAGAGGATTTGACGGAGATGCAAGCCCATTATACTGACCGTATACTATGGCCTAGCTCTTAATAGGAAGCTATGTTTATGTACGCGGTTACTACCTAAGGGCGACTATTAGTGCAGCTTTTTACTTTATACTTGGTTACTTTTACCGCCTGCTGTGTTACCTGTGGAATAGAATAGCAATAGATGTCAGGTATTATTGTGCGGAATATTATTTTTTTACCCAGTATACGGTCATATTCGTTATGAAACAATAATCAGTACAGATTACAGCGTCGTTTCTTAACATCAGGTGAGCCAGTGGTCAAATGCAAGCTTATAATGTTTAAAAAAATAACCCTTGGGCCAACCACCGATGAGATCGAAGTATGAGACGCTTCGATTAAAAAATATTGTACATGTGATAGAGATATAGATTGATTTGATTTCTCTTCAAATAAAATTACTGACAACTGAGCGGTGGAACATTTACTATATCATTATTTTAATTCAAGAGAAGCATACAACTGATTTCGATTTCGAAAAAGAAGGACTTCTGATCAATCAAACCAAACTATAATAGAATTATATTATATTATCAATTATACATATAATTGATTGGTTTGTCAGATCAGAAGTCCTGCTTTTATTTAGGAAATCAGTTAAGAGTGCTAATAGACACAATTTTTCTCTCTTGAGGTATAATTTACTAGTGTGTATGGAACCCGCCGGAAAACCTGTAGCAGTTACAGACTACTGAGCTGCTCGCCACTGACAGCAGCAGCAGCAACTAAGAGACTGCAAAACCGTGACTTATTATGGATTCAAGATTCCATCTGTGTGGTCGAAAAGACATATAACACTGCGGAAGCTGACATCAGCCTTTGTAGTTCGATCGTTCAGCCTTGAGTTGAGGAAGCGCGCCCGCGCCCGCGCCCGTGTCCGCGCCCGCGCCCTCTCCTGCGCCCGTGCCCGCGCCCGCGCCCGCGCCCTCTCCTGCGCCCGCGCCCGTGCCCGTGCCTGTACGTAACCGTGATGTCACCACCTTAAAATTACTGTATTAGCGTCAACGCGTCTTTCTACGATGTTTGATTTATCAGATACTCAATTAATTCATAGTTTATTAATTGTTCCGATCCTTCGAACGGCGTGGAAAGCATTAGTTAATATGTTTACCTCGGTCAAGTTACATCGGTCCGTGTCATGAGAAGACTGACCGCTGGACTAAATGTCCGTTTCAAGGGATAAATAAATCTAATAAAATATGTGTTTGTATAGCATGAGTCAATATTATGTAAGTAGTAGTAATGGTAAATTAGTAATAAACTAATTATTAGTACTTTTATTATACGAAAGCTTATAACAATAGCATAACGCATGAAAACAAAAATGGTGTATGAAATTTAATTCTACGAGCCGCGAACCGGTCACCTTATCAAATTCCAAGAACTGGCAGTAGACAGGTTGATAAAAACCGTAACTGATGCGAAGAGCCTCCTATGTAAAGTCCCTAATGCCCAACTTACTGTTCCGGTTCTCGAGTCGAGAACATGAATTATGAACTAACTTTGTTCAAGATTGAAAACTGTAGTTTCAACAATAAAATGGTTAGTTGCGGCTGTTGCGAGCGACTCGTTGGTGAGTTTCTCTTCTCTCGGGATATGTTGTACTAAACATTCCTTAAAAGGCTTAGTTTTAGAGTATTTAATACTATTGTACGTTTTTAGGGTGCGTTCCAATGGTAATAATTTTCAAAAATTTGATTATTTACATCATTATTATCATGCGTTCGAGACTGTAAAGAATTATGAATTATACCACAGAAAGGCAGAGTGCGATGTCACTGCCCTCTAGCTAGTACATTTATGTGTTCACTGGCTGGCACCTGTCGTTGGAAGTCAAAGGAAGGTGTCCTTCCACTAGGAGTGTACTTTCTTTAAGATTATCACGTATCGAGAGAAATAATAAGTATTTTGGAAGACTCGAAACAGAAATGTTCTCGGAAGGTCCTCGAGTGGTGTCAAGATATCACATATGTATATTATAGACCGCCGCAAACGAAAGAATTGTAAAAACTGTTCTCATGAAATGTGTTGCATCGCGCGTCACCCTCTGCCGCGCTGATTTAATAAAAATGTCATTACAACGTTGCTGTTTTGTTCAAGAAAGTCTAAACATGTATCATATCATAACACAGTTATATAATCACCAGCCAGATGGAGCTTGGAGATATTCATTGTGTGACATGGAATTCTCGATTACTCTCTGGGCAGCTCGAGTGTTACATTTGACAATTGCTCGAGACTAAAATATTTCACGTCTTCTTTAAAATATATATTTAAATAAAACAATAATATTTTGAAGGATGAAGTAATTACATTATTAATATTTGTTTCAGGTAAACTTCAGTGCAGTCATCGCCGGCGAGTACCGTTATGTTACTGACGCAGTTAACTTACATTTGAAACATAAGCGGTTAAGGTTTGGCGTGCGCACAACCTCCAGCGGCAGCGCGAGCGGTTGGATCTTCCAAACTTAATCTCCATCTAATCAAAAGCTATATATTGCATTCATAGCTGTTCCTAGTAGGTACTTAATGGGAAATTATTTTGTTGCTGATGTTCTTGTTAGTTGTTAATCTCTTTACTATACTCTTAAACGCATTCTCTGCGACTGCATTGAACCTCTCTCATGGTGGGAGCAAAAGGCGGCCAATTAATTAAAATGGGCATTGATATTACGAGTCTCCGAATTAAGTTGATGTATTAATTCCTCAGATATTATTTAAGAATATGTAGGTGCCCCCGCATCATAATCAGTCAGTAAATAAATAATATTCCATGTAGGTAATGTTCGGCGCCATCCTTCCCGACACTACGAAGATCAATAAGCTCGCTTTAAAGCTAATATGAACCTCGACCTATCTGTTAAACGATTTCGCAGGAATGAATATTCATTGAAAGAGTAATACCATCCCAAAATCGCATTAGGAGAGGAAAAATACGTTCGTCTGGTGAAGCGGGAAACTCATTTAAATTTTTGATTGTGAAGAAAACGCTTGCGAACGAAGCGCGAATGAAACGCTGACGACTTTCGAAAACTCAATATATAATCTGTTTTATTTTTTCCGATAATATATTTACTAAAACTCGCCTTGAAAGAAATGAAGTTGGAACATGTGCTAGTTACTCGGGGTAATTTGTCTAGGTCTCTCTGTGAACAGGGTTTCGAAACGTCTGCACACGTCAGCGGTCGGAAGACGAATGACGCGAGTGTAACGTAAAAAGGTCTGTTCGGTGTCATTAGTGCGGGTAACGAGGGAATGTTCGTGTGGCCCGAAACATTCCTCATATCGCGGCCCATTGCTCTGTTTAGGGTTCCGTCGCCTAACGGTCTACTCCTTTTTATTGTGCGACTCATTCACAACTATCTTTGATGTTTTAACCGCAACAAGCCCTTCAGAATTGAATTTAACGCTCGTTTATAAAACAGGGTGAGAGTTGACGTGCCCTCTGAATAGCGTCGCAGTAAAAAGGTTTTATATCTGTATGTTTCGCGACCGTGTTTTTATGTCGGGTCTGAAATGTTGGCGAGCACGGACAAATATTTTAATGAAAGCATTAAACTTGATGTATAAACTTTGGAGATTTTTACGTCATGTCACCGCCCCGGTCGACCCGCACCTCATTTAATCTTGAACATCTTTTTATGTTATTTAAGGTTATAATTTTGTAATCCGGTGCTATGATACGGTTCATACAAAGTTGATACCATTTGTGTTATCTCCAAGTTTTATTTAAGCCTTTGTTATTAAGCTATCATTGCAAAAAGCATTTATAAATCTACTAAATCTGTTATAGCATTACACCTATAGGTAATAAATATCGAATCGACGAGGCCGCAACTTATCAGATTTACAGAGCCGTCATTCATAATAACGATATAAGTAAAGACACAAAAACCTATCATCAAAATACTATAATGTCACGCTCATAAGCGTTTGAAGGACAGAATAAAATGATCACCCCCCTGGAAAACGAGCAATAACATTCAGACTTACACTCCCGCGCTAGAACACCTTGTATCGAGCAATATATGAACACACACTATCACATTACACAAATATCCAAGATCCGAGAACAAACATCTAGACGCATCACAGAAAAGTTTGCAACAACCAGGATTTGAACCTGGAGTCGCGGTTCTAAAGTCAGTGTTACTGATTACTGAGTCACGACTACCATCGATCGACCGAAGACAGGTAGGTACAGCTCTGGTTACTATTTAGTTGTGAGCAGTCCATCCACCTCGCACGTGCAATCGTTGCTTGGCTGACGCCTTCACTACAATTACATCGTAAAAAAAAAACGACTGGGTCATATTAAAAGTTTGCGGGTTGTACAATTCCAATAATAAAAATATTGTTTAACACGGGATACGCACCATGGTTTAGATTTTGATTGAGATCCCGATATTTCGGCGCGGGTCCACGCACCATGATCACGGAGAGACTCTTCTCTCTCCGTGATCATGGTGCGTAAAAGTTTAAAATAATTCCCATAATGTATAGCTTCTACATCTGATGCCTTGATAACTGGTTATTATGATACGATTGTCATCGACTCCGACACCTGCACTGTTCACCTTGAAGCCCGATGAGTTTCATTTGCCCGATTTATTCATTCCCTCCAATAAATCAAAAGAGAAAAGAGGGAAAAAGGGACTGACCACTTAGAGAAAATCACATAATTGAGGAACAGTAAACGGTGCGTAAAGTAGGGGGGTCGGCATGGACGTATCGAGGATTTAGGTTTATTCTATTTTGGGGCAGTCCACTATGTGTAATCTGCTGAGTAATAGTTATTAAATTAAACATTGCATAGATTTGACTTGACTACACCCCTTCGACTACTATATGATTAGAGATATGATAGATATGATTTTCCCCATATCTCTGCATAACTCACCACATAGACACTAAATACGTTTTTATTTGATGCCTGCGTGTTAGCAGCTGTCTGTGTGCGGAGTTTAAGCATAATTATAACTGTTTTAAGTTATACGTTATAAATGTTCTGATAGATAAATCAGTCACTGTTTCTTTTAATATTTATACGGAAGCTAGTGAAGGGAGACACTTATTTTTTTAAACGCACTGGCCGCCTTTGCGTATGCGCTGTTACAAAGTTTTAACTAAATGATGTTTCATACTTACGAATCTTTTAACCAAGTGAGAAACGTAATAAGTCATTTAATTTAATTGAATCGTTATAGTTTTATAAAAGAAACTTTGTGTCTTACACATAATACAAATTATACTGCATCATAAAAAATATTTCTCAATATAACTACAGTTGCATTCCGAAAATATTCGAAAATTTCCCTTTCTTAAGCAACTTTATGGAAATTGTGGGGCAAATGTTTTTTGGGGTATGTCTCTCCTCGATGCGCCCGTAGAACTAACCCTTGGAAATTTGGTGGGAAAAGACGTGGATGTCAAAAGACCGGAGGGTCATATGTCATGCGCGGTTCGGGAGTTGGGACAGCTGTGCGGGGTAGGACATCGTTCCTTTCGGAATTGGGGCATTTTCCATGTGCTTTCGGATTTCCCAACAGGAAATAGTCTTTAAGGAAACGATATCGTAAATAGATGTAACTAATAATCATTTATGTGACGGTAGAACTCGTTGATCGACTAACAACAAACACAATTACGCATAAACATTATATCCTTAATAGTAATAATGTATTTATCGTTATTATTTATTATGGTAAGTGCAGTCGACAAAGCGAACGATCTACCAGTGTTAACAAAAGCTTCTGCGTAATCACAACAGCGATTAGGCCTATTTTAAAAAATCACTTTTTATTTCTCTCGTTAATGATTCATCCTATATACGGATACCGCTTCGCATACGAATTTATATCAATAGTCCTTAATTTATAGTTTGAACTGAAGTGGGAAGGGGGCTCTCGTCTCATTGGAATGGATGCGGCATGCGGGCTTGTCTCTGTCGACGACTCAGGCCTAGGATGGGAGAGCGCTCGTATGTGTCCCGCCGGACCGAGGTCATATTCATTGGACTCAATTGGTCGACGACGTCGTCACTCGTCCTGTCGCACTCGAACGATACTCTTACAATGGAACTATTAGGAGAGGATGAAATAGACGAACTCACGCAACGTCCGGGATAATTTCCGAAACTACTGCATTCATTTTAATGAAATTTCGCACAGATAGGTAACTTTGTCCAACTTAAAATATAGGCTACATTGTATTTAAATAATTTATAGGGCAGCGTTTGCTAGGTCAGCTAGTATTATGTACAAAATACTATGTAGTTTGATGGTGATCGTCTTTTGTTCAATTTTCCATGTTAAAATTCCATGCTGCATTCATGCACACATCACTGGGTATATACCGCAAAAAGGTAACCCATAAGTGTCCCGGTGCGAAGGTGCCGGCCCGCTCGCTGCGCTCCACGCCGACCGTCGCCGACCAGCCCGGGCGCCGGCACCCGACCGGACCAATGTCACCGACCGCACAGTAGGCACTTATGTGTTCCTTGTAATTCGCGATAACAAACATCTAGTTATCTTAGTGTTACCGATGTATCATCCCAGCGATGTTATACCGGTCGGCTCGGTTCGTTAGGCGACGCGAGATAGCGGCACTAGTATTTTAGAGAATGATTTCCTGACTGAGACTACGGGAAATAGATTTACGTCGAAACGCAGTGTTTTCTGCTCGGCACGTTACCGGACGCTTTGTTGTGTCGTCCGTAGCTGTTTTGACGCGACAAGACCTTTCCGGTCGCCGTATTTTCCTGCTTATTAAAATTTGACTTAAACTTAAGTAATGAGACCAATTAAGGCCATAGATCCCCAACTACACATGGTCTCCACGGCTACAGGCACCAAAGGGTAGTATAGTGGGCTGCGTTCTTCTGCTTGTTATAAAAAGCGGGAATCTCGCAGTAGATGACGCTGGCTGGACGGTGGGACTCAGTTGCCTGGCGGCAACAGTACCTAATACCATTTTATATTAATCAAAAACAGAGAATTATTTGTTCGGTCTCCATATCTTCCAAATGAAGGTACGTTCACGCGACAGAATAACAATCTACACCATTCGGTTGTTGACCGAGTAAATCGAATGTCACGCAGCGTAATATAGTTGACTTATGTGTTAAACAATTTAGAGAGCAGTTTGGTGAGCCGAGCAAGTTTCGCCAAGTTTGATTGCGTTGTATTGTGTCTGGAGCGGTGTCGATGGGTCCCGACACTCGGTTAGTACATTAGAACTCCAGTTATTACCGTACTTTATTGTAATCAAACTATAATAATTGCATTCAGATGGATTTGCTGCGACGGTGATATTTAGATATTGGCCTTAATACTGTTAATCACTCGAACTAGATATACAATTCACTAAAATTCTTCATAATGAATTAGCTCGTATTCTATTGACGCTAAAATTCAATTTCGTATAATCCATACAACGCTATCTCTAATATAAGACGAGTTTTATTCAATTGCTGGGCAAATGGCGACTTATTTTACTTTAAAGTAGGTACCCGCATTTTACTAAAAAATCTAATGTTAGTGTTGTTATTGATCAGTGTCCTACTAAAACTTATCTTACTTTGCAGAACGTTAGTTTAGTTGAATAAGCGACTCACTACCATGTTTAGAGATATATTATATAATTTATACATCAGTCATCTTTTTATTCTTCTTGGCCTTATCTAACAGTCGATGGGGTCGACACAACATGTTTTTCTCTTCCACTATATTCTATCATTAGTCGTCTCAGTGCTCACACCTGTCATAAATATATCATTCCTCACACAGTCCATCCATGCCTTCTTCGGCCTTCCTCTATCACAGATAGAGGAAGGCCGAAGGTAAATCTGTCAACAGTTTACAATCTCGCGAGATAGATTATAATGCAACGGTATAACGGCGACATAAATATCACGCCCGGCACATCTTAAGTCTCTACGAAGTCTGGCTTCAACATTCTAGATATTCAGCATCCACACGAACTCAGAATAGATATATATTATCAAAATTGTTTAACGAAATACACGTCCACATACTATAAGTAGAATAAACACGTCCCCCCGCCGTCGGCCGTCCATTTCCCACTTGAACAGATATTTTATGAATGAATTCCTTCTGGACCCTCGTTTTGTGCGGCCCACAATATTTGTCAATTGATTCCATTAGAGAGCGGCCCGGAAAGACGTTGTTAGAATCGGTGGCCGGTTACTTCATCGTGCCTCCATTGAATGAGCCAATTCATTTTATAAGGTTTGTTAAGAAATACCATAAAGTGATGGGCGCAGTTAGTATCGACAGTCGCCCTGGCTCAGTGGTCAGTGAACGGTCTTCTGACGGGCCCAGCCGGGGCAAACATATTTTTATGGGAAGGAACATTTATATTCATATTCATAATCGGGGAAACCTCGCGGCCCTGCTTTTCAAATATGTTTAACGATGTTTTCATCCCAGTACATATTTACTAATGCTTTTATTAAAATGAAGTACTAATAACTAATTACTGCAGCAACTACAACCTGCAGAGCGCTGGCCGTGGATGAAGTGTTGGGTGTTCTCTGTGACCTTTGCTACTCACGGGATCAATTGTCACTGTGTATGTTCACCGATGTCTTCACCCGCAACTATAATGTCTTCGAGGTATGAGTAGCACTTTTCAGTTATTGGAGTGAAACTCAAAAACCGCTTGTCCGATTTTGATGAAATCTAAATGGGACCACACATGATGTACCAACTTTCTAATAAAAAAAATCATCAAAATCGATTCACCCATTCGAAAGTTCTGAGGTAACAAACATTTAAAAAAAACATACGTGTTGAATTGATTACCTCCTCTTTTTTTGAAGTCGGTTAAAAAAGACACAACCATAGCGTTAAAATTGACTTAAAGGTTTAGCATGTCAGTGGTCGTATTATAATTATTAAAATGCTTTATTTTTTTTTTACGCTAAAATTCAAACTCGTGAAACTCCTTACGAGGTCATCTCTAACATATGACGAGTTTCGGTCAATTCCAGATTGTTTTAATCGGCACCAAATAACGTGACGATTTATTTTACCTATACATAACAAGTTGCATGTCATTAAACGGTTTAATCTTAGCATGGTCGTGACTGGTCATACTAATTTGGACTTTATCGTAACCTCATAAAATGTATCTTATTTAACGCCAGTTTGGTTAGTTTCATTGAACAATAGAATATCTACCAGTAGTATACCCTATCTGAGGCCGAAGCACTCCGCAGTTGAAGCGCAGCCGTACCGCAACGTTAAACAATTGTATTCGGTACTAACTGTCATTTATCCAGTACAACTGTGACAACAATAATAAGTGTGTACGTGCGTTATTCCGTCGTCACCTTAGCGATGCGATAATGTGAGGTAAGTTATTCCTGCATCGATGTAGAGACTTTATTGCCGCTACAAATAGTTATATCGTCGTAACTCGTACCTACATATTATACTCTTGTCACATCACAAAGGCGTGACACGGCGCGGCGATGGCACGCCGCACGCCGCACGCCGCGCGCAGCACGCCGCGCGCAGCACGCCGCACGCCGCACGCCGCGCGCCGCACGCCGCACGCCGCACGCCGCGCGCCGCGCGCCGCACGCACTCACCGACCGAGAAGCGGTCCCATGACGCGAGGAGCGGCCGCTACACTCAATAAAAGCCAATTGGGAGCGGTATCCCGGGGCCTGTCACACATAAACAGCGTGACGCCACTTGCCACCGCGTATTGCCTATTGTATCACCCCAATTGGAATCGCTCTGTCTTATACATTAATCAATAACTACAAATTGTGAGCTGTATGTGGACTAGAACGGCGAACGTACTTGTATATACATATATGTATAATGAAACATACTTACTATATGGCCTGGAACTTACTTTATAAGGTACTTTAAAAGAACTTTAAAATTGAAATCCGATTCTAAATATAAATATTTGAATTATAATGGATTTGAATTTTAAAGTTCGATAATAATATACATATTTCGCAAGATTGTAATTTGGAAGCTCGTGTATAGTGGATACCAATAGAATAGCTATATATTTTGGTAATAGCAAACAGTAGGTAGGTACATAACAAGGCTTAACATTACTTTAAAGTTACAAAAAATGTAAGTGTAAGTAAGTAGTTAATCCATATTTTATTTATCAAATAAATATTATGAAATTAGAACACTGTCAAATTAATTTACATAAGTAATGAAAAATCAATAAAATATTTTTACTGATATTACATAGAAGTTAATCAATTATTAAACAATTAATCTACCGAAATCGATGCCACACATTAATTATAGTCTTGTATGAGACTCCCGTCTTTCCTATAATATGTTTCGGTGGCTTAAAAGGTTAAGTAATCAACTAATAATACCTACAGATTAACAGAATAGTTATTAATAAAGAAAAAGCTAAAATACTGTAATAATACTTTGCTGTGTGAAAACAAATGTATTATGTTTGTGCAAAATGCAAACATAATATTAATTTTCACACGGTATTTACACAAGACGACGCCTTCCTCTATCGTGTTATGGCTTTAAAGGGGTAAAGTAATAAAATAATAATGCTTAAACATCCAAACATTAGTTTTACCTTAACCGTTCACGCAAATAAGTGCTTAGGCAGCGTTTCCTTTTCAAGTTAGATTAGAATCTTCAGAAAGCGTTTTTGTTCCGGGTAATTAAGTATTTCCTTTAAGTGCACGTTTAGCTATCAAGATGTCGCTGCGATAACATCAAGCATGTTGTACTACCGAAAGGTTAAGCGTTACCGACAAATCAATAAAAAATAAAACCAAATTTGGTAACAGCCGTAAATTGCTTAATAACATTTTCTAATACTTTCTCTTTATTTCCGAAAGGTCAAATGAAGTAATAAATATAATGAATATGCCATAAAGTTATAAAATGGCATTAGAACATTAAAGGTGAACGGCGATCTTCTGAAAAGGAGTAAATCACAAATATTTCGATGAATTATGGGTTTGCTCCCATTTTATTATTAAAAACCCTTTTCAGCATATGTATACTTATTTGTGTACATACTCAGTTACGGCTAATAATAGGCAAAACAAGGCTACAACTAGTTCTAGCCGGATAAATCGAGTTTCGTCCGCCAGCAGTTCGAACCTGTATACGTCTAGATCTACGAGTAACCGCGAGATTCTTCTTCCTGCTGCTTATTCTGCGCCACAATATTCTATCCCGGGTTGTCAATCTAGACATACTCTGTTGGTTTTTATTTCCGACTCTTACGGCGTCCACGGGAAGAGATGGGGGATTCTAGGCCGGTACCACCACGACTTATATGTATATCATAGGTATATTATATACAATAAAACATACTTTGTTGTATGCCGGTACAATTGACGGTTTTATCGATCTCTCCAGACATAATACAATATAATTATCCTTTTTTTGGATTTTTGTTATTCATTTGCTGCACGTCATTTTGCTCGAAAGCCCCACGAAACTGGGTACATACATTCATTGGTAAACCATTTACGTCAGTATGAAAATATGGAGAGAAGTTTGACGTTGTTCATGTGGCTGTGGACTATTAGACCTGGAATAGAGATGGACTTATCTATTCCACAATAATGACCTAATATAATTCATATGGTCATCAAAGATTTAACCGATAACTTTTGGTGTATCTTTATTAAAACTCGACAGATGGTTATCCATTATTTTGCACTCGATTTGTGTCATTTCTGTACCGACTGTCGTATCTTCCAGCAATGTTTTCGAACTAATCTTTATTTATTATCTCTTTGTACATTACATTTTCATTATGTATGGTATACTCAGTGAAGCTATTTATGTGATGAATTCAAATAGTAATCAAAATAATGTATGTATCATCACAATATTGAACTTTTTTGTTATGCTAACCTGACCCTTATAACGTATGTATGTGTATTATTAAAAAGTCTTCGAGGTACTTTTCAGCTCTACATTGCCTAATAATGTATTAATGTTCCGGCTTACGGTTTATTAATTACAATAGCCATAAATCAAACGTGTCGACAAACGTTCACGTGTTGGCCGTTCGTGGTACCGAACCGTCATACTGTCAGCCCGACTGTGTTCAGTGGGGCGAAGTGATAACATTAATCAGTCTGTTGATGGTATTTCTAGGATACGGGTGAGTTCCGCACAACGGAAGCATCATCAATATCTCATGAGTTTCAAGGCAAATATATCAATATTATCCTAATATCGGGTGAAACAGCAGTCAAACGCAAGTTTATAATATTTAAAAAAAAACTATCTAATGCAATGGATCTAGCCGGAATCACCATCGCAGTAATGTATTGGTGTATGATCAATACAAACTGCCATTTATCTTTGCAGTGAAGTGATCGAGTTTCGTTAGCTCGAATAATGTGCAAGTACATATCTTAATAAATAAGTATACAAGTAGACAACGTACTGTCTATGAATATTCTCTGTTGAACAATCTATGAAACATATAATTCATAAATTTTTTTTAACAAAAAATGCAACCGACTTCAACACTCGAAAGTATGAAATAACAGCAGCGCCTTCTGAGGGTAGGAAACCATACTGCGCCGACCCGCCTGCCAAACGTGGCGAGTATTGGTAAATTCCCTCTATATGGGGAGGCATATTTCCAGCAGTGGACGTACTATGGCTGCGATGAATGAATGAATGAATCGGAGTTTGGGGTGTTTTCGGATGTGGTGAAACACGCGTTAAAGTCAGACCAAATATAATAAATCAGTAAACATTTAAAACGTTATTCAGTCAGCATCTCCAACTGATTATACTCATTTATCTTTATCACACACACAATACAATTGATAGCAAATTCATTTATTCTGAGAGTAGCTCATCATGAATAAAACCTTAAAAGCTTTGTCTCCATCCAACCGATTCGAAATGTTGTTCGCTTGCGTGAGTATTCAAAACTGCTATATTAATGGTGACTTTCTGGCTGTGACATCTTTAATATTACTTTTAGTAAATAAATTGAATGCAACAAATAGTATATGTCACTGTCAAACTGAAGTAATTCAAGGTGAGACTCATGTTCATCGGATAGTTCTGCCATATCTTGAAATCGACTGGACATGCTTCGAGATATTCCAGAGCTCCGTGGACGATCTCCTGCAAACATTTATCTGAAAAGGACAATCAAATTCATATCTCAAAAACTTTGGGCTCAATGTCATTATTTTCTTTCTGGAAATGCTAAAATCCCATTTGCGCAAGGTTCGCGATGGACAACAGTTTGGTTGAAAATCCCCAAAGCAGTTTTAGAGTTTTTATAGAAATCGTTTATGTGCGAGACGTAAACTCAACTTTCACATACCTTTGCTAGTTAAAAGCTCGTCAGACAGTGTGTTCTTGATTTTCTCCAACTCCATCGAGGCTATTTCCTGGAATACAGCTGGTGCTAGCACCACTACGGCTTTGGAACCGAATTCGATGAGCCATAGCGTGTTTTCATTTATTATATGCTGGAAAGAACAAAAACAGTGAGATCATTAATGTTATCGTTACAACGGAACTGTACAGGAGTTGGCGATACAAACTTGAATTTGTATATATGTATGACCCACCGAAGAACTGAGTAACCCCATTCCTTACTTATTACGGAATATAATTCTAGAGACTAGTTTATTAATATTATTTCCATTAATATTATTAGTTAGATAAAGAAAGAACATAATACAATTGTTTTTGTGACCGGTGTGCAATAAAGTGTTTTGTATTTGTAATACAACCGCTAAATGTAAAAGATAAAACTATAACATGTTAGATTCTTTAATGCATAGTATATTTATATAATACACTACAAAACCATTTTACTTATTAAAATGACATAAAAATATGCCTTAATAATAATAGTCATTATGAATACGCATGAAAAACACAAATTAGGAAACGAACCGGCTCCTTGTGATAGATGGCCCAAAACGTCATGGACAAAGTTCTCAAAAACATCAAGCTCACACCAATTCCCTGAAAAAGACGACAATATTTCTGAAATAGTTATGTCTGAATGCAATTAGTTGGTTAGTTGTATGCTGAGTCGGGGCCCATATTCATGACACTCACAACATCATTATTATTCTGTTCTGTATTGTTTTTGTGTGTATCTCTTGTGTAATGTGTGTTGTGAGTGTCTTGAATAAATGTGGTTTCTTTCTTTCTTTCTTTCTTTCAATGTATCTAAATATTTTCAATTATGTAAATGTCATTATAATCTCGTCAATGTTTGAGGTGCATCTTTCTTGGATCGAACTTATGGTTCAGATACCGTCGCTGTTGTGCCCGCCTTATGACAATTTTAAAAACAATGTATCAAGAAGTCTTTGGTCAAAGCACAATGGTCACTCGTCCATCCTCTCCAGGCTCCACACAAGTCCTAGCTTTAGGCCTCATCCTACAATTTTCTCTCGCATCACTCAGATCAAGTAAGAATATGTTTTCATCCCTTCTATTCCAAAAACAATGATTGGTTCGTCTGTAAGTGCGAACATAAGAGATCGTTTTCTTAGAGTATTAATGCGGGCGTAATACTTTTACGCTCGCTGTGAAGGATAAAAACTAAAAAGACTTGCTCGCACTGTACGCTGTGGTACAATCTACTATTAAACGCTTGCATACAAATAAATAAATAATACTTACCATTAATGTACAGGTTTTATTCTTCGTACTTTGCAAATTATGTACCAATTCTTTGTACGATTTCATAAAACTGTGAATTACATGTATTTTATCTTCAGATTTCAGTTCTTTTTCTATTGCGTACGTTAGATTCTTTCGCATGAACTCGATTTTGATAGTGAATGTATCGAATATTATGATTGAAGTGAACCGACTGAAATGCATCGAATAGCCACTAACCATATCGATGAAGAGCCGTAAATGATTATACTTTGTACCGTAACACATCGGTATGAAGAGGTACAGAAAAGTTGTGATCGATAATGCGGCAAACAGTAACAAATAAGATCTCCAAACGCGCTGTGTCAAGGCGGAGTCAACCTGTTTATCTATGTTGTCGATCCCGACGCAGTACTTAACAAAATATTCCTCTTTGCTTATCAACGAGTGTAACATGTTAACACCGTATTCAATGACAACTAAGGAGCTGTAACAAAACTCAGGGAAATTATATATTTGTATGGTGAGTACGCGGACCAAGATAATTAATAAATATAAAAAAACACAGTGAATTTTTTCTAAGGCACAAACGAATCTCGACGAATGTATTCCACAATAATGTCCAAAAATAATTCTGAAGGTCATTAAATTTTTAACCGATAACTTTGGTGTATTTTTGTTGAAACGAGCAATTTTTTTCCCCGTCATTTTCCACTCAATGTTTATATAATTCTGCCGGCGCGGCGCGGCGCGGGCGGCGCGGGCACGCGGGCGGCGCGGCGGTCTGATACTTTTAAAATAATGTATTTTATCACTCACGTTGGTTTAATATAATGAATCTATTACCATTATTAATTGAATGAATAGTATAATAATGTTAATGTATTCGTCAATGACAAGTATTTTTAGAAATATGATATTATGATAGAATGTGTTCACGACGAACAAAATATTGCGACGAAAATATGATCCAGTCCTCTTTACCTTTTCCTTTCCTTTTCCTTTCTCCTCTTTACAACTGAGTTATACTTGTTGTTACGGCTTCGAATGATCACGTTCTATATTGATCAATAGTAGTTTTCACGTAGGAACGACATGACGAACTCTTTACCTACCTTTTTATTTCATATATGTATAAGAGACGCAGCGGAGAGTGTTTTACAGATATCCATAGCCTATCTAGCCAACGGCGATCGCTTACCATCAGGCGGCCCATCTGCTTGCTATGCCACCTATTATATAAAAAATATATCTTGAAAACACTTTATCATTGTACTATAAATTGCTGCCCTACCAAAGTGCGATATTTCCCAATTGAACCTCTTGAACCAACCTCATGATGTATTGCATTACGCATCTCATTACATCAATCGATTGTGAACTCTATTGTTATTTAATAACGATGTACTTTAACGTGTCAACGGGCTTGAAGGTGTACTCAATTGCACATGTACTGTATTTCCCGAGACGAAGAGGTCACGGAGGGGGCGGCCGCCACTCATTGCACCGAATATACATTCGCTGTTTGGCTCACTTCGAAAAGAAGGAGGTTCAATGTTCACCTGTTTTATATTAAAAACAAACTCCGGATTTGAATCCTTCAGCCCGTTATTAACAGTAGTTGTACTATGCATATTCTATTTTATATATATTATTCTACAAAAATATGTTAATAAAATATTATAAAAATAAGACTGCTTCGGTTAGGGGGTTTGACCAAATCTTTTGCAGCAGCGGAAACCTTACACATGGTTGAACCAATTTCATATCAACATAACTCGTAAAATTAAGAAAAACACACATTATAATTAACGCCACCTATCGTGTGTAATAGCTAAATGGAGATTGTAACAAATCATTCACTATTTAGTTCGTGGTACCGTTCGACAGCAGATTGGCAGCGGGCACATTCTGGACTCATAATTACGAGTGTTTGCGTCGAACCAATGCCTTTTATTTTTCCACTATTACAATCAGAATATCTAAATATGATGTAGGTTTGTATTTAGGTTAAGTAGAGCAACAATGTATCGGGCGCCATGTTTTCATTTACGTCACCATTATGTGATATAACCATTGACGATTAATAAAAGAAGCGTAAGCGCGCCAAAATTTTCCGAACAATTAATCATTCTTCTCCCCTTTGATAATAAATTATCTGAGCTGAACTGCTAGCGCCGCTGTAAATTTGCGGCCAATGATAGAACCTCGCTCATTTAAGATTGTTGTGTCGAGCGCCGACGCCGACGTTATACTATATTAAGGTACAAATGAGCACAGCGTCTCAGAGTGTCTCATGTGACGTTTTCAAAACGGTTTAGCGAAGATGAAACAAACTTGTATTTTTTTAACCGCACTTCAAAAAAAGAAGGAGGTTACTCAATTCGACCGTATATATATGTTTTTTGTTTATTTTATATTTGTTCGCGTATAACTTCGTCGTTTATGAACCGATTTTGAGGATCCTTTTTTTGTTTGATAGAGTATACTTCCGTGGTGGTCCTCTTTTAAATTTCATCAAAACCTTGAAGACGTCGATGCACATACACAATAACAATAATTGATCTCGTGAGTAGCAAAGATCACTGAAAAGGGTGAAAAACATTTTTTTTGCACAAAATGGAACCGATTTCAACACTCAAAAGTGTGAAACAACTTATTGAAGTCGGTACCCTGAAGTAACTATCAAAACAATATTTTGCTCATGGTACCGATTTCGACAAGTTATTTCACACTTTTGAGTGTCGAAGTCGGTTCCATTTTTTGGTATTTTTTATTTATTGTTTAATTATTACATTGATACTATTCTACTCGAACATAACTTGCAGTAAGGTACTAATTAAACGTAATTGTCTATTATTTATTAGTGTGTAATGTTTATTAAGCACGTGTGTTTTACAGTTCGGGTTATGGCCCTAAAAGCAATGTAATAACGTAAAAAAAACTTCACGAGCAAGTGTGTTGATAATTTCATTATAACTACTTTACAACGTACATGCAATAATACGTACAATATGCGCAACGAAAGTTTGGGTCCCTGAAGTTGTGCATGCAGCGACGTTGTGCATGCAGCGACGTTGCATGTAGCTGCGCCGCTATTTTTGAGTCTTGAGTAATTGATGATTGTGTATAGTGTCTCACTCACTCGCTTATGTTTGTTACATTTTGCTATCCCGCTCATTTGTTCTGCTCGTTGACCAGCTGTTTTACCCGTAGATAGTCTTGTCTGGTAGATGCGCGGGTTCAGGGCCTTAAAGATAGATTCCGCGTACTGTACACCGCTATCTACACTTTTGAAATCCACAGTTTAGTATAAAATATGTATTTATGTTGCTGTCGCATCTCTGATGAGTCTTAATTGTAATTGGTAACCCATAGATGTACTATATCGATGTGCTAACGAGTTATTATTCCGCCTGAGCAGACGAAACTCCAAACGGTCGCCGGGTCGGGTAATCCTGATTCCCGGATTGATCAATTAATCATTGATGACTTCTTAGAAATGTTCATTTGGTATTGGTTCATAATAATTGTATTACTTGGACTAAATGCACAGAATTTTGCCAGTTTCAATAAAAAATAGTTTCTAGTTTTGTGGCGTCAAGAGAGAGACCATTAGCTTTAAGCTGTGCATAACTTTAGCCCATGTTTCTTTTCTCATTTCCTCTCGAATTCGATAAATCCATTACTGTACTAGATCACTTCAATCACATAAATATAAATTAAATCATACTTATTTCTAGAACTTTCATGTTAAGTACTAATAACACCTGTTAAATGTAAACGTAATTCTTACTTGAACAAATACGGAACTGTTTTTCACTTAACATCCCAATTCAATATCACGCACGAGCCTCACCTCCCTAAGTTCAGCCAAAAACGTTTTATTAAAATTCCTCATACGCGCCCTACATAAATAATAAACAGCTTTGGACTGAATCGTGAAAACGTGACATTGAACCGAAACTTTGTCGCTGAATATGAACCTTTCGTACTCAGAATACATCTTACGATATCGTAATAGAGATTAATTTGCATCGTCATAAAAAGGCCACGATGTTACTTTTCATGACTCGAGGTTTACGTGACGTGACGAACGTTAAACTCCTGAATCGACCGTTTATTGAATTTCAGTCATTATAATGTTCGAAATTGAGTTGAAAATCGTTCTTGTGCTGAATTTATTAAAGTCAGAGTTGGATGCTGCGTAGAGTGAGATTTATGGTTGGTGTGAAACAGTGGCATTCGCAGGCGCCACCGAGTTCTACTCGTACATGCATGGAGACACCGAGACTCGTCCGGAATCTTAATTGTGCTTCCATTGAGAAACACGACGCGGCGCGGCGCGGGGCTGCGCGGTGCGGGGCGGGGCGCGGCGTCTTCATTTTTGAATAGCACTTGTTGCTCGCGACAAGCGACGAGTGACGACACACTCGGCTGTGGGATCTTTTAACCTGCAATTTTCCGGTCGCATACATTTCTTGGCGAAGTATGCACATTGGGCAACGTGACATGTATATCATCGGGCTGCCGGGCTAACACGCTTCGCAGTTCGTGTTAGTGCTAGGTATTGTTTATATATATATTAAAAATATAGTACTAGCTGCGCCTCGCAGTTTCGCCCACATGGACTACAACTGTATTTCCAACGTATCGTGATGCCCCCAGTGTTACAGATATCCATAGGCGACTGTGGTCGCTTACTAGCAGGCGGCTAGTTTGCTTGTCTGCCACATATATTGGCCATTTATAGGCGAAATTCCTATGTATGGAGAGCGAGCAATAACTACAATTTTCTTATTAAGCGCTTCGACTTAGACCTATTTTGTACAAGTATAGAATCGGCCAGGCAGCTGTTGAGCAGAGAGTTCTTTGAGCAAACTGGTTTTGTTAGTACTATAATGCATATACGTGTAAAAGTAATGCTTGCATAATATGTGGTTCACGATATTATTGTAAAAATATAATGTCATCATCCGTGAGGAGCTATAATTGGCCTTTTGTTAAATATTAAGTCGTTATATTGTATAGAAGGCCGTTGGTCTTCCATGTATAAGTAAATAAATAAATATTTCATAAAAAAAATTACCTTACCTATTTTCTGAATTTTCCATTGTTCTGAGAGGTTAGAACCTTCCACAAAGTGTAAGAAAACAAAATAAACTATTAATAAGGTAAAAGTCGGTGACGTATTTCTCAAGTTGAAGTGACGGGGGAAATAAGGATTCATTATATATTTATGGGTTATATATGGGTGCCGATTAGTACTGTTATTGACACTGCGTGGCTGGTTCATGATGTAAAATAAAATGGGGGAATATACATAAAAGTATTCATTTTTAATATATTATTGGTACACAACATTTAATTTACTTGAGCAGGATGTTATAAGCTCGAAGTCTTTAGATTTATCCCCAAAGTATCGCACTAATACGAGTATTATAAATGTGAAAGTTTGTGTGTATGTTTGTTACTTCTTCACGCTCAAACGGCTACACCGATTTCGATGAAATTTGGTATGGAGATAGGTTAAACTCTGGATTAACCCTTTTACTACTACACTACTTTTATTCCGGAATAAGTATAGTTCCTGTGGGATAATTGAGGGAGCGGGAAAACCGTAATCTACGCAGGTGAAACCGCGGGACGCTACTAGTTATCTCAATAATTATTATTTTAAAATGATTATAATGATAATAAATAGTGTTTTATTTGTATCCGCGACCATATGAAGTAAAACTGTCGTGTTATTAGTCAACTAAAACTATATTTGCACCATCACACCATGACTGGTGGCCAGAGTGTCGATAGCTCAAATGCCTCAACCCTGATGGCAGCGTCAGAAGGATGCCAGCAGCATTGCTCTATTGTGTTGCCATGCCTAAACACTGGGCCAGGTCGGTGCGACGGTATAATTCGCTCTCAAAAACCGAAGGTTTGTAACAACAAACAATTTGTATAAGATGGTTCACACCGATGATTTGTTCCTATAGCTACTCTTTTTTTTCCATTTTTGTGTTATATCAGTATATCTGTATTTACCTACCTAATTATATAAGGTATATAATATTGTTCATTTTCACTTTATAAATGACCACTCTGACTGGCCGGTTGGCGCAATTGGTAGCACTCTGCCTACTGAGCCACTGGTCCCGGGTTGGATTCCCGCACAGGTCAAACATTTGTGTGCATGAACATTATGTATATAAGTATATATATCACTCATCAGGTTACCATAGCACAGGCACTGCCTAGTTTGGGACCTGAAGACCTTGTGTGAATGTAAATAAATAAATAAAAAACTTTAACTTTTTTTAAAATTAGTTCTTATTTTAAAAAATATGTTATAATAATTTTAATTCCGTTTATGTCTAAATTTATTGTTATTATGTTTTTAATGCTGCGCAACAAAAAGACATATTATTTTCATAATTGATATGCTACTATTTGTTTTGTAATGTGTTAAGCGCGACCTTTCTAAATCGTGTTGCATTAATTGTGTATTACACAGTAGTGTACACAGTGTTGGTTGGATAATGAAGAAATTTAGCATCGAGTTGTATGAACCTTAATGATCATAATATATGAAGTTAGAAATGTGAAGTATATATACATATATGTGCTCATTGTTAAAAACAACAGATTAAAGTTTCTATGAAACTCCGTAATTTCTGACGGAACCCCGTGGAGCACGCGGGCGGAACCGCACGGCACAGCTAGAGTACTATATAATCCACTATTGAATAGGTGTGCGATGTAACGTACACTCGGCCTATAAATATGTGCATACATAAGTTATTCTATGAGAAGGGTTATCCCGTTTTATCGTATACCTTTTACGAAGACAAACAGTTGTGTGATGTCCATAAATAAACTAAATAAATAATGAAAGGGAAAGATAACAGATAAAAGGTACGACCCGACAAAAATATGATACGTGTGTTGATGAAGCTCTTTGGGACTTCGGATGGGATACTATACGAATACTTACAGTAGTGGTCAGGGCTGATGTTTGTACTACTAACGTCTTGATTCAAACGTTTTTAGAGCTTCACTTAATTACGATTATAAACCCATCAAGGGCTGGATGCGGGCCGCTTACAACCGGTCTTTGTGGAAATCAATGGGGGAGGCATATGTCCTATGGCTGAGATGATGATGATAAAGGCCTCGGGGGTAATTTCGTGTGCTCGGTGAGGAGCGACTTAACTCGCTTCATCATTCCCTATTGTATTGTCGTACATGGGTACGAGCGACCAGGCGGGCGACTAGCGTCACCCGTACTCATTGAGACTCTACCTTGCTGCACGAACCGTTAAGTTTCCGCGTGCGGAGTGCGTGCACCCATGGAGTAGAAATCGTGACGCCTTAATCTGTATTCACCCATCCATCTTCAAATGAGAATAACAGTGCTCTTGACATTACTGCGTTGTATACTGGGACGTATCCGGCAGCAGCGCCTTCTGAGCATCAGAAATCATACTACGCTCGCCAACCCGTCTGCCAAGCGTGGTGAGTATTAGCATACGTCCTAAAGCTGAGATGATGATGACGATAATTCCGGGACAACTACATTTAATAATGTATATCACAAGAGTACACATTTAATTTTGTGCGGCTCTAAAAGACTTACAGTTGCGATATATTCTAAAATGATCAATTAATGTTTTATTAGGCAAATGCTTAGGAAAACAAAATGCATTACGCCAGAGCCGCCCACGCCAACCCCCCCGCCCCGCCCCGTCCTGAGCGACGCAAACTTCCTCTTATAGCGAACACTCGTTGCGTCCGACACCGAACTATTCTAAAGCTTTTTATTTTACTTAAGTATTCCGCGAAGTTTCATTTTGCGCTGAAATCCCCTGTCCGCGGAGATTGTCTCCATTTATCCGCTGACATTGATACATTCCTTGCTGGTCTCCGGAGAAAATCACAATCTGCGAACAATGCACGCAACGTACTTCTACCACATCTGAATAGCAGTCCGTTTCTTACGCTGAGAACAATAGATGACGCTAGCAGTCGGCCAGAGGCGGAACAATCGGCGATTAAAGTTGTTTATAAAGTGCAATCGATAGCCATGAAAGTTATCGCGCTCACAAAATGATCCGAGATTGTTTTTGCATTGTGACGGCTGTTTTGTTTCGCCTTCCTGTTCTTATTGTTTGTAAAACAGCTTAATTGATGTGATCTGGTTACATTGTTCTTTTGTTAATTAAGCCGTAAATGATTTTGTAACGAAACACCTTCTGATTGTAGCCCTTATTTAATACGTGCTTCTTTTAAGAAAATTAAAATACGAATATGTATGTATATACAAATAAAGTAAAAGACACAATGAAAAATAATAAAGCAAACGTTACAAATTGACCCCAACTCAGCATGACGTCGGCTGCTGGCCAACGCTGGTGTTCCGTTGGAGCCGTTCGGTGAGGTCTCGAACACCAATACATACATTGACTTAAAATAAATGAAATTTATTAATATACCAACAAGTACAAAATGAAAAAAATTATTGAAAGTGAATCACACAAAATTATTGCATTCATTTCATTCAAACTTATAATCACTGTAGCGCACTATAAGTTTATTAAGTATATTTCGGTTCCGTATATTAAAAAGAAAAGACGGAACCCATATATTATATTGTTGTCCGTCTGTCTGTCTGTCAAGACCCTTTTTCTCAGGAACGCGTGGAGGTATTAAGCTGAAATTCATATCAAATACTCAGGTCTACTTTCGATTGGAGCTGTGCAAAAATCAAACTTCTAAACCAACGCAATTAAAAGATACAGCCGTTTATGCTGCAAATTTTCGACACTCGCAAGAGAATCAAAACCTACAGGGTACTTCCCGTGAACTCAGAATCTTGAAATTTGGTACGAAGCAACGTCTTATAGCAAATATAAAGGAAAAATTGCGGAAAAGCATACATTTTTAGTTTTATAATTAAATTTTTTATTTTTAATAATTTTAAACTTATGCCTACAGGTTTGTACGGAACCCTCGGTGCGCGAGTTCGACTCGCATTTGGCCGGTTTCTTTTAGCCTACACTCGTATTTTAAGAGCCCTTATCATTTACGCCAACAGTTTTACAAGCTACTGTTACTTACCGTGTATTCGTGTAACATACACATTTTTTCTCATTCAAATGTGACAGCTCTATAATCTCTGTAATGCGTACGTCTCACGACTCGGCGTGTTCGAGTCCGTCCGCCTCGTGCTGAACCATTACTCATTTCTATTAGTCGTGAATGCATGCTAATAAACCAATTAGACGAGTCGACTAATGTTATAGCGTTAGAGTTATATTAGTCGTTTTAGCAACTGGTTTATACGTATTATTTTTTGTTTTTCCGTTTTGGCCCCGCATTTCATGTGCATTTAGCCAGAATCAAGTTTAATTTACTTCATGCTTATTTTCTTGAATCAAGTTGTGGGCATTAGCAAAAAGCCTAATCCGAGAATCTCTCCCCCTTTCCCTATCTGGGGAATATATTTAAACGAGCAATTTTGGTATATATATATATATATAATATATATATAATATATAATAAGTCGTGGTCTAAGTCTATGTCTATATATATATATAGACATAGACTTAGACCACGACTTTCATGAAATTTATCATGTCGGGGGTTTCGGGGGAGATTAATCGATCTGGCGAGGTTTCATTTTTAGAAAACGTCGTATTATCCGCGTTTACAGGCTCAGGCAATAAAAAACAGCTACAATATCATTAAAATATGACTCTTCCTGACATCTATTGGCGAGTAGTAGGTAATACTACTTAATACAGGTTTCGGAGTGACGTCTCAACGCTTGATCATATCCACGCCATAAAATTATTCGGAGATTTGTCATTCAAAAAGTCAAGATATAGATTTAGTTAAGTCGTGGGCATTTTATAGGAACTTTACTTGGGGATTGCGGACAGAAATAAAGCAGTGAACATTTGTCATTTACGAGAACACTTATTTTGAAAAACAAATGGTGACATAAATCTTCTCCGTCAAAAGTTTTCGCTACAAATTGGTGTTAATTTTTGAAAATTAAACATCAATTATTAAAACGCATGAATGAGCCAGCTTTTCGGATGCTGTTACTGAGATAGGAATGCACCTAATGATAAGCGCCACGGGTGCGTATTGAGCCCGTAGTGTTACCGCGTTTTCATGCAGTTTCAATTGGTATGAGAGTTATTGGAAATTAGATTTAGATTTAGAAAATTAGAGAGTTTATTAGTCTTACTCGAAACGAATGAAAAACGTGTGAAAATTTTTTTTAACAAATTTACAAATTGTTCTTAATTCAAACGGGGCTTAATCGCGAGAAAAACATTTAGTAATTTATTTACCTCGACGTTTCGACCAAGTTTGATTTAATAACAATGTGTTCGAATCGCGAAAGTCTAAAAATTACAAATTTACAAATTTTTGGGATCTCATTTCATGCATAAACCGAGCTTTTGCAATATAAAACAGTTTCTACATGAGCGGATGAACCACACAGGTCCCGAAATACATACATAACATAGTATTCAATAACTTGTTGCAGGCGCGGTTCGAGACTGCCTCACTGTTGCCATATTTGTTCAATAAAACAAATGAACGCTGCCGCTTATCGGCGTCACGCCGCCGCGCCGGTCTCCGATAACGTCGCCGCTAACGCACCACGGAAAATCGTTTCCCTACAACTCTAATGGCTTATTTACAGCGCGCGCGTTCTGTTACGGTAACACGCAGGGTTGTTGGATGTTTACACAAGTATTATTTGTAAACAATTTACATAATAGTATACAACCTTAAGTATTATACTTATCATTATATCCGTCGGGCTCTTAACTGCGCTTACTGTGCTGCAATTTTACAATTTAAGGGCCATATACGGGAGGATGGTAAATGACTTGACGTTCAACGGGACGAAATTTGATATGGGAATGAGGGTAGGAACGTCTGCATGAAGGTACCCTAGCACTGTCACCCTCATCTTCCTGTGACTATTGTGATTGAGGCATCTGCACTCTATAGGTAATATAACATCTAAAATGTATTTGCGAGAAAATCACACACAACTTGTGATTGAGAGAGAGTAGCAAAGAAGCGTAAGCCACAACCCTACATCACTCACTATGCTACGGGTTGGAGCTAGTAATCTCGCTGTTTGGTTCGATTACACTTGTTTTAATAAAGCTTTATGATATATTAACTACTTCACGCTTTGATTCGTGGTTTAATTTTGTTAATAAACATTTTGTATTTAAAGAAACATACCTTTAAAACTAGAAAAAATAGTTAAGGAAAATACCAGATAGTTTTGTGAAAACTTGTTCTGCGTATATGACGGCCTGATACAAAAAATATAAGTTTTATTTTATACATTAACAATATATTTTTTTTAATAAATAAAAAATTACCAGTAAATGTTACTTTAAAAACTAACCTAAAATATTATTAAACAGTTCGTCTGATATGTCTCTTCTTTTGTGTATCTCTATCTCTCTTTCCCTTCGTCTCCCTCCCCCCACCCCTGTTATCTTTGAGTGTAGATGTGTGTATGGGAGGAGAACACTAACGTGTGGCATCTAATTAATCTTATCTTACATATGATAACTACTAGTAATCTATCAGAAATAAGTTTTAAAATAATTCTAGAAAAATCTCTAACTGTTAAATATACATACTTTTATTTATTTTACCTATCTAATCTCAAACTGAAATATAAAGATTAAAAAAAAACAAAAACAGAACTTGAATAACAGTCTTTATAGACAAATAAATTTAAATAATAATATATCGAATAACTTCAAATTATATATCGAAATAAATTTAAAAAGTTAATATACTTAAAAACCCTCGTGTAATGAAAAAAAAATGCGTCTGCTACGGCTCGTTTTTTTAACTTACACTCGTGTTTTAAGAACCCTTATTATAATACAGTTTCATAAACAACTATTATTGTGTAGCACAATAAAAGTGACGAGAGCTGCGATTTCTTGGGCGACGGCGAGTTATATACTCGCACAATACCGGTTGAGGGCCATGTAGTACATAACAACGCTAGCATACCTGTATACGTGTAATGAGATAGGTCACGTTCGTCGGTGATTATGTTATCAGTTCGTCCGAACGTGAGGCCCGTGACGGTGGCTGATGTCTCTGACTCGTTACAGTTTATATACTAGTGTCTAGTTACAGGTACACCTAAACATAACACAAGGGAAATAAATGTTTATACGTACCTAGCCCAATGTCACACTCAATATTATTCTAATATCAATCATTTGTAATTGTCTCCGTGTGTCACAATAAACAATTATTTTTTTTATTATTCTTTCATAAATGTCGGAAGTTTGGGCGCCATGCGCGTTGTGCCAATACGACCCCCCCCCCCCGCACTGAACATACGCAACCGCAACGAACGATCGGCATGCTGATTATTGACTCGTTTTAATCGTTATTTAGCTTATCCAATGTATCCATGTTAGTCATCATAGTAGGTGCTATGATACAGTTTATGTTGTAATCGCTAATTTTATTACGCAGACGTTTCAATCTTTCAAAGAACAAACTGTGTGGAGTTTTGTTTGTCCTGAAAGGTGATACCCCCCCAGGCACGTGCCGACGACTGCTCGATCATGTCAGTCTTCAGGTACCATGACCACGATTGCTCGTCTGCACAGTTACACTATAGCGCGCTCGCTGAGAGGAATGCGTTTGACATTTTATTTATTTTCTTAGTTCAAATTAACATACGGCGGTCTGTTTTGAGGCGACTCGAGGAGGATAATCAGCCGCCTAAATAAAACCAAGTTAGAAAATATCTCCACTCTATGTTTCATTAAAACTTTTAATTAATTTCGGAAGCGTAACTAAATAAATATCTTGATAAGATTGAGCAATTTCTTTGTGAAGGTTTCGGATTTCTTGATGAAGGTAACTTTTTAACAAAAACAATATTAATTATAATCGCTCCCGGATTGTTGTTTGGCAGTTACTGGTTGTATCGAAAGGGCGGTTTCATATTTTATTACTTACTGAAAATGGCAAATATGTCACCATTTTCATATCTTCTCCTTTTCCATAAATGCGGGGTACCTAATTAAAATATAAAAGTAGGTATATATTTTTTGTTTCATATAATTGTTTTGTTATTTAGTCATTTAGTTGTACTTGCGTAATTTCCAGATGTGAATATTTTCTTTTTCTTTAATGAGATTCAGATTCAGATATACCTATTTTATTGTTAACTGTGTGTACATATAAAAAGTTCTTAAAAAAAAAAAAATTTTCTTCAATTACTTTTTCAACGAATTTTCACAATTTCCGATAACAACCAAAAGAAAGTCTGATTTTATAACAAGAATTCTATTTATTTATTTATTTTACAATTACGTTCAATTGACATTTACATTATAAACCTAATTCCCAACTTGCAAATGTAAAACGTTTAAAGACATTTCTGAAAGAAAAAATCGACTTTATTCTCTATAAATTATGGCTTCAGTTTATATTTTATTCACAAGTAAAAATATTTTCATATTCGAGAACGCATCTGAAAAAGCTAATATCAATTCGCCGACGAATCAGAGAAGAGTATACTTGAAAGAAGCCTCTGAAAAATGTGAAAGAAACCTTCCCCCCCGCGCGCTTGCAAGTTCCTCGTTAATGCTAGTGTGGAGAAAATTGTTGTTTCACTCTTGGGTAAAGTGTTTTAGCGTTTCGTGTTTTGAAACCTTCGCTACGCTCGGGGTTAATCTTTCCACTCGCTTCGCTCGTGGTTCAATCATAGAACCCTGTTAGCTCAGGTTTCAATCCAAGCGCCAGCGCCAAAAATCAACTTTACCCACATTTAAAATATACTACTATACTATATATTGTACTTCACTAGTCCACTAGATTTACATAGTATTTTATTTAGTATTTGTTTAATAACAAAAAAATGGTTTTACCACGCTACACGACAGAAATAATTAATAACCCATGTATGTACACATAAAAGTGGGCACTCTTAATGTTTTTTTTATCTATTTACAGGTACAGACCGGTGATTGTCCTTGGCACAAATGTCGCGTGAGTGAAAGCTCATTAATATAGCGTACCATCACACCACCGCACCAGCGTACATTCCGTGACTTGGGTAATCACTTTTTTCCCCGGGTGCGCCTGTCACAGAGGGTGTTGTTGTTAGATTTACTAATTTAACATCAGCGAGTGAAGGTCCAACCCTACACTCCGGTAAAATAAGATGAATGCGAAGTTCTTCTTCTTGCTACTGTTGCTTGAACCAATCGGACAGGCGCTTTTGGTGAAGTCATTCCGATGATGGTAAAACACTTACTAGTTATTGCTTGTCTACATATATAACTCTTTAAAATCAAATTTGCTACTATTGTCTGTTTCTACTACGTTAGTCTGATCTTAAACACGTTCTAGGGCCAAAACAAACATTGAAATTGTGCTAACATCAAATGTCGTCTCGTACCTGCAGCACTCCCGGTGCTCGCCCGCGGCTTCGGCTTGCGATTACTTCAGTGTTAAAGTTTTACATTTTTGGTCTTCTTTGTTACCATCACTTATATTGTCGCTGACCTTCAATAATTTCTTATACTAACTTAGATATTTTCAAGACCCATTATGATCGAAACTTGTCACTGTCTATATTATCATCTCAGCCATATGACGTCCACTGGTGGACGTCATATGGCTGCCACATTGATTCCCACAAGGACCGGATTGAAGCCGCTAAAGATACTGTCTACTGTGCTACCATCGAATTGTTATATCTAACCTTCAACACTTCCTAGTGCTTTCTTGGATAAGTGTAAAACACATAAAGATCGAAATTGGCCACTGTCTTGTTTATCATCAATCACTAGTCTCTGGCCTTTACCTGAGATTTCGGGCAAATATTGAGATTTGTTATTTTTAAACAATAAAAATAACAAATAACATAATGAAGACATCTCAAAAGCAATAACATGCAAAAATATAGTTTTATGAATTATTTCTTCAGCGATATATACATGTATCGATGTGTGCTATAGAGATTGTTGTAAACTAGTTATTTTACGACCGCGGCCAAATGTAATAAAATTATATTACACCTAATAAACTGCTATCGAAACTGTCGGTAAACCGGAGCAAAATATTTTAATTTCAATATGGTTTTCTATATTGAACTTGGTAATACATGCATGATAGTCATTCTCATAGAAAGTCTGCCTACTTCTAGGAAACCGTGTATATACTCGTAGTCTTGAACAGGGCAATAATTTCATGTAGGTTCATATATCGAAGTATTTTCCTTTTAATCAGAAAACAAAGGCATTTTCGAAATTTGGTACATAAAGAGATAAAACATGCCGAGATACCACCTTAAAATATAACCCAATTGAGAACCCCCTACTCTTTTGCAGTCGGTTTAAATGAAAGTGACGCACAAAATTGTTTATTATGACCATATAATAATAAACCATGTTAACTGGCGATCATTTTGTTCCTCGGACCTGTTACAGGGGACGGTGACACTAATTGAGACCCCTACTTATGAGACACTTTTTCATAAAATGCTCCCGCTACTTTCCCTAACAAACTTGGGAAGTGTCGTTATTGAATTTCCACAAGTTTTGATAGGTTTCTCCGACGATTTCTCCCCGCGCTACTCTCCCTGGAGAAGTTATGATGGTTTTGTAATTTAGATGCCAAACATCGTGTACTTACAAGATTGTTGGTTCAAATTATAATTCATCATCATAATCATCTCACCTATAGGACGTCCACTGTTGGGCATAGGATTTCCCCATTGATTTCCATGAGGACCGGATGAAGCGGCCCGCATTCAGCCCTTACCTGCGGTCATAGCCAGTTCGGTCCACTATGTCGATGCCCGTCCTATGTGAAGTAAACAACAAGATGGCTTGTTCAAGACTGACTTTATTACGAACTTCAGATCCTACCCTCATATCTTATTATTAACATCTAGTACATCTTCCTCCTTAATTATTTTATTTTTACATTTTTTTTTTTTTTTACAAACTTATTTGTTGCCTTACACTTAACCTATGACGCCCGCATTATCTCATATCCCCCATCATAACAATCTTTGGTAAGTACATACATTATCCAATAGGCTGTACATTATTATTGCTTATGAGGCTATATATTATTGTGTTTTAAACTGTAATTGGTTGCAAAGCATTTAATTAACAAACATTGTTTAAACTAGATATGAATAGTTAGAGAAATGTAGTCTTGCCTAAACACAACTTTATGACATTAATTATTATTGTAATAACGTCCTATGTTATCTTAAAATAGGTAATAGCATTAACAAGAAAGTAACATTCGTGCATTACAGATACTCTTACTAAGTAATAACAAATGAGTTAACTTTACAGGACACTTACGATTTGTATTCAGGCAGATGCCTCAAAGAGAAACCAAGACAGAACTCATTAATTAAGATTAGTATTTATCTTAATTATCGAATAAATATCAATACTTATTGCATTTGTTTAATTTTCTGAATAGCCTGATTTGCAGCAGCCCTTTTAGAACGTTGTTCGAGTTGGTTCGGAGGTTTATCCGGGGAACAACCAAAATACTTATCATCAGTGTTCTCATCATCGCGGGTTCTTGGTCGTTCCTCAAATGGGCAACTACTATGTGAGTTATTCTCAGGACATTCTGGAAGCTTAATGAGGTGCCTTCTGTTCCTACGTAAGAGCTTTCCGGAACCATCAGAGATAAAGTAGGAACGTGGTTGATGAGCGCGACTGTGAACGCGCGCACGCCGCCGTGTCGAACCGTCTACCGCCACCACCTCGTCTCCCGCTCGCAGCTCAGGTAGTGCCCGAGCGCTGATATCGTACTGTCGTCGACCTCTTTCTTGATTTCGCAAAATGTTTGTGATGTCTCTTGCATTATCTCTGTCTGGCTTTAATTTCTCGGGATGTGCGGGCAGGCGCGTATTTAGTCTTCGACCCATTAGTAGTTGCGCCGGACTAGAAATGCCATCTCTCGCGGTCGACCTATAGTTTAGCAAGGCCAAGTACAAATCTTCATTAGAGTCAATACATTTTTTCATTAGTTGTTTTACCGTACGCACGGCGCGCTCGCTTCGTCCATTGGATTGCGGATAGTTCGGAGAAGAGGTGGTGTGCTTAAATCCCCAGGCGTGCACGAAAGTCTTAAACTCTTTAGATGCGTATCCCGGTCCATTATCTGATACGAGCTCCTGTGGGATACCGTGTCTAGCGAACTGGTCTTTCAATGCTAAAATGATTTGTTTAGTCGTGATACTTTTAAGTGGACATACTTCTACGTAGTTTGTAAAATAGTCAACTAGTATTAAATAATATCCTTTGGCATATTCGAATATGTCTGAACCCAGTTTAGACCACGGTAGTTGTGGAATAACATGTGGCTGCATAGGCTCGCGCATGGGGCGCGCTGCGTGCTCGGAGCACACGCGGCATCGGCGAACTGTCAGCTCGACGTCACGCGCCATTCCCGGCCAGAACATGACGTCACGAGCGCGTCGCTTGCATCGGTCAATGCCGAGGTGTCCCTCGTGCACCCGCGATAACATATCACTTCTGAGACTCTTGGGAATAAAAACCAAATTATTACAAAATATGACACCCTCTGCGTATTCGAAACATTCCCTATGACTCCAATACTGCCGCACGCATTCTTCCGTTTGATATTTGTTCGCCGGCCAACCGCGTAATATATAGTCTGTAAGGATTTTTGACTCGCTGTCATTATTACTATGTTCCTTTATGCATTTCAATCTTTCATCGCTGACTCTGACATTCTGCAACAGAAAGCATGTCTGTTCCTCTATCTCCTCGGACACCTTAGAATGCAGTCGATCTGGGAGTGGTGCTCGCGAAAGCGTATCCGCGACGTACATATATTTTCCCGGCTTGAATACGACCTGAAACGTGTACCGCTGAACGCGAAGCATCATCCGCTGTAATCTAGCCGGCACACAGTCGAGTGATTTTTTGAATAGTGCCTCCAGCGGCTTGTGATCGGTTTCAACGGTGACGTCATCCTTACCGAATATATACTGATGAAATCTCTCTAAAGCAAATACAATGGCGAGCATCTCTTTCTCGATTTGAGCGTACCGCTGTTGCGTATCGGTAAGCGTGAGCGATGCGAACTCGACCGGGCGGCCGCCCTGCAGCAGCACGGCGCCGAGCGCCCGCGAGCTCGCGTCCACTGATAACAGCGCGGGCTCGCGCGGCTCGTACAACGCTAGCACCGGTGCACTGCATAGCGCGTTTTTTATCGATGTAACCGTTTTCTCTTCGCACTCGCCCCAACACCACTCGTTCTCTTTCTTAAGCAAACTCCGCAATGGACCTACCCTTTCAGAGTAGTTGGGAATAAATTTACTAACATAGTTGACCATACCTAAAAATCTCTCGAGAGCCTGACGATCACTCGGACTGGGCATGTCCGCGATGGCCCTTAACTTTGATTGATCTATTTTCATGCCTTCAGCGCTAAAGGTGTGGCCCAAGTAGGTCACCTCAGCCACACAAAATTCGCATTTATTTTGGTTAAATTTTATACCGACGGCTCGCGCCCTATCGAGGAGGCAAGCGAGACGTTTATCGTGCTCTTCCTTCGTGGGGGCCCAGACGATGACGTCATCTATAAACGAATCTACCCCTTCCAAGTCCTCGAGCAACTGTCGCACCTTGGAGTGGAAAATTTCCGAAGCGGAATTAATACCGTATGGCAAGCGTAAATATTGATACCTACCGAACGGCGTACCAAACGTGCACAAGTCGGCACTCTCATCATCCAGTTTCACCATCCAGAAGCCAGACTTGGCATCGAGCTTACTGAAATACCGCGCACCCTTTAACTTGGTGGCTATTTCAGTCAATGTGGGCAGCGGGTAATGCTGACGCCTAATTACTTTGTTAAGAGGACGCGGATCGAGACACACTCTTAAAGTAGAATCTTTTTTAGCGACTATTACGATACCATTGACCCAAGCCGTTGGGTGTGTAACTTTTCGTATAACGCCCAACGACTCCATTCGGGATAACTCCTTCTGTAATTGGTCCCTAACACCAATTGGTATTTTTCTAACGGGGCATATGCAAGGTGTGGCACTGCTTTCTAACGGTATTTTATAATGTCCTGGCAATTCACCGAGGCCCCTAAACAAATCGTTATAGTTTTCCATGTTAATGGTGTAAACTCTTTGAATTAATTCTAGTTTTTCCAAAGCATACTTTCCTAAGATACTATGGCACGGCTCAGCAGATATAACAAATTTCAACTCATATTCTCGTCCTTTATGTTCAACCTTAATAATTGTTACGCCTATGATTGATAAGTAATTACCACAAAATGATTTCGCCCGAATCTTATCAGCGCTGAGTTTAGACAAAGAAAATCCTAACTTAACAAATTCCAACTGTGATAAAACGTTTAAATCTGAGCCACTGTCTAATTTGAATGTGTGTTTAGCATTACATTCAGGTAAATAAAATGATTCGTGCCATTTATCATCATTTTTCTGAGAAATATAGTCAATGCACTCAATTGTGGATATGTAGTACAACTCACCGTCGCCGTCGTCGCTGTCCTGGTTTACCTCATACACTTTTCGATATTTTTTACGCGGGCACATAGCTTTATAATGGCCTTTATTGCCACAAAGAAAGCACTTCACTCTTTTAGCCACACACCGATCACCTCCATCACAACGAATGCTGGCGCAGGCACTGCACGCCCCGACGCGGCTGACGCGGTCAGGCTGTGCGCCCGCGCTGTTTCCGCGGCCGGCCCCGATCGGCCTGCTCGCACCAGCCTGCACACTCTGCTCGACCCTGCCGCGTCCTGGACGCTGCCCGCTTGTGCTGCCACCTCCGCGTACGCGTGTATATGAATTTCCTTCGTATTGGGACTGCCTGGACTTCCATAACCCATCCACCGACGGAACTTTATTTTCACTTTTGACACCTTCAATTTGGCGACTTTCATCAATCGACATTTCATTGGCCTGACATATTTTTACTGCTTTCTCCAGCGTTAAATCATCCGCTCTTAGCATTCGGTCCCGCACACCGCTGTCGGAGACCCCGCAAACAATTCTATCTCGAACCAAACTATCTTCCAGTTCGCCAAACTCACACTGTTGGCTCAAGAGTTTTAATGACGTCACGTACTCATCAATACTTTCGCCTATTTCCTGATTCCGAGTAAAAAATCTGAAACGCACCATTATTGTGTTTGTTTTGGTACCGAAATATGCGTTAAAAGCTTCAATTAGTTTTTGTATATCATCTAGATCTGTTTCATTTTTGAATTTTAATGTTGAGTAGACGTCATATCCTTCCGGACCAATCAGATTTATCATAAAACTCGCTTGCACATCACTGTTTTCTTTGTAAACTCCCGACGCTTTTATAAACAACTGGAATTGTTTCAGCCATCTTCGCCACGCATCGGCACGACATGCCGGTCCGCCTTCCATAGTTAAATGCGCTGGAGGCCTAGCGTGCTCCATGATTTTATGACACTTCGCAACAATATAACTTTGTTTACACACCGCGATAGGTTATTTACTAGATTAACTGTAAAAAGTAATTAATATCGATCACCGCTGTCACCATGAAGTAAACAACAAGATGGCTTGTTCAAGACTGACTTTATTACGAACTTCAGATCCTACCCTCATATCTTATTATTAACATCTAGTACACTATGCTACGCTTGCAGTCCGTGGTCTCCATTCAAGAACCTTTCGACCCCAACGGCCATCGGTTCTTCGAGATATGTACCCTGCCAATTGTCACTTCAAACAATTTATATAATATTAGTGCGATAACTTTATATCTCTTTTCTAAATGTTGAAATATGTCAGCTGCAGTGTGTCAGACGGGAAACAGTCCAGTCTAAATAAAGCTTCTATTTGTGCACTTGTCATTGTTAGCATGATAGATCGGTTGCGCGACAGGCGCGCGCTGTGCGCGTGCGCGTGCGTCGGTGACGGCACGCGACCGACCGACCGACCGACCGACAACGCTAGAGGCAAACAAATCTCGTAACGACGGCGACGCTCGTAAACGGCTCAGGCGAATAACTCAACTATCTATCGCACTAATATTATAATTGCAACAATGTATGTGTCCTTGTGAAAGTACGTGTCTGTCACGTTTTGACGCCTGAACCGCGGAACCAATTTGAGGAACGTGCGTAGAGATAGATAGGATCTTGTAGATAACATAGGACTGTTCGTCCCGGAAATAGTATAGTTCCCGTTGGATAGCGGAGGTAGCGGGAAAGACGTAGTCCACGCGAGTGAAACCTCAGCTAGTGTATCCATAAACACGAACTTGTGTGATAGATATATAGGTTTGTTACTCTTTAACGGTTAAACAGTGGAACGGATCTGGATACAATTTGGCACAGATTTAAACTACAGTCTACCTACTATGCCGAAAATCTTCGGTTCCCGTGGAAATAATGAGGTATTGCGGAACCCGAAACGAACGCGGCTGATGATCCCGCTACCTCAGCTACCCAACGGGATCCATACTATTTCCGGGACAAAAAATCCTATGTTCATCTCCAAGTGTCCATCTATCTCTACGAGCGATCTGCGCAGAGACTTCAGTTTACTCATGAACATGGCGCTGCGCCCAAATATCGAGCAAATAAAACACATGGTCACTATCCCGACAATTATGAATTTTTGTTAAAAGTTTAAAAACTTATATAAATAAGATGGTTATTATTACTTTATAAGCAGGTATTCTATAAGCATCTAAGTTATCTGACGAGCTTACTGCTAAGTTTTTAATTCACTTTTAATTATGTTATATTTTTTCACGTTTCATTGTTTACCCGGCCGCTCGTTTCCGTGGCTCGAAGTATAAAGAGTTTTAGTGCCCGTCTAAGAAGTGATCATCGGTGAGAGCCGTACGACAAACAATGGCTTACTACCTCTCGTGCCGGCTCACGGTCGATTGTTGGCCGGGGCCGAGCGGGTGACCGGAGTCCCGGGCCTGTGTGTGTGTGTGTGTGTGTGTGTGTGTCAGGTCTGTTGTTCAAATAATAACGTACTTTAAAAACTACATTATAAACAGATATCCACTATTTATCCGAGAAACATTTTCAACATTCAAAATAAGAGATAATTAATCGATTTTCATTAAATTTATTCAATTTTGAAGTATCCGAATATTAAATGAAAAAATATAAAATTGTTCTCAAAAGACTAAGCTAAGTATGCAGAACGATCATGAATTTATAAAAAATGTATATAAATGTCCCAATGTAGAAACTATTTTTTTTATAGTCGGTATTTATCGGAAACAAGTTAATTGTATTCAAGAAAATACACAACGGGAGGACTTAATTGGAATAAATAAATAAATAAAAATAAAATAAATTCATTAGAATATCGTTTGAATAATACTTTTCTGTACAGCATAGGACGGCCACCGACAAGGTGGACAGACGACCTGACTAAGATCGCAGGCAAGGGCTGGATGCGGGTCGCTTCCAACAGGTCCTTGTGGAAATCAATGGGGGAGGCCTATGTCCAGCAGTGGACGTCCTATGGCTGAGATGATGATGAGATGATGAATACTTTTCTGTTAAGTTCGCTTCTTAGCGTTGAAAAATGAAAAATTACTACATTTTGAATTTCAACAATCCGCAAGCAGTTGCCTTCCGATAAATAACTCGAACGTTGCTACCCCCTCTCGGTTGCAGAGTACCCACAATACTAGCAGCACTGTCAGGTTCAATTGAAATGTTGAATCGTTGCTGGCCAAATTATGTGCCAGCATTTCGGTCACGCGTCGCATCGATCAAACCAGATTTTTGTTTATTTCCAGCTGTCGAGTCTTACAATGTCCTTGTGGTCGTGACTCTCGCAACCGCGCACGAATACGGAACCCCAGAACAAATAAATTATACGTTAAATATCTCGGTTCTTAACATCTTGTTTGTCTCAGTAGGCTTATATTATGTATTCAATCATCATCTCAGCCATAGGACGTCCACTGCTGGACATATGCCTCCCCCATTGATTTCCACAAGGACCTGTTGGAAGCGGCCCGCATCCAGCCCTTGCCTGCGATCTTAGTCAGGTCGTCTGTCCACCTGGTCGGTCGCCAATGTATTTAATACATTATTTTAAACTGTGAATTCATCCGAGAATAAATATGTCTTCGTCTTAAACATCATACCTTTGCGTGTTAAAACACGAATTCAGGGTTTAGTTATCATAACCAAATATATTAGCTCACCTCTTAAATATGAATGATCACTTCTTGTTTGTACCGTTGTTAAGGATTAAACACAATAAGTTGAGTGTTTTCTTACGTTGATACCTTCTCCTTGGTCCACAAAGCACCTCGAACAGAACAAGTACAGCCATCGGCACGCCCGCGCCCGCGCCCGCGCCCGCGCCCGCGCCCGCGCCCGCGCCCGCGCCCGCGCCCGCGCCCGCGCCCGCGCCCGCGCCCGCGCCCGCGCCCGCGCCCTCACCGAAAACCAACAGCGATGAACAAACTATTTCCAACCTTTTCACTGTAACCAAATGCAGAGATCTTAAACATTTATTAGAGAAGTTAACATTGCTTGTTGTGACACAGTTCTTACTAACATAGATGTTCTAGTGCACAGTGCGGTCCTGTTAAGAGGATTACGAGAGCTCGGGGCGAATGCTCGAGATTCGTCGGAGCCCGAGACCGAGTCCGACCTTGTTGCTTGTAAGATTTCTTAGGGATTAAAGTTTATTTTGTATTTTGTTTTCTTCGACGTTCGTTTAACGGTTTCGCGCCAGTAGCAATTGAATGGATTAGCCATTTTTGGTTTATATTTTTAACGGACTTTAAAAAAAGGAGGCGGTTATAATTTTTGTCTGTATGTGTCTTTTTATGTATTTTCACCGATTTCTCTACTATTTGTGGACCGATTTTAAAAATACTTTTTTTTGTTTGATAAAGTATATTTCCAATGTAGTCCTTCCAGTGTAGTAATTTAAACTTCATCATAACCGATCAAGCGGTTTTTGAGTTACACTCTTATATCTGAAAAGTGTTACGCCTGTCTTAATGACTTTCTTATTGACGGTGAATGACAATCGATTCCGTGAACAGCAAAAATCAACTGATAGGATGAAAAATCTTTTTTTCCAAAAATTGGAACCAACCTCAACACTAAACTAATCGAAGTCGGTACCATGAGCAAAATATTTTGATATTAGTTACTTTTGAACTATCATGGAACCTTTCTTTATTATTATTATTATAAGTTTGCGTTTGTACGCTTGGCAGTACGCATTAAGAAAGTGGAAGCAAAACGCTTCGTGCGTATAGGTGGTATATCTACCATATAGCGATGGCGAATTGCCGTACGTCGAGTCGACCGATGATAGAAAGGGGATGGTGGAATCAGATTGTGTAATTCCAGTGCACATTCTCCGAAATGCACCCGATAGAAAACCGATAGGCTTGCTACTCTACGCCGGTGTTCAAGGCTCTGAAGCCTACGTTCCACCAAAGAGTTACAGCCGATGGTTCTTTTGGCTCGCCTCTCGATTGACTCTAGAGCTTCAACTTGTACCGACTTCAACAAGTTATTTCACACTTTTGAATGTTGAAGTCGGTTCCAATTTTTGGTAAAAGTTTTTAATGTTCTTTTTAATGCCTTATTATTATTCGTTTTGCTCGCTTGCTACGATGACCTCGAATGTTCAATGGCTCCCAGAGGCAGCTGCCTGAACACAACATGTTTGGTGCCAGTTTGTGAAGTTTCAGGTGCTGGAACTGCCTCATCGCAACGCTGTACATCTCAACCGAACGTATGATTCTTAGTTTTAATATATACATTGAGAATAAATTATTTCTAATGCAAGAATTGTGCATTTTTGCATGAGGTTGAGATTATATTATCTGATATTAGACAATGAGTTTGAGAATAAGTGAATTACATTTTTTTTGTTGTACGCATGGACAATCCAACACGTTAGTTAATAATTTCCTAGGAAAGTATTGTGAGCGGTGATGGAGGTACCTACCTATATTACAATAAATACAATGTTGGTCGAGTAGAGAAGCAGGCGCTCGCCTGAGCGCGACCGCCCGATGCAACAACGACACACTGCAATAGCATTCAGCTTCTAAAATTTTCCCATCGTTTCAGCAAACTGACATTCTGGAGTGAAATATTATCGCTGTTCTTCTCAGGGCTGCCAGACTCGTCATTATTTGAAAATATATACATTCAGGCGTATATTTCCAGAAACCTGTGTTAAAATAACAATCCTACTAATATTTTTAATGCGAAAGCTTGTATGGATGTTTGTTACTCTATCGCGCTTGAACGGCTGGACGGATTTGGATGAAATTTGGTAAGTAGATACTTCAGGTCCCGGAATAATACATAGGCTACTTTTCATCAGCATCGATCTCACCACGATGCACCATAAAATACTAAAATGTTAGTCGAGTCTACCTCTCGACGTTGTGTTGTTATCTATGCACGTATGTATAGCTCCTATATAATCGCTATTACCGATATATGGCGATATGTGAAATAATCCACCTAACGAGTAAATATTTAATCTGGATATAATAATAATAATATATTATAACGCACGGATCAAAATCCAATTGACGGTTCGAGAGTTATCGTCAAACACAAACGCCGTTTCGCCCGAGCTTCTGCTCAGACGTTCTCTTTGCTCAGTCGATAATAAACTCCCCTGTCTGCGATATAAGTACCATATTATAATATCTGGCCGGATAATTGGATTCCTTGCAGTAGTCCGCAGACTTGGGACTAAACGTATACTATATTAGTATCACAATATGACTAAACACACAGCTGTGATTGCATAACTGCAATAACTCTACACTTTGTTTACAAAAGAACTTACTATTCTATATTTTGTGGTCAATAACCATAGGTTACGCAATACTACAATAACCACTGGTTATGCCATTGATCAACCTTGATCAACTTGTATCTTGGCATCGATTGACATGCAGGTCTGGGACCTTATACCCAGTATTTCTTTTAGTTTTAAAAAAAATCTTGAATAGTATTTATCGGAATGTTTCGATCGACACGCATGCGAATCCCCGAAGTTCAGTTATTAGTGCAACCCTATTCCCATCACACGTTCTACATTCACCCAGTCCCCCGAACATTCCTATCATGGAATGTTAACCACCAGGCGGGAGCGCTACATCCGACTGCGGTACGAAGCATCTTATAAAGGATCTGAGCGGTGAGCTTGCCGCTCGCCGCTCGCCGCTCGCCGCTCGCCGCGGTCAGCCTCCAGATACTGTTCCATGCCCGAAGTGAATAATCAACTTGTGACGACCAGTATTGAATGTACATTTCTTATTGAACACAGATGTAGCATCGGTTGCAGTGTTTAACCCCCGACGCAGATTGAGGCGTGTCATAAGTAGGACATGTCTGTTTGTCTGTCTGTGCCATCGTAGCTCTTAAAGGAATGAACAGATTTTGATGCGGTTTTTTTGTATGAAAGCTGACGTGATCGAGATGGTTCTTAGATATGAAACGATTTATGAAGACCTGTTCGGTCGTTTCGAGGTGCGGGGAGGTGTGTCTGTTTAAAATATTTAATTTAATCTTTTTATTATCAAAATAGTGATTGTGATATTAGTACCTACATAAATGATTAAATTGTTATAATAGTGCTCAATTCATTTTAAAAATTACCCCCATCGTTTATGAGCTGATGTATAATGAACCTTAAATATTAGAGAAAATACAATAATGTGCGTAATAAAACTGACGTGGTGTTGACACAGGACAGTCGCGCGGACGCGCACACATTCACATTCTAGTAATATTAAAAATCAGTGTTGTATTTTTGAGTTTATTCGTTATGAAGATATAAAAATACAAAACTTTCCTCTTTATAATATGTATTAGTGTAGATAATAGCTGTAGATACACATAGATATAGATAAAATAAAATAACCCAAGTTCAGAAAGCGTTAGAATTGAAACGTTGCAATGAAATTCACTTGCGTGCGTGTTGTTCGACGCGCGGGGATGAACAGTTGACGTGTAGAAGTGGACTAATTAGCAATATACCCAGCGATCTAGAGGCTGTGATGGGTCCATAGGGCGGTCGCCAAACAGACATTTAGGTGCTTGGCGACACATTTATTTAATCATAAGCATAATATCCACGAGAAAAAAATCCATATATGTTTATACAAAAAAAAAAAACAAAGAGGAAAGACAAAAGAGTTTTTGTATTAATGTTTCTATTTTCGAACCTCGGGTGTGTTAGTCAAAAAAGATCAAATTATTTTTACCGCACCTGTGTATCTCATTACAATAAAACCACATATCAAACATATATACCTATCATATATCTATTGGAAATATAAACTTTATGCACTGTCGGTTTATATATCAGATTGCCGATATATATATATATATATATATATATATATTTACTGGATATTCTCAAACGCGTGTCAATGTTAACACGTGGCCCAATAAAGTGCATATGTATGATGCGGGATGTTTACACCATAACTTTGTGATGTTCTAGCGATACCAAAATAAATATGTGTGTTGGAGCTTGGTACATACCGACATGCAAGAGTAGGTATCGCTACTCCGGAATTATCGTTCTTAAAAGGTGCATATTATGTCAAAACTTCATCTAGAAGATTTGAGATGAAAACAGTCGCCGTGGCCCAGTCGTCACGGCTCGGCGGCCTCGGGAAAACTGGGTTTGAATCCCGGCAGGGGCAAACATGTATGCGATAAGGTCTTGAATGTTTGTGTGTGTCCATGGCTGCCGCGACCAAGGGAATCCAAAGCGGGGGTTTGACTATAGGAAGAAACATATATAGAAAGAAAAATACAAAATGATATTTCTTGCTGACTTGCCTGGAAAACAAAAACGTACAAAGTTAAAACATATGAACATAATAAGGCCTTATAATTTCGTTGTATACCTACCTATATACCTACGTTACAACTATAGACTTTTAACAACTTTTGAGCTAAAATACGTTTACCCGATTACACCACAGAGCGAGCCACAGATATATCTACAGACACATTAAAGACATTCCTACATGTATGCACACATACATCCTATATATACATAACCCGCCTTCTCACGAAGTTGGGTAAAATATAAGGCAATCATCTAAAAACTTTCTACTTTTTGGAAGGAGCCCAATAAAATATTTCCCACACAGAGAGAAACCAGAACAAAGGCGGACATTATCTTCGCAATAAAACTGACTAGTTTAGAAACGGGTTTTATTACGATACATCAAAAATCTTCAAACATTAACGTCAAAATGCTGGTTTTCATAACCGAGCTCGTTAACTGACAGTTTCACATCTAGCAGCTATCGACCTAACGTCATGAGAGAATCCCCAGCCTGTGCCAAGTCATAAACATCTGCACCAGGACAACTAGAATTGTCAGCGTAGGAAGCGAGTCCGCGAGTACGGTGGTACTTGGTGATGATTCTTTATTATTACTATCTTGGTATTCATCACTAGACTACTAGAGGCGTCTGCCGTTTCATTCGCGTGGACTACGGTTTACTCATTGCCTCAGTTATGCGATGGAAACCGTACATTTGTCGAGAAAAAAAGTAGCCCATGTGCTATTCCCGGCTACAATCTATCCTTGTTATGATATCGAAATCCGTTCAGCTGTTCTGGCGTCGTCGAGTCACAGCAGTGCGTACATTTGTCCCCACAAACGTTCGCGGTTACAATATGAACCGGTACAGGCGCGAGAGCAATTGGATTGTATGGTAGCATAGCTTCTTCGGCCTTTCTCTATCTCTATATCCATCCACATTCATGTTCAGTACTCTTTTTGTTACATGTGTTTCATCCCTCCTCAGGACATGCCCGAACCAAGCCAATCTATTCCCTTTCAACTTATCATTCACTGGTGCTACTTTCAAGCTTCCTGTAGTATCGAAGACCCTGTATGTAAGGCATAGAATATGTTTGATCCGTGAAAACACATTGTTGCCAATCGAGGTTACAGGAAAAACGTAGTCAAATTTTGATGCGCATCTTGTAACAGAATAATGTTTGAGTTGGATCCATTGGCTCGGCTCCAAGGCTCAGTTAGTAGCGACCCTGCCATCAAAGCTGCTAGTCTCAGGTTCGATTCCCGGTAGGGTAAAACTTGTGTTGTGAACATACATGTTGGTCTTGGATATTTGTGATAAGTCTGCGCCGCTTGCGACACAGGGAATCCTAGATAAGTGGTGTGAGTGTTTACACACTTGTGTAATTTTGTTTCTTTTCCTTTTTTACAATATAGATATCAAAAACACTAATTAATAAGGAAACATTAGAAAACACCTGTTCATATTATTAATTTTTCATGTTTACATTCAGAAAGTCCCATTTAATACGTTTTTTTGGCCACATTTTCTCGTACGTTATTCTATGGAGTCATATTTTTCGTATCCTACTAATATTATAAATGCGAAAGTTTGTGAGTATGTGTGTATGTTTGTTACCTCTTCACGCTGAAACGGCTACACCAATTTCGATAACATTTGGTATGGAGATAGTTTAGACCCTGGATTAACACATAGGCTACTTTTCATCATATTCATCAATCATCACCACGCGGGTAAAACCGCGGGGCGCAGCTAGTTGATAATACATGTAGCGCTCCACTAGCAACGGAATGTCACAGCAAATAAAACATAAACACAGTGGTCTATTTCCAATTCGAAGGAACATATATATTACACAGCACTAGACGAACCGTTAACAATCGTAATGGGACAGTCTCCAGTACTAACTCTAAAGTACTCTAGATTCTTGGCAGTAATTATGGGTGAACAAACGAGACGACACGATAACCCGAGAGAATTGGGTGAGCACGTTTTTATAGAACAAATAATTCAACGTTAATTGCATTGTACAATTTACACATTAACTAGCCTTTCCCGCGTTTTCATTTGCCTTTTTAAAGATTTCGTAAACCAATATTCGTTTTTGACCTATAGGTACCTACAGGGAGCATTAATAATTATGTTATAATTGGAATGTACCATGTTTGCCATGTTATATTACGAATAAATTGATTATGATTATTAAATATAGGTATCAATTAGTTACTAACGAAAGCAAAGTAACGCATAACCAGACGGCATCGTCACTTTTACAATGAACCTTCCTTTTATCACTCGCCATCTCTATCTCCCATCTGATCATTCCTTTGTATCACAGTTGAACTAAATAAAGGACAGCTAGTGAGGAGTTGATTAGGTCCACGCCGCCCTCCGCCCGCGCCCGTGCCCGCGCCCGAGCCCGCGCCCGAGCCCGCGCCCGAGCCCGCGCCCGAGCCTGCGCCCGCGCCCGCGACCACGCTGACACTGCGATGGTTATTCGCGGTATATTTACGTGGCTTATAAACTTTCAGTACCTGCAAGCCGCTTCCATTATAATATACATATCCGTAGAACTATCTCAGAATTTTCTTATAAATAGTGAGATATACTTGACTGTTTTTGGTGAAATTTTATGGCTAATCTGAAAATTTAATATTATATAATATCGAATGGAAATAAATTTATTTTGCAAATCTGTTCACAAATGATGGAGTAGGTACCACAAAAAAAGAACATCCAAATAGAATAGGTTACGAGAACTAGGCGAAACCCGACCGCGTCCACGAGCGCCCCGTATTCTCCTTGGAAAAGAGCACCGAATGTGGTCGAAACTATAGTCGGAACCCTCCGACTTATTACGTGAGTAACTCCCGTGTTTTATACATTCGTAATGTGTCAAAACCACGTCCGTTTAAACAGTAAAATCTTAATGAGAATATTCGTATTATTATTTTTTTGTAGTCGGTACGGACCGTAGGAGCATAATACATGCATGCATCTTACCATTCAATTAGCATCAAGCAAGCTTGGATAGCGACGCGGATGGACGGTCCGGTCGCGGTTCTTCTATAAATTAAAAAGCAGGTCAACGATATATCTGGCCGGTAATAATTTATCTGCTTGTCTAATAATAGCGTGTTGCTCGGTCGTTGACAGCTTAGATCTGAAAAGAGATCACCCGTCGGATAACTAAACTAATGCACCGATATGGTTGTATAAACCGTGATCATTCACGTTTGCTGGTCGATAAAACGTTTGTGAAATTTTAAAGCGTTCATCAAATACGTTCAACTGTGGTACATTCCTATATCCTGTTCTAATCTTATTCTTCTTCTTCTTCTTGTGCCATCCCCTAACGGAGGTCGGCGATCATTAGGGCAATTTTAACCTTGGAGACTGCCACCTGGAATAGGGATCTGGTACTCAACCCAAGCCAGTCTCAGATTTTTCAGCCAGGAGGTGCGTCTGCGGCCAGGTGGTCTATGGCCTTGTATTTTTCCTTGGATTATAAGTTGCAAGAGGCTGTATTTGTCGTTTCTAATCTTATTAAATATTATAAATATAAAAATTTGTATGTATGTTAACACTTAGCGCTCAGATAAATACACAGCTTGCTTTGTTTATCGGTAAATACACTCGCATTTAGCGTGTTGATGAAACGTTGATAAACTTGTGACGTCACCTTAACAAAAAGGGAATCGAAAATGACAATGCGAGGATGGCCTTCGGGTAGTGCGTATCTGGTAGCTGGTTCGATCCCTACCACTGGGTTTTAGTAATATACCTGGATATCCAGGCTAGCACTTTAAAACACTATCACTAAACACACAGAGTGTTCAAGCGGCTATCCTAGAGAGCCTGGCAACATGTCAACTGCGTTATTCTATCTTCGACCACGTCGTCACTGACCATCAAGTGAGATAATTGTTATACGCTAGACTTCATAAAAAAAATCATGATCATGCGTTTTTCTGATAATTCTGCGCGTATTATAAACATGAATACATGTCCTTCGTTTCTGAAGTATGTATATTAAAATGCAGGATGTTGATGTGCGTGCGCGCCAGTTCCCGCCAATGTCGCCACGTGTAGACCAAACACTCACCGTTCGTATTAAATGATATCCTCCTGCACAATTAACCGTAGTTTATTCATTCATAACGCGAACTGCCGAGTTAACACTTGGCATACGATCAAAGAGCTGATTATAGCGTACTACGTCAATCTATTCTTACGCAATTGTGCTAAAACTATATAGTGCAGCGCTAGCAGCAGTCTAGACGACTTGCGCATCCGATTGTTGTAAAAGCTTCAATACAAGTATTATTGTTATGTCATCATTTGAGCTGTAAATGCTCATCGTTTTGAAGCTATGCCTAGCAGTGATAGCGTGAACTGTCAACCTGACGGGCGCTGTTTCGATCCCAGCGTGAACTTTCCGTGAATGTAATATCGTTATCAAATCCACACGCCTGGTGGTAGGGTACTGTCCTACCTGCCTAGCTAAGTTTCAAAATCTGTCAGCAGAACACAGAATGTATTGAGGTAGGTACCTTCTGGTCTTTGAGAGGTCTAGGTCTACCGTAATTCCATCTTCGGCCACATCGTCACTGACCAACTACTGATATGTGGGGAAAGAGATCTATAAAGTATATAAAAAAGTTATATATATTATTATATTTTAGCCAAGAGTATCAAATACCACGGAAGAAGATTGTTTCTCAAAAATGTATGGCGAGGGCAGACATCACAAGACAAGTTACGCCACACTGCACATTATAGCAACGTTCAGTTTGAGCGGGTGATAATTTAATTATTTTTTTGCTTTATGTTAAGCAGCATCGTCAGAGCCAGACAGATAGGTAATCCATTTGTTGGAAACGGTCACAGTCCTCTATCGAAGTTACTACACCACATACCTATACAATGCGTTGTCGATCTGTTGTCTGGGATGGTATGAGGCCCTTTTGAAGCAACCCTATATCGTAGCGCAGAGGAAATGAGGTGGGAAATTTTCTCCGAATCCCTGTTTTATGGGGAGTAAATCTTTTAGCGAATCGTCGTTGAACGCTGTTGCTCAAATTAATCCGGGAAACAGTTCCTCGGAAAATACCACGTCGTATATAAGGTAGAATAAGGAGATATATAAACCCACTTTGTAGTTTCGACCAACGATACCCACCGGCTACTTTACCAATTATGAAATGTCACTACATGTCCGGGTTTTCACCGGTGGTTCAAACACGAGCCACCGATGAGTATAGAGATGAACTCAGCACCGGTGAGAATGGAGACGCAGTGACATTACTCAACGGGTAATATTCACCGGTGAAGCCGCTGAACGCATCCAAATACAATCGAGTTCTTTTTTTTATTTACATATTATAAGTTTGCGTTTGACAACTGTCTCACCTGATGTTAAGTGATGACGTTGTCTAGGATTTAGCACGCAAACCTAGAAGGTACCTATTCACTCGCGACTTGAAGACTCCAGGATTGTACATATCATATTCCGTGCAAAAATACAAATTCTTACTCAAACGATATTTGCAACTGTCAATATTATTGCTGTGCTTGGACTTTACGGCAATTTTTTTTTTTTATTAAATGAAAATACACCAGAAAATATTTGTATAAATTGTATGTTTTGCGTTGTTTACGATTAAAGTACGATATCGTCAAACATTTATCAAAAGGTGCACACATATGTATGCGTGTGAATGTAGTAACGTTTTAGGCCATAAATATATTTAACTTCTAAATGTCGGTACGAAATCGATGAGTGAAGTAAACACGACATCCATTCGTTTAATTATACGAATGAGAGAGAGCCCCGTGTCAGCCAACCGCAAAAAAGTTGTAACCGATGTACGAATTGAAAACGTGCTGTCTACTACCGTGTAAGCCGCGAAACTTGTCCCGTAGGTTCAAATTATTGATATATCTAGCCGTCGTACACTAGCTCATGTGGTAAGTGACGATGTGGTCAGATAGCGCCTAGATCTAGGATGTTGCGCGAGAGCTTTCTCGACGCACTGGGTTTTTCACAGTCACATATCCTAAACTTATGGTGCTAGTTTAATGATTGATTCTATCTTTAGCATTTCAAGCGAGTACATCACGCTTTTAAGCCGTCTTAAAATAGGCTTCTTCCCTTTTACTTCACTCCTTTCCTCTTCCTCTCGCCGCGGTCATTCGGTCAAAATCTGTAGTCACTTACCTTCTCAGTAGTACTACTACACTATAGTACTATTTGGGCATGTACTCTCTTTTCCTATTCCAGTTGTCTAATGTTTAGTATAATTCTTACAATAGCGATCATCGCACTTTTGCTTTGTTCGATGTTGTTCCGATGATGGCGTTGTCGCGTGGTTCTGAGTAATGCTTGAAGTCGTTACGCTGTCTGCCAAGATGATTCCGCTGGAACTGGAGACCGCCGACACCCGACCTCTCGGTTGACCATCGAGGCCTCTCCCCAGCCTCCCGCTCGAGGAGTAATTCTCCCAATTAGTCGGCTCGATGCGCCTTCACCGGTACCGGCGCTACACTCAAAGATTGCTTCGGAAAATCACCTTCCAACGGGCCCGGAATAAACTTTCTCGTTGAATTAGTTTTTGTCCAGTTTAGATGTGATAATATGAACATGTGAAAATATGTAATAAAGTGATTTTAGAATATGCGTTTCCAGTTTTATTAACGAAATGAAATACGCGTGATATGCATATTATCATCTCAGTCTGTTCTCTCTGTCCATGTGCTATTGAATCCTATGGTGCTATTAAATTCTTTTAAAATTGGCTGGTTAAAGCAAACATGTAGAATAAGAAAATCTTAAAGTAGAAACCTTAATAATGTTCACTATTGGGTATACTGCAGATCCGACTCCGCTGATGGGCCAAGGAATTTATAAATACAATCGACTCATACGTGCGCATAACCTGACAAATCAAAATAAGATATGTTACAACTTTAGATATACCTATAAATATAATACATATTTATAGGTATATATAATACTGAAATCTTCCCCAGTTGATAGAACTCTCCGGCAAGTCACTCTTGGAAGGTAAAACCTTCCGTAATTCTACTCAGGAGCTGTAACATGCAAGTCACTACACCACTAGTGAATACTCACAGTACTGTAGTACTGCTACTGACATAATTGTACCTGAAAACCAATAACTAGGTGAAAAGTACAACAGTAAAACCAAAACTCGACAACGCGGCGACCCCGGACCCTTTTTCTGGCATCCACAGAAAATATTTATCACTTATAACCGAAAAAGGCGTAATACGTACGTTTTCAATTAGACAAGTTTTAAGTTATTTGATTTAACTTTAAGACATTCCCTTTAAACTCTCCTAAATATAACCATCGTCAGTAAATAAACATCATATCTACTTGATACTTCCAAGAGTCGTAAATAAAAACATAAAATGCTTCCAGTGACATTAAAGTAAAAAAAAATAAAGGTGAAAGGCCCCCGGCTGATTGGCGATCTCATTAAAACCCGGAAGGACGGGGACGTTTACGCCGCCGTTATGGTTGCTTCTTGGAAAAATCTTTTATCTATTCCTTTTTTATTTACGAGCGAAAATATAGCTCTCGGGTAAATGTGCTTACGGTTTGAACATGTGCAAATTGAATCGTCAGTGCACTCCATAATTGTTGACTCGTACTGCTACAAATACTATCATTTTTTTTTAGAACTCGCGTTTGACCCCTATCTCGCTCGGTGGTCAGTGATGGTGTGATCGAGGTTCACTCTAAACCTGTTCACTGGCTCTCAAGGACGGCTGCCTGAACACACTATGTTTGGTGACATTGACATATTTGATCGAATACATTGACAATGGAAAAGTTTTATAACTAAAGTTGTTTTATTATACGTTTACTACGTAGGAAACCATGTTTTTTTAAAAACGAATACATTATAATAATGTTTATATTATAAGTCGATGCTGTAACGCGTATTGCAAATTGCAATAAACGGCTTTTTGTATCTTCAATAGTTACATATACATTTTATATATAGTTTAAGAGAAAAAAAACAACCAGTTGTCGGTGGAACTCGAACCCGCGACTGGGCACACAAATGTCATCTGGGATTAAATACCTTGTAACACCAGATATTTTTCATCGAAAATTATTTAATTTAATTCATCGCTTTGCAAGCGTAAGTACTTCAAAAATCAAGTAAATAGGTAATTTAAAAAGCAATTCAGATCGGTAAAAGGTTGAGTAGCACCTCCGGACTAGGCTGTTTATAATCTAGGATCAGTAATTGTATATCTATTCGATATAATGTTGCCACATGTAACTGTGTTCGCCGGTTCAGAGTTCATTTATCATTATTTTTCCCATTGAAGGGATATAAGAGTACCTAATATTTATCTATTTATTTGCTACGAGTTTTTATTGAAACAGATCGCACTCGACCGGCATCGAACCGGCTGTTTGTGCTGCTACGTCGCTAGAGTGTGCTCTGGTACGAGGTATGTTGTGACACCCAATTGATTGAAACACGACTCCGCGAGACGTCTCCAAACAGCTGGAATCGGGAACAACATTTACGTAACTTATAACAGTTATAACACGAGCGACTGCGAGCAGCGGTGTAATCAACCATCTCCAGGTTTGTTGTGTTTTTGAGGAAAATAAAGCGGTTGGTAGTGTGTGTAACTGTGCAGGGAGATTGTTATGATGCTCCATTTACGGACGAACCAACATCGACAAAAAAGCAGTAAATAAAACTAAGTAAAAGATAGTCGCCTATCGTATCGTTTTAGTTCATCGATGGGTGCCATAGTAGTCTTACCTTCATTTTTTGAAGCAACGGTAGCCCAGCGGTGAGACTGTCGGCTGTCAACGTGACGGTCCTAATTCGTTCTCCACCGCAAATTATCAATTCAAAAATTTGCTTGTATGAATGTTAGTTACTCAATCACGGCAAGACGCCTGAACGGATCGGGATCGCATTTGGCATAAAATATAGATTAAAGTCTAGATTAGCACATAAATCACTTTCTATCCCGGGGAAGTCCCGTATTACGGATTGGTAACACGTTTCAAACCTTGGCAGTGGTTGCTATGACGGTTCTTGCTGAAATTCAATAACGCTGACAGACTGAAAGTTAAAGTTTGATGGGGGGATGTAAACCCTACAAAAAAGATTTCGCAGCGTAAATAATAAAAATAGTCGAAGACAAAACGAAAAGTCCTACAATATGTATAATATTTTATATATAATATTTTATATTGTCATATCTGAGAAATATGTATACTGCGGTCAATAATATTTTCATATCATACCTTTTGTTGTAGATGTTTAACTCACTTATTATATATATTGTAATATATTTTGAATGCCACCGAATTTACATCAGTCGACGTCATATTGATAATCAAGAAAGTTATTACTTCGAATAATAATTCACCCAAAGTCAATAGACAAAGATTAATGGCGTATTAATGATGGACACAATAGCCGGGACAGAATGTAACAATGTTACCAGCGCCATCATTACCCGCGTCAATGATTTTCATAATTGATCACAATCATTGTGGGAATCAATTATATGTATTAGAAAAATAGATCTAACAAGTGACGCATTATTAACGCATATATATTATACTAGCTGTGCCCCGCGGTTTTACCCGCGTGGAGAAGATTGATGATGAAAAGTAGCCTATGTGTTATCCAGGGACCTGGGGGTCATCCGCTTAAAAATATTGCTTTGACTATTTCTATAGCTTTTAACTTTTTTCCTTCTTTTCGAATCTAAGAAAGCTTCAACAGTTAATTATTTATTAATAAACGAATTATAAAATTGATTTATTAACAATTTAAAAATTGTTGAATCTTTCTTAGGTGCCAAAAGACAGAAAGAAAGTCGAAAAAGCTATAGCAATATTCAAAGCCATATTTTTAGGCGGATAACCCCCTGATGTATTTACATGCTAAATTTAATCCAAATCCGTCCAGCCGTATAAATATTAGGTATCAATAATAATAGCCATACAAACCGTTGCGTTTATAATATTATATGTAGGATTATAAGAAGCAGATGCTTATTTGATGTTAGCAGATGTTTATTCGAGAAGTAGCAAAAGGTTGGTATATTATTATACCCATGTCGAGATCAAAATTACCCTAAGACTGCTTAAACCTTAAAGGAATTCATCTTATTATTTCGTTTTATTCCGTAATAGGTATTGCTATGCGGAATGTATTAAAAACAAATATAAATGAATTCTAAAACCGTAATGGAACTGTTTACTGCTCGCTGAATATTAGTCAACGTTTAAACTGAAACATGCAGTTTCACGTATGTGCGAAAGAGATGGTTGTATGTGCGGTGTGCCGCGGCGAAGCTGCATGGGCGCAAAATTAAATTGGCCCAAATTGACTTATATTAAATTAAGGCCTTCGGTTTTGTGCGCTCCTGTCTCCAGTGTTGTGTAACGTCCAGGGCTAGCGAAAATGTTTTACTCAAATTTGGTTAGACTGATATTGTAATTTGTTTTGCTAGATCGCTTTGAACTAACCCAAAACTTAGTTGAGCTTTATATTTGGTTTATTTTGTTCTGTTGTTCATTTATGCAATTTCTCGCAACTAGGCGCTGAGACGCATGCGCTGTAAGTGTGTGTGTGTATTCATTCGTTCCTAATTTAAATTTTGAATGTAGAATATACAAGATTTCAATCTCTGTATAGTATATAAATAATTATAAGCTTGTAAGCAAGTATTGTCAACTTGATTAATAACGTAACTTGAGACTGCTTATATTTGTATACCTATGCTACTTTTTAACCGACTTCACAAAAGGAGGAGGTTCTCAATTCGACGTATGTTTTTTTTCAATGTTTGTTACCGCATATCTTTCGACTTGGTGAACCGATTTTGATCGTTCTTTTTTAAATTGAAAGATGGTGCTTCCAATAGTGTGACACTCCAATAACTGCAAAGTGCTGCGCATACGTCGATGATATTATAGTTGCGGGTGGAGACATCGGTGAACATACGCAATGACAATTGATCCCGTGAGTAGCAAATGTCACCGAAAAGGGTGACAAAATATTTTTTAGCAAAAAATGGACTTGACTTCAACACTCAAAAGTATGAAATAACTTGTCGAAGTCGGTACCATGCTCACAATATTTTGTAGTTACTTTTGAACTATCATGGTACCGACTTCAACAAGTTATTTCATACTTTTGAGTGTTGACGTGGGTTACATTTTTTGCTATTTTTATTTTATTTTACACTAGTAGTTGTACATATTGAGCTTTATCAAAAAACTACAATCTTTTCCTTTAAGAATAAAATAGGGTTTGTATAAATTTCTTGAGACTATAATTAGAGACTTAAGGACTCTGAAAATACGTTTTAAGTAAAAAATGTTACCTAGAATGTGCTCACTGATGATTGGGTGACTCGCCAACCCTATTACCTTACCAAATATATGATTCAACGAATCATACACGATATTGCAGACGTCAATTACTAATTGCATCATACATGCAGACAATGATACTACTGAGAGGGTACACAATTTTTCGTCGACACATAACCGCATATACATATACCGCCTCTTTTCGTTTCACGATTATATTTATGGTCATACGTAGTAGGGAGTGAGCCGTGCGCCCTTACCAGTCCTCTACATCACGTCGACCCGTGTGCTTATTGCGGCTTATTTTGTATTCTTAAACGTGGTTACGTGTATTGCAGAAATTAGAGAATAGTTTCTATGAAATTCTTAAGCGTTTTGAGATTTACATCAAACTATGTATTATCCGATGTGCGCAAACAAAAGCATGAAATATGTAGATTTTAGTGACGCGCAAAACTTCCACTAACCGTACTGGTCTCCAAAGGCGCTAATTACGAAAGTGAACCAGTTCAGCATCGTCTTAATAAAATGATGTTAGAATTGGAGGAATTGTTGATCTCAACCCATTAGGAACTCTTCAAGTGTCCATAACGTATAAATAACCCAAAGAAATGCAATAAAACTGTAAAAGTAGTACCGGCCCGACCCGGCGCGGCGCGGCGCGGTGCGGCGCGGCGCGGCGCGGGGGTAAAACGCATGTTGAATTATATTTGATTGACGGCGCGCGGTTGGCTACCACCCAACTTTGCTTTTACGATAAAATCCATTTGATAGTGTTAGTTTCCTGCACAAACGTCGAACATTACGGTTTCGAACGGCACAAGCATCTCTTTTACGCCACTTTAGAACCCTTTCGCATTAACGATATGTTCATCTAATAGATACAGATACAGATACAGATATTTATTGGTAAAATAATAATTTACAAGTCACTAAAATAACATTCTATATAATAATAATAATAATTGGATATAATGCTATATGCCTTATGGTAACGTTTTCAAACGTTTAGATTTATTTAATTATTTTTTAGTTCCATTTGTCTTTAAGGTACTCTGTCGTTGAGTAGTACGCTTTACTAACAAGTAATTTTTTTAATTTAAACTTAAAAATATTTAAGGAAGCTGCATTTCTGATTCCATCTGGCAAATGGTTATATAACGCAGGTCCTCTCACATGTACTAATCTGTTGGATTTTTCAAGATTGTGGACAGGGGTTTTTAACCGATGTTTGTGCCTTGTCTCATAGGTGTGTGAATCACCTAAGGTCTCAAAATCATCCAAGTATCCAATATGCAGTACAATGTAACCATAGTATTATACAATACGTTACTTAAGGTTGTAGGTATAGTACCTACTATTGTTAAACAAGTGGATCGATGCGACCCGTGATTAAAATGCTGGCACACATTTGGCTTCACGAATCAACACTGCGATCCATTAGAGCAATGTTGCTACAATTCTGGACACTCTGCCGACTGGTAGCGGATTAAAGCATTTGGGCCATCTATAGGCTAGCAACATCTAGTAGATTGCTCAAACGTTATTTTATTAGCTGTAGTAATTGTTATTACCCGCTAGTATTTTATTTTAATAAAAGCATCAGCCAATTCAAATGAACAGACGAATATTTGTAAGATGAATAGTCACGAAGAGCTACTCTATCATTGTATAATCCTACGAATATTATAAATGAGAAAGCTTGTGTGTATGTTTGTTTTTTCTTCACGCTAAAACGGTTTCACCGATTTAGATGAAATTTGGTATGGATATAGCTTAAACCCTGAATTATATAGGCTAATTATATCCCGGAAAAAGTATAGTTCCCGTAGGATAATTGAGGTAACGGGAAAACCGTAATCCACGCGAGTGAAACCGCGGGGTGCTACTAGTTTTACATAAAACTATTAGTAGATAAAAATATTTATTATTAGTGTTGTAATACTAATGTAAGTGTTACTCGAATTTGGAACCTTATCGTAACTGTATAACGACGATCTTGCATAACACAATTTTATTTTTTTGGTTTAAGGACAGTATCATACTAATGCTGACTTTGTGCTTGGACTGTTTTCACCTTAATTCTATATGACGTATGTTAGTAAATCATTAAAAGTTAAGAATAAAACGAGGAAAAACATCAATGACGTATTTTGTGGGGCTTCTTACAGAAAGATGTGAAGGGACATATTAGGTGAAGATTCAATATGTCTGCGGACACACCGCCACCATTAGAAAGTGGCGTTCGGAAACCCTCGGCGTGTCGTGCTCCGTTTGTATTCATCGAACTGGATAGCCTTAAACCATTATATTTTGTAACATCCAATTATTCTGCGATTTAATGGGAATGCAAAATGGCAAATGTAAAATCTATTTGATTATTTTAAAAAGGGGGTACTAAGTTTGAAAACAAACGTGTGCTTAATTAAAAATCTTAATCAATTAAACACATGTGTGTCGCTCTAATTAAGTAGCCAAAAAATTCATCCTACTAATATTATAAATGCGAAAGTTTGTGTGTATGTGTGTTACTTCTTCACGTTCAAACTGCTAAACTGATTTCGATCAAATTTGGTATAGAGGTAGTTTAAACCCTGGATTAACACATGGGCTAATTTTATCCCGGTAAAAGTATAGTTCCCGTGGGATAATTGAGGTAGCGGGAAAGCCGTTTTCCACGCGGGTGAAGCCGCGTGGCGTCACTAGTATTAAATAAAACAGACATTCAACAACAGTACAAGAGGTTAGGTATGCAGTGTGACTGAACAAAGAAGATAGCACTATGTAACTTTCATTTGTTATTTTGTTTGGTCTGGATAAAAATTATGAATGTTCTAAGGTTAGGGCTAGCTCCCTAGCTAGAGTGTATAAGAAAACAAGAAAACTCTACAAGAACTCAGTGAAGTATTTTGAGGTCATAGGTTTATACAATGTAGTGATCTTAATGAAGGGTTAATGTCTTATAATCTCTAATTTTTTTTGTACATACCTGTTTATTTTGTTTTCGTAAAAATGTCTGCTGTCCAATATCTATAAAGGCCTTTGACTATGACTATAGATATCCTTTTAAGTAAAATAGTTGTATAGTAATACTTATGTAGCACTTAATGTAAAATATTAAAGTTATTAATATATAAAATACGTCTTTAATTAATTTTATTAGAATTTTAATGTGATACTATTATCGAAAACGCGAATGTGAGTTTGTTTTAATCGACTTCAAAAAAGGAGGTTGCCTACTCGATTCCACCGTATATATGTTTTTTTTATTTTGTTTATTTGTGTTCGCGGATGACTTCGTCCTTTATGAACAGATTTTGATAATTCTTTTTTTTGATGGAGTTCCATATAAATTTCATCAAAATCGGACAAGCGAGTTTTGAGTTACACTTTAATAACTGAAAAGTGCTACGCATACCTCGACGAAACATAATAATAAATAATAATACTAATAATAAAGCTTTATTTAGTTCCGTGTAAATCGCAATGTAGTGACTTATAATACAATAAAGAGAAGTACACTAAAGTTTGGTTGTGCATTTTAAACGGACCCCCTTCGGGTAAAAGCCTCCTCCAAGAAGTGCCAGTGTTCTTTATTGCTGGCTGTGTTTAACCAGTTTCGGCCCGCCACCTCAACTATTTCGTCTACCCATCTAGCGTTAGGTCTGCCTCTGCTTCTAATTCCTCGTGGTCCATTCCATTTCACTATTCTCGCTGTCCATCGGTCGTCTTTCGACGAAACATACACAATGACAATTGATCCCGTGAGTAGCAAAGGTAGTGACTTTTAGTCAAAAGGTTGAAAAAATTGTTCAACCTGTTCAGTGGAAAAGGTTGAAAAATTGTTGTTTTTTGTCAATTGAAATGTTATTTCACACTTTTGAGTGTAGAAGTCGGTACCATTTTTTAGTAAAAAATGTTTTCAATACGTGAGATGTATGAAAGTTCTTCAAAATCTATCGCACCGAAGTTCGGGAGAGAACCTAAGTCAATATTGACTAAGAAGCTAGCGCGCGGATACATTAAACATTTAAATCCCAGAAATAATAGTAATAAAACATGTTAGGTATATTGAAATTCGTATTTGACTGGATAGTTCCAAACGCAGCACGGGCACGGATTCCAATGAAATGAAAGGATATGCGCCGCCTGGAAAAGCGCCCGACCTGAGCCATCGGGTGGAGAGGAGAGGAAATAGCTTCGAAGTCTTTTATCATGTTTCTTACGAGAATCAGAACTTCGGAAAAGGGGAATAACATTTTCGGGGCAAAGAACGCGTAGAAAGAGGAACAAAATAAAGATAAATTAGCGGATATTCGAAATGGGCGGCATGTTACTGATAAGTATTCTATAAAATCATATACATATAGGCCTCTGCTCGCCGTAGACGTCAGGTCTTGCTGTGCATTTGGCGATTGGCATTAAGAAAGCCACTTATAAGTTTTAACGTCCTTAAAGACCGAATGCTAACCGGTATGCTATCTTTAAATGCAAAAAGGCTTTACGTCAAATCTGTTTCCAAGTCTATTAAATCAGTTCTTCTGTTGCTATAAATACTGGTCATACGATACATACTACTGTTATAATTTTTTTAATTCGGTCTTGATTTTTTCTTTCGTAAAACATTCTAGGTCCAGCCTGATAACATCTTCAACCACATCGTCACTGACCATCAAGTGAGATAGTGGTCAAACGCTAGATCTATACAGTATTAAAAAATACCAGGTGACGAACGCCCCAAATCACCAACAGTTATAATTTTAACACCGACTAAACATATAGTTTTCTCGCATTACAAGGTTTGCTGCCTAATTGTTTTCTACGCTCGAAATAAAACAGAACTGAAGCATTTATGTGTCATGTGTCATTTATGTGTCATAAACCAAAGCAATTCCGTTAAACAAATAAAGATACAAGTCAACGAACGTTTGAAAGCTAGGTCCTGAACTCTAAGACTCGAAGATATTCAGACAATCGGCACTACTGTACCGCCATCTGTACTCGTACGTCGATTCATACACGAGGCGTCGTAACCCAATACCGACGGACTATCAACTTGCACTTTAACTCTCCCTACAGAGCGCAGCACAGTTATTGTGCAGTACATAAGCTCGCAAGAACGGATAAATAATTTAGTGTTGTTAATGTAATTATTGTAACTGTTGTGAGTAGGTTAAGTGATTTTATCAGTTTAAATGCTATTACGAATTTTAGCTCTTGTAAATTTGATTCTAATGTACGAAAATTACCGTGACATGTTGTTTGTTTTTTTCTGACATTTAATAAATATATTGTTATATACACAAATAACGTTACCTCTGTTTACTGGATGGGTGGAATCGGCAGAAATCACTGCCTTGCAATAGTTTTGGCTCTCATTGAATTTCTTCACTTTTATCGTATTCATCAAATAACTATTGAAAGTTGTATGAAAATTATGATAAATCATTAAATAGCTGCTGTTTCCAATTTAACGTAGTGACAACATTTTTGTTTACAACTAAATTGTAAATGTTTTTAAAGTATTCTGAAATGCTATGCGCGAAGTGATGTAAATTATACGATTGTATAATTTTTGACAGTTAATGAATCTTTCCTTCAAATAATTTCAACGTAAGTTTATGAATCGATATATTTTTGAATAATTAATATTTTATGTTACTACATGTAATTACTGCAGATAACAGTTGCCCTCATGTATTATTATATTATTATTTATTTATTCGGCGTAAGTAAGAAAGAGCTTAACTAATCTCGACGAATAAGTACGATTTTTTTTATTATCATGCCAGATGCAACTTACGTTAACATTTTTGAAGGAATTCGGCTACTAGGGGGTCATGAACCCACGACTACGGAATACCGTCCTGTCACTTTGCCATCTAAGCTATAGTACCGGTGTGAAGTTAGCGGCCAAAAGCTAGCGGCCTTCGATAACCCGACCAAATGAAGAAGTCGCACATTAAAAAATATCTACTATAATATATAAACGAAAAGACGAAATAAAGAGAAGTGGGAGATGGAGTAAGATTCAAGGGTGAATCTTATGTTACTAAAAGAACGCCGGGCGTACTAGTGCGAAAAAGTCATTAGATCTTTGGCCTCTCGGTGTTATCCTGCAGATTTGACCGTGTTAACGAAGAGGTATCAACTTGCGAATAGTACTGTTAGATAGCTCTTTTATTAAACTTCAAAATATATATTGTAAAAATTAGTGCAGACGTTCGCAAAAGTCGAAAAAGTCCGTTTTACTTTAAAAAATTAAGAATTTTGCAGATTTGACCATGTTATCGAAAAGGTATCAACATCCGAATGGTACCATTAGATAGCTCTTGTAAAAGGCTTTCAAAAACATATTGTGAAAATTAGTGCAGACCTTTGCAAGTGTCCAAATATATTATTTTTTTATTAGCCGCTAGTTTGCCCACGAAGATTTGACCGTGTTATCGAAAAGGTATCAACTTGCAAGTAATATTGTAAGATAGCTCTTGTGATGTACTTTCTAACGTATATCGTAAAAATTAGTGCAGACGTTCTCAAAAGTCAAAAAAGTCCGTTTTAATTAAAAATTTGAGATTTTTGCAGATTTGACCATGTTATCGAAAAGGTATCAACTTGCGAGTAACACTGTTAGATAGCTCTTGTAATGTACTTTCTAACGTATATCGTGAAAGTTAGTGCAGACGTTCGCAAAAGTCCAAAAAGTCCGTTTTACTTTAAAAAAATGAGATTTTTGCAGATTTGACCATGTTATCGAAAAGGTATCAACATGCGAATGGTACCGTTAGATAGCTCTTGTAATAGGCTTTCAAAAACATATTGTGAAAATAAGTGCAGACGTTTGCAAGTGTCCAAATATATTATTTTTTTATTAGCCGCTAGTTTGCCCACGAAGATTTGAACGTGTTATCGAAAAGGTATCAACTTGCGAGTAATACTGTTAGATAGCTCTTGTGATGTACTTTCTAACGCATATCGTAAAAATTAGTGCAGACGTTCGCAAAAGTCAAAAAAGTCCGTTTTACTTAAAAAAATTGAGATTTTTGCAGATTTAACCATGTTATCGAAAAGGTATCAACTTGCGAGTAATACTGTTAGATAGCTCTTGTGATGTACTTTCTAACGTTTATCGTGAAATTTAGTGCAGACGTTTGCAAGTGTCCAAATATATTTTTTTTTTATTAGCCGCTAGTTTGCCCACGAAGATTTGACCGTGTTATCGAAAAGGTATCAACTTGCGAGTAATACTGTTAAATAGCTCTTGTGATGAACTTTTTAACGTATATCGTGAAAATTAGTGCAGATGTTCGCAAAAGTCGAAAAAGTCCGTTTTATTTTAAAAAAAATAAATTTTTGCAGATTTGACCATGTTATCGAAAAGGTATCAACTTGCGAGTAATACTGTTAGATAGCTCTTGTGATGTACTTTCTAACGTTAAAATTAGTGCAGACGTTTGCAAGTGTCCAAATATATTATTTTTTTATTAGCCGCTAGTTTGCCCACGAAGATTTGACCGTGTTATCGAAAAGGTATCAACTTGCGAGTAATACTGTTAGATAGCTCTTGTGATGTACTTTACAACGCATATCAAAAAAATTAGTGCAGACGTTCGCAAAAGTCAAAAAAGTCCGTTTTACTTATAAAAATTGAGATTTTTGCAGATTTAACCATGTTATCGAAAAGGTATCAACTTGCCAGTAATACTGTTAAATAGCTCTTGAGATGTACTTTTCAACGTATATCGTGAAAGTTAGTGCAGACGTTCGCAAAAGTCCAAAAAGTCCGTTTTATATTAAAAAAATTGAGATTTTTGCAGATTTGACCATGTTATCGAAAAGGTATCAACATGCGAATGGTACCGTTAGATAGCTCTTGTAATAGGCTTTCAAAAACATATTGTGAAAATTAGTGCAGACGTTTGCAAGTGTCCAAATATATTATTTTTTAATTAGCCGCTAGTTTGCCCACGAAGATTTGACCGTGTTATCGAAAAGGTATCAACTTGCGAGTAATACTGATAGATAGCTCTAGTGATGTACTTTCTAACGCATATCGTAAAAATTAGTGCGGACGTTCGCAAAAGTCAAAAAAGTCCGTTTTACTTAAAAAAATTGAGATTTTTGCAGATTTAACCATGTTATCGAAAAGGTATCAACTTGCGAGTAATATTGTTAGATAGCTCTTGTAATGTACTTTCTAACGTTTATCGTGAAAGTTAGTGCAGACGTTCACAAAAGTCCAAAAAGTCCGTTTTACTTAAAAAAATTGAGATTTTTGCAGATTTGACCATGTTATCGAAAAGGTATCAACATGCGAATGGTACTGTTAGATAGCTCTTGTAATAGGCTTTCAAAAACATATTGTGAAAATTAGTGCAGACGTTTGCAAGTGTCCAAATATATTATTTTTTTATTAGCCGCTAGTTTGCCCACGAAGATTTGACCGTGTTATCGAAAAGGTATCAACTTGCGAGTAATACTGTTAGATAGCTCTTGTGATGTACTTTCTAACGCATATCGTGAAAATCAGTGAAGACGTTTGCAAAAGTCAAAAAAGTCCGTTTTACTTAAAAAAATTGAGATTTTTACAGATTTGACCATGTTATCGAAAAGGTATCAACATGCGAATGGTATAGTTAGATAGCTCTTGTAATAGGCTTTCAAAAACATATTGTGAAAATTAGTGCAGACGTTTGCAAGTGTCCAAATATATTATTTTTTTAATAGCCGCTATTTTGCCCATGAAGATTTGACCGTGTTATCGAAAAGGTATCAACTTGCGAGTAATACTGTTAAATAGCTCTTGTGATGTACTTTTTAACGTATATCGTGAAAGTTAGTGCAGACGTTCGCAAAAGTCCAAAAAGTCCGTTTTATTTTAAAAAAATTAAATTTTTGCAGATTTGACCATGTTATTGAAAAGGTATCAACTTGCGAGTAATACTGTTAGATAGCTCTTGTAATGAACTTTCTAACGTTTATCGTAAAAGTTAGTGCAGACGTTCGCAAAAGTCCAAAAAGTCCGTTTTATATTAAAAAATTGAGATTTTTGCAGATTTGACCATGTTATCGAAAAGGTATCAACATGCGAATGGTACTGTTAGATAGCTCTTGTAATAGGCTTTCAAAAACATATTGTGAAAATTAGTGCAGACGTTTGCAAGTGTCCAAATATATTATTTATTAATTAGCCGCTAGTTTGCCCACGAAGATTTGACCGTGTTATCGAAAAGGTATCAACTTGCGAGTAATACTGATAGATAGCTCTTGTGATGTACTTTCTAACGCATATCGTAAAAATTAGTGCAGACGTTCGCAAAAGTCAAAAAAGTCTGTATTACTTAAAAAATTTGAGATTTTTGCAGATTTAACCATGTTATCGAAAAGGTATCAACTTGCGAGTAATATTGTTAGATAGCTCTTGTAATGTACTTTCTAACGTTTATCGTGAAAGTTAGTGCAGACGTTCACAAAAGTCCAAAAAGTCCGTTTTACTTAAAAAAATTGAGATTTTTGCAGATTTGACCATGTTATCGAAAAGGTATCAACATGCGAATGGTACTGTTAGATAGCTCTTGTAATAGGCTTTCAAAAACATATTGTGAAAATTAGTGCAGACGTTTGCAAGTGTCCAAATATATTATTTTTTTATTAGCCGCTAGTTGGCCCACGAAGATTTGACCGTGTTATCGAAAAGGTATCAACTTGCGAGTAATACAGTTAGATAGCTCTTGTGATGTACTTTCTAACGCATATCGTGAAAATTAGTGCAGACGTTTGCAAAAGTCAAAAAAGTCCGTTTTACTTAAAAAAATTAAGGTTTTTACAGATTTGACCATGTTATCAAAAAGGTATCAACATGCGAATGGTATAGTTAGATAGCTCTTGTAATAGGCTTTCAAAAACATATTGTGAAAATTAGTGCAGACGTTTGCAAGTGTCCAAATATATTATTTTTTTAATAGCCGCTAGTTTGCCAATGAAGATTTGACCGTGTTATCGAAAACGTATCAACTTGCGAGTAATACTGTTAAATAGCTCTTGTGATGTACTTATTAACGTATATCGTGAAAGTTAGTGCAGACGTTCGCAAAAGTCGAAAAAGTCCGTTTTATTTTAAAAAAATTAAATTTTTGCAGATTTGACCATGTTATTGAAAAGGTATCAACTTGCGAGTAATACTGTTAGATAGCTCTTGTAATGTACTTTCTAACGTTTATCGTAAAAGTTAGTGCAGACGTTCGCAAAAGTCCAAAAAGTCCGTTTTATATTAAAAAATTGAGATTTTTGCAGATTTGACCATGTTATCGAAAAGGTATCAACATGCGAATGGTACCGTTAGATAGCTCTTGTAATAAGCTTTCAAAAACATATTGTGAAAATTAGTGCAGACGTTTGCAAGTGTCCAAATATATTATTTTTTAATTAGCCGCTAGTTTGCCCACGAAGATTTGACCGTGTTATCGAAAAGGTATCAACTTGCGAGTAATACTGATAGATAGCTCTAGTGATGTACTTTCTTACGCATATCGTAAAAATTAGTGCAGACGTTCGCAAAAGTCAAAAAAGTCCGTTTTACTTAAAAAAATTTAGATTTTTGCAGATTTAACCATGTTATCGAAAAGGTATCAACTTGCAAGTAATATTGTTAGATAGCTCTTGTGATGTACTTTCTAACGCATATCGTGAAAATCAGTGCAGACGTTTGCAAAAGTCAAAAAAGTCCGTTTTACTTAAAAAATTTGAGATTTTTACAGATTTGACCATGTTATCGAAAAGGTATCAACATGCGAATGGTATAGTTAGATAGCTCTTGTAATAGGCTTTCAAAAACATATTGTGAAAATTAGTGCAGACGTTTGCAAGTGTCCAAATATATTATTTTTTTAATAGCCGCTATTTTGCCCATGAAGATTTGACCGTGTTATCGAAAAGGTATCAACTTGCGAGTAATACTGTTAAATAGCTCTTGTGATGTACTTTTTAACGTATATCGTGAAAGTTAGTGCAGACGTTCGCAAAAGTCGAAAAAGTCCGTTTTATTTTAAAAAAATTAAATTTTTGCAGATTTGACCATGTTATTGAAAAGGTATCAACTTGCGAGTAATACTGTTAGATAGCTCTTGTAATGTTCTTTCTAACGTTTATCGTAAAAGTTAGTGCAGACGTTCGCAAAAGTCCAAAAAGTCCGTTTTATATTAAAAAATTGAGATTTTTGCAGATTTGACCATGTTATCGAAAAGGTATCAACATGCGAATGGTACCGTTAGATAGCTCTTGTAATAGGCTTTCAAAAACATATTGTGAAAATTAGTGCAGACGTTTGCAAGTGTCCAAATATATTATTTTTTAATTAGCCGCTAGTTTGCCCACGAAGATTTGACCGTGTTATCGAAAAGGTATCAACTTGCGAGTAATACTGATAGATAGCTCTTGTGATGTACTTTCTAACGCATATCGTAAAAATTAGTGCAGACGTTCGCAAAAGTCAAAAAAGTCTGTTTTACTTAAAAAATTTGAGATTTTTACAGATTTAACCATGTTATCGAAAAGGTATCAACTTGCGAGTAATATTGTTAGATAGCTCTTGTGATGTACTTTCTAACGTTTATCGTGAAAATTAGTGCAGACGTTTGCAAGTGTCCAAATATATTATTTTTTTATAAGCCGCTAGTTTGCCCACGAAGATTTGACCGTGTTATCGAAAAGGTATCAACTTGCGAGTAATACTGTTAAATAGCTCTTGTGATGTACTTTTTAACGTATATCGTGAAAGTTAGTGCAGACGTTCGCAAAAGTCGAAAAAGTCCGTTTTATTTTAAAAAAATTAAATTTTTGCAGATTTGACCATGTTATTGAAAAGGTATCAACTTGCGAGTAATGCTGTTAGATAGCTCTTGTAATGTACTTTCTAACGTTTATCGTAAAAGTTAGTGCAGACGTTCGCAAAAGTCCAAAAAGTCCGTTTTATATTAAAAAATTGAAATTTTTGCAGATTTGACCATGTTATTGAAAAGGTATCAACATGCGAATGGTACCGTTAGATAGCTCTTGTAATAGGCTTTCAAAAACATATTGTGAAAATTAGTGCAGACGTTTGCAAGTGTCCAAATATATTATTTTTTAATTAGCCGCTAGTTTGCCCACGAAGATTTGACCGTGTTATCGAAAAGGTATCAACTTGCGAGTAATACTGATAGATAGCTCTTGTGATGTACTTTCTAACGCATATCGTAAAAATTAGTGCAGACGTTCGCAAAAGTCAAAAAAGTCTGTTTTACTTAAAAAATTTGAGATTTTTACAGATTTAACCATGTTATCGAAAAGGTATCAACTTGCGAGTAATATTGTTAAATAGCTCTTGTAATGTTCTTTCTAACGTTTATCGTGAAAGTTAGTGCAGACGTTCACAAAAGTCCAAAAAGTCCGTTTTACTTAAAAAAATTGAGATTTTTGCAGATTTGACCATGTTATCGAAAAGGTATCAACATGCGAATGGTACTGTTAGATAGCTCTTGTAATAGGCTTTCAAAAACATATTGTGAAAATAAGTGCAGACGTTTGCAAGTGTCCAAATATATTATTTTTTTATTAGCCGCTAGTTGGCCCACGAAGATTTGACCGTGTTATCGAAAAGGTATCAACTTGCGAGTAATACTGATAGATAGCTCTTGTGATGTACTTTCTAACGCATATCGTAAAAATTAGTGCAGACGTTCGCAAAAGTCAAAAAAGTCTGTTTTACTTAAAAAATTTGAGATTTTTACAGATTTAACCATGTTATCGAAAAGGTATCAACTTGCGAGTAATATTGTTAAATAGCTCTTGTAATGTTCTTTCTAACGTTTATCGTGAAAGTTAGTGCAGACGTTCACAAAAGTCCAAAAAGTCCGTTTTACTTAAAAAAATTGAGATTTTTGCAGATTTGACCATGTTATCGAAAAGGTATCAACATGCGAATGGTACTGTTAGATAGCTCTTGTAATAGGCTTTCAAAAACATATTGTGAAAATAAGTGCAGACGTTTGCAAGTGTCCAAATATATTATTTTTTTATTAGCCGCTAGTTGGCCCACGAAGATTTGACCGTGTTATCGAAAAGGTATCAACTTGCGAGTAATATTGTTAGATAGCTCTTGTGATGTACTTTCTAACGCATATCGTGAAAATTAGTGCAGACGTTTGCAAAAGTCAAAAAAGTCCGTTTTACTTAAAAAAATTTAGATTTTTACAGATTTGACCATGTTATCGAAAAGGTATCAACATGCGAATGGTATAGTTAGATAGCTCTTGTAATAGGCTTTCAAAAACATATTGTGAAAATTAGTGCAGACGTTTGCAAGTGTCCAAATATATTATTTTTTTAATAGCCGCTATTTTGCCCATGAAGATTTGACCGTGTTATCGAAAAGGTATCAACTTGCGAGTAATACTGTTAAATAGCTCTTGTGATGTACTTTTTAACGTATATCGTGAAAGTTAGTGGAGACGTTCGCAAAAGTCAAAAAGGCCGTTTTATTTTAAAAAAATCAAATTTTTGCAGATTTGACCATGTTATTGAAAAGGTATCAACTTGCGAGTAATACTGTTAGATAGCTCTTGTAATGTACTTTCTAACGTTTATCGTAAAAGTTAGTGCAGACGTTCGCAAAAGTCCAAAAAGTCCGTTTTATATTAAAAAATTGAGATTTTTGCAGATTTGACCATGTTATCGAAAAGGTATCAACATGCGAATAGTACCGTTAGATAGCTCTTGTAATAGGCTTTCAAAAACATATTGTGAAAATTAGTGCAGACGTTTGCAAGTGTCCAAATATATTATTTTTTAATTAGCCGCTAGTTTGCCCACGAAGATTTGACCGTGTTATCGAAAAGGTATCAACTTGCGAGTAATACTGATAGATAGCTCTTGTGATGTACTTTCTAACGCATATCGTAAAAATTAGTGCAGACGTTCGCAAAAGTCAAAAAAGTCTGTTTTACTTTAAAAATTTGAGATTTTTGCAGATTTAACCATGTTATCGAAAAGGTATCAACTTGCGAGTAATATTGTTAGATAGCTCTTGTAATGTACTTTCTAATGTTTATCGTGAAAGTTAGTGCAGACGTTCACAAAAGTCCAAAAAGTCCGTTTTACTTAAAAAAATTGAGATTTTTGCAGATTTGACCATGTTATCGAAAAGGTATCAACATGCGAATGGTACCGTTAGATAGCTCTTGTAATAGGCTTTCAAAAACATATTGTAAAAATTAGTGCAGACGTTTGCAAGTGTCCAAATATATTATTTTTTAATTAGCCGCTAGTTTGCCCACGAAGATTAGACCGTGTTATCGAAAAGGTATCAACTTGCGAGTAATACTGTTAGATAGCTCTAGTGATGTACTTTCTAACGCATATCGTAAAAATTAGTGCAGACGTTCGCAAAAGTCCAAAAAGTCCGTTTTACTTTAAAAAATGAGATTTTTGCAGATTTGACCATGTTATCGAAAAGGTATCAACATGCGAATGGTACTGTTAGATAGCTCTTGTAATAGGCTTTCAAAAACATATTGTGAAAATTAGTGCAGACGTTTGCAAGTGTTCAAATATATTATTTTTTTATTAGCCGCTAGTTTGCCCACGAAGATTTGACCGTGTTATCGAAAAGGTATCAACTTGCGAGTAATACTGTTAGATAGCTCTTGTGATGTTCTTTTTAACATATATCATGAAAATTAGTGCAGACGTTCGCAAAAGTCAAAAAAGTCCGTTTTACTTAAAAAAATTGAGATTTTTGCAGATTTGACCAGGTTATCGATAAGGTATCAACTTGCGAGTAATACTGTTAGATAGCTCTTGTGATGTACTTTCTAACGTATATCGTGAAAATTAGTGCAGACCTTAGCAAAAGTCAAAAAAGTCCGTTTTACTTAAAAAAATTAAGATTTTTGCAGATTTGACCATGTTACCGAAAAGGTATCAACATCAATTCTCTCAATTTTTTAAAGTAAAACAGACTTTTTTGACTTTTGCGAACGTCTGCACTAATTTTCCACGATATACGTTAGAAAGTACTTTACAAGAGCTATCTTACAGTATTACTCGCAAGTTGATACCTTTTCGATAACATGGTCAAATCTGCAAAAATCTCAATTTTTTTTTAATAAAACGGACTTTTTTGACTTTTGCGAACGTCTGCACTAATTTTTACGATATACGTTAGAACGTACATCACAAGAGCTATCTAACAGTATTACTCGCAAGTTGATACCTTTTCGATAACACGGTCAAATCTTCGTGGGCAAACTAGCGGCTAATAAAAAAATAATATATTTGGGCACTTGCAAACGTCTGAACTAATTTTCACAATATGTTTTTGAAAGCCTATTACAACAGCTATCTAACTATACCATTCGCATGTTGATACCTTTTCGATAACATGGTCAAATCTGCAAAAATCTTAATTTTTTTAAGTAAAACGGACTTTTTTGACTTTTGCGAACGTCTGCACTAATTTTTACGATATATGTTAGAATGTACATCACAAGAGCTATCTAACAGTATTACTCGCAAGTTGATACCTTTTCGATAACATGGTCAAATCTGCAAAAAACTATTTTTTTTAATAAAACGGACTTTTTTGACTTTTGCGAACGTCTGCACTAATTTTTACGATATACGTTAGAAAGTACATCACAAGAGCTATCTAACAGTATTACTCGCAAGTTGATACCTTTTCGATAACATGGTCAAATCTGCAAAAAACTCATTTTTTTTAAATAAAACGGACTTTTTTGACTTTTGCGAACGTCTGCACTAATTTTTACGATATACATTAGAAAGTACATCACAAGAGCTATCTTTCAGTATTACTCGCAAGTTGATACCTTTTCGATAACACGGTCAAATCTTCGTGGGCAAACTAGCGGCTAATAAAAAAATAATATATTTGGACACTTGCAAACGTCTGCACTAATTTTCACAATATGTTATTGAAAGCCTATTACAACAGCTATCTAACTATACCATTCGCATGTTGATACCTTTTCGATAACATGGTCAAATCTGCAAAAATCTTATTTTTTTTAAGTAAAACGGACTTTTTTGACTTTTGCGAACGTCTGCACTAATTTTTACGATATATGTTAGAAAGTACATCACAAGAGCTATCTAACAGTATTACTTGCAAGTTGATACCTTTTCGATAACATGGTTAAATCTGCAAAAATCTCAATTTTTTTAAGTAAAACGGACTTTTTTGACTTTTGCGAACGTCTGCACTAATTTTTACGATATGCGTTAGAAAGTACATTACAAGGGCTATCTAACAGTATTACTCGCAAGTTGATACCTTTTCGATAACTTGGTCAAATCTGCAAAAAACTCATTTTTTTAAAATAAAACGGACTTTTTTGACTTTTGCTAAGGTCTGCACTAATTATCACGATATACGTTAGAAAGTAAATCACAAGAGCTATCTAACAGTTTTACTCGCAAGTTGATACCTTTTCGATAACATGGTCAAATCTGCAAAAAACTCAATTTTTTTAAATTAAACGGACTTTTTTGACTATTGCGAACGTCTGCACTAATTTTTACGATATACGTTAGAAAGAACATCACAAGAGCTATCTTTCAGTATTACTCGCAAGTTGATACCTTTTCGATAATACGGTCAAATCTTCGTGGGCAAACTAGCGGCAAATAAAAAAATAATATATTTGGACACTTGCAAACGTCTGCACTAATTTTCACAATATGTTTTTGAAAGCCTATTACAAGAGCTATCTAATGGTACCATTCGGATGTTGATACCTTTTCGGTAACATGGTCAAATCTGCAAAAATCTTTATTTTTTTAAGTAAAACGGACTTTTTTGACTTTTGCTAAGGTCTGCACTAATTTTCACGATATACGTTAGAAAGTACATCACAAGAGCTATCTAACAGTATTACTCGCAAGTTGATACCTTATCGATAACCTGGTCAAATCTGCAAAAATCTCAATTTTTTTAAGTAAAACGGACTTTTTTGACTTTTGCGAACGTCTGCACTAATTTTCATGATATATGTTAGAAATTACATTACAAGAGCTATCTAACAATATTACTCGCAAGTTGATACCTTTTCGATAACATGGTCAAATCTGCAAAAATCTCAATTTTTTAAATAAAACGAACTTTTTTGACTTTTGCGAACGTCTGCATTAATTTTTACGATATACGTTAGAAAGTACATTACAAGAGCTATCTTACAGTATTACTCGCAAGTTGATACCTTTTCGATAACACGGTCAAATCTTCGTGGGCAAACTAGCGGCTAATTAAAAAATAATATATTTGGGCACTTGCAAACGTCTGCACTAATTTTCACAATATGTTTTTGAAAGCTTATTACAAGAGCTATCTAATGGTACCATTCGGATGTTGATACCTTTTCGATAACATGGTCAAATCTGCAAAAATCTTAATTTTTTTAAGTAAAACGGATTTTTTTGACTTTTGCGAACGTCTGCACTAATTTTCATGATATATGTTAGAAAGTACATCACAAGAGCTATCTAACAGTATTACTCGCAAGTTGATACCTTTTCGATAACATGGTCAAATCTGCAAAAATCTCAATTTTTTTAAATAAAACGGACTTTTTTGACTTTTGCGAACGTCTGCATTAATTTTTACGATATACGTTAGAAAGTACATTACAAGAGCTATCTTACAGTATTACTCGCAAGTTGATACCTTTTCGATAACACGGTCAAATCTTCGTGGGCAAACTAGCGGCTAATTAAAAAATAATATATTTGGGCACTTGCAAACGTCTGCACTAATTTTCACAATATGTTTTTGAAAGCTTATTACAAGAGCTATCTAATGGTACCATTCGGATGTTGATACCTTTTCGATAACATGGTCAAATCTGCAAAAATCTCAATTTTTTAAAATAAAACGGACATTTTTTGACTTTTGCGAACGTCTGCACTAATTTTTACGATTTACGTTAGAAAGTACATCACAAGAGCTATCTAACAGTATTACTCGCAAGTTGATACCTTGTCGATAACACGGTCAAATCTTCGTGGGCAAACTAGCGGCTAATAAAATAAAAATCTTTTTGGACTCTTGCAAACGTCCGCACTAATTTTTACAATATATATTTTGAAGTTTAATAAAAGAGCTATCTAACAGTACTATTCGCAAGTTGATACCTCTTCGTTAACACGGTCAAATCTGCAGGATAACACCGAGAGGCAAAAGATCTAATGACTTTTTCGCACTAGTACGCCCGGCGTTCTTTTAGTAACATAAGATTCACCCTTGAATCTTACTCCATCTCCCACTTCTCTTTATTTCGACTTCTTCATTTGGTCGGGTTATCGAAGGCCGCTAACTTTTGGCCGCTAACTTCACACCGGTAGCTATAGTAGTACTCCACAAATAGCCGGACGACAAGTTCACAAACGACGTTTTCTGGCAATGGGAATTCGTGTTGATCGAAGTAATAAAATAGTATTTCTGGAAAGTTTTCAATAATAGGTGTAAGTAACGACGACATCACGGCGATGGTTTCCTTTTCTTGTTATTGAGAGAAGGTTAACTACTGTACAATAGTATACCTTCTGGTATATTCGAAATTCTTACAAAGTGTACCAAGTTACAAAGTATGGTTGCTATCGCATTTGATTCCCGATTGTTGTGTACAATAAAATCGAAATGTTCTATAATAGTTTACACAGCGGTAAATATTACTTTGTAGTGTAATGTCGGCACAACGGGATGCTCATAAACTTGCTGTCGATCCGAAAACATATGCGAAGCTAATACTTCTTCGAGGGTTATTTTTCGTTAGTATTATGTTACTGATACTTCGTCTTCCCTCAGCCATGGGGCGTCCACTGCTGGACATATGCCTCCCACTTATAGGGGGGATTTACCAATACTCGCCACGTTTGGCAGGCGGGTTAGCGAGCGTAGTATGATTTCCGATCCTCAGATGGCGCTGCTGCCCACCTTGTGGTACGTGGTCCCTAAGCCGACTCTTACGGCACCCGCGGGAAGAGATGGGGGAGTACTATTCTAGGCCGGTATCACCACGACATTGTTACGATGTTTAAATCACATCGTACTATTGTGTTGTCGTTCAATAAAAGGAAGCCCCATTGCGTTGATATTTAAGGTAAGAAAGAAATATGTTAGATCAGAAAAAAGTTTATTATGTTTTTCCAAACAAAAAACAAATACTTACATCGCAGAAATACTTTTTACTCATGAATTAAAACCTGAGTTTCTGTTTGAGTGTTGGGTTTAAAATAGTATCGTATTACATTGTTCAAACAACTGAGCAGCTCATCGCGTGTCGGTGACTTCTCAGGAAGGATTGTGAGCTGGTCGTCGTTGGACTTACAAATACAATTCTTTTTATGAGACAAAAACACTCATTTAAATAACGAAGACTAATAAAGTAATACTTCTATATACATAGTATATGTATAGTACTACATATACTTTAATAATAAGAATTATAAATATGTAGTTATATCACTAATATATATAAATAGGTACACGTTTTCGTACACATTACTAAATATATATTTTGTAGAAGTCTTTATTTGGGGTGGATGTAAGTTTACAGAGTTATCGATGGCACTGTTTATATTATACGCATGTGTGCAAGCCAGCGTGTCGATGGCTATCATGAACATGAAAATGGACGAAAGCGCGAGTAACAGTTGTATTCGGTAAATGTAAGTTCCATTCGTGTGCTGATTACATCGCTAGTGTTGCCAGGCTCCCAGTTCTCCTCACTGCGGTAATGAGGGCAACATGTGAGTGTGTTCACACTTTCCGGCTACATTTTTTACGGGCAACCCAGTAGCATTTTTAGCTTTTATATTACGCCCCGTGTGTCATCATGATTTTTAAATTAGCCACTCATATTTTTGCGTGCATTTTAGCTGTCTCATTGTTTATGTGGTTGGAATTTCAATGTAGCTTTTGAACGCCCAAATTATAAAGACTTGCGCTTTTTGAAATCGCCTTATGTTTTCGCTATTATAATTATCGTAGCAAGAAATTTCAGCTGAAATCAATATAAAACCTACTTAGCTCAATGCTGCTGTGAACATAGGATTAGGTGGATATCCTCCGTTTCAAACGTAGCTCCCGCGTCGCCAAATGAATCGTATTCACACTACATTCAAATAAAATAAATATAATTTTCGCTGAGCGTTCTCTACTGCATACTTTTCCTATATTAAATGCATATCTACACTAACATTATAAAGAGGACAGATTTGTATGTTTGTAACGGATAAACTCAAAAACAATTTCAATAATTCTAAAAAATATATGTATCTATAATATTTATTATTATAATTGTCACGATGAAAATATGCTAATAAAGAAAATTACTGTTTATTGCGAATTAGGCGAAGAAAATGTATCGAAACGATTGAAAGACATTTTGTAGGGAAATTCTTTTCCACCCTTTTTTCTGGCAAAATAGCCATCTTTTGTCGCTAACTTGTATTTATAAGCTGTGTTAAATATTTATGGTGTAAACTCTTTCCCGAACCTCCCTTAAATAAACACATCAAATTTTAATAACATTGGATATATACATAACACAGATGGGCATGGTATGGGCATGTCATGAGAAGAGATGAAACAAAACATGTAACAAAAAAGTAACATATTTATTAACGTACTTAACATATGGATATAATAGTTTAATGAAATGAATGAATTCTGAATTCCACACTAGGATAAATCCCGTGTTGTGAGACTCAGTCTCATCCGTTCCTCACAATACATCATGTAGCATGGCCGCAATAATATGTATATTATAAATGAAAAAAGAAAGAAGTTATAAAAGAAAGTAAATTAATGAATCATATCGAGTAGGTATGCTTACAACACAGACGATACATGAGTTTACGTTTTACACGTTACGTTTTACGTTTACATTTTAAGGTATTCAAAGTATAGGTGGAGACAGGCAAATAATGTAGATTTGAGTACCTAACTGTGTAGTCTCCTTGTTACGACAAAGACTAAGACATTATATGCGAGTACAGATGTTACAATAAAAGACAAAAACAATAACCTAACTGATACCGGTAAATGCCTTCACTAAATATAATATACAGAGCTAATAAAAACAGCGAAAATAATAATACGAATGTAGGGTACCCTAGTGATACAATGTATGCATTTTCACTACATGTATTTCATTGGGGCCTGGATCCTCAAACACACGACGAGTGCTTTAATTATATAGAGGTAGAGGAAGGCCAAAGAAGGTATGGATGGAATGTGTGAGAAATGATATGCTTATGACAGGTCTGAGCACTGAGACGGCTGATGATAGAGGAGAATGGAAGAGAAAAACATGTGCCGACCCCACCTCACCTAGTGTGGGATAAGGACAAGAAGAAGATTTGCTTATACTTCCTCTTTTTTTAAGCCTCCTAGGAAAACATTACCTACATCACAGCTTATTAAATTATGGAAGCAGCTTATTGCCGCATGCAGGATTATTTTAGAAACTCAAATTTATATGGAAGATATATGTAAGTAGATCTACATATATAAAAATGTAAACATTGAAATACCGAATTTATGGAAGTAAGTAACTGCGCCTGGTCCTGCCGTCAGATATTTACCACCCAGACACCTCATCGATCCCAGCGCTGTTTGTTATTTCAGTAGTTTTATTAGTAATCCATCATACGAGTATATCTAATGGTCCCGTCAGAAGCAAGCGAACATGGCGCGTTACTATTCAAATGCGATCCACGAACGGGATCTGGGTGTGACGTCATTGGATATTAATGCGGGTTCATCGGCCTCACAAAATAGGGACACTTGTTGTTATGACAGAGGGAATAAATTGTAAATTTACATTAATCATCATTATTTTTGCTATGTTAATTCTATTGCAGGATCGCGCATCTCAGTGCTTCAAAAAAAATTGTTTACCAAATAATGGAACTGTTGGAATAACATAATCCATGAACGCAGCCCAGCACAGACCACTACTACTTGCCTCTGCTCCGTTGTCTACTGCTTGCTCGAACACCGGCTTAATGTTTTTGTACAAGTTTGTCAAGTTTAGAGTTTTAGACATGAGACTGTAAAATATATAGAAATAAAACCGCATCAGGTCAACTACACTGTTTATTTATTCCAACAGGAACCGACTTCAAAACTCAAGTATGAAATAACTTGTTGAAGTCGGTACCATGATAGATCAAAAGTAACTATTATCAAAATATTGTGAGCATGGTACCGACTTCGACAAGTTATTTCATACTTTTGAGTGTTGAAGACGGTTCCATTTTTGGTAAACATTTTTTTTCACCCTTTTCAGTGACCTTTGCTACTCACGGGATCAATTGTCATTGTGTATGTTCACCGCTTTCTTCACCCGCAACTATAATATCATCAAAGTTAGCGTAGCACTTTTCAGTTATTGGAGTGTAGCTCTAAAACCGCTTGACCGATTTTCATAAAATGTATGGGACCACCACGGGAAGCACCAGCTTTCAAATAAAAAAAGAACGATCAAAATCGGTTCACACAGTCGAAAATTATGCGATAACAAACTTTAAAAAACATACGGGTTGAATTGAGAACCTCCTCCTTTTTTGAAGTCGCTAAAAAATGAGGATAGTCAAGCTTTAGGTCGACTTTCGTCAAAAGAACGATGCTAAAGTACCGTTTATGTATTCGAGTAAAAGTAGTACTTAGCACGGCTCGATAGCGAAACTTCGACTCCGGCAAAGTGGACTCAGGTAGGTTTTATTACCGCTATAAAAGTTCCCTAAGGCCTTAGTAAGTTTGCTACGAGCTATCTAAAACCCTGACCTCGAACCGCATTAAACAGTACACAATTATGAAAAGTAGTATAAAGTTTTATCTTTTCTTTTTCCATTCCGCAAAACAATATCTTTAATTTCTATATCATGGCTATTACCATAATCACAATGCAAAAGGCGAGCAGAACCGTCGTCGTAATGACAGTTTATCACAGTTCACAACTCTCCCAGAGTCCCGCCTGGACGTAACAAGGAAGCTTGGAATGGGTTCACCGCCTTTTTTATGTTTTACACATGTTATATAAACTAGCTTTTATTGGAATTTTGCCCGAATTGTTCATTTAGTATTTAAACTATGTGATATCGTGTCATTGGAAATTCTAACACATTATTATATTTATAAGATCTTCAACCTTATTCCGGTATCACGGTCTCACCACCGCACTGGCCAACACAGCTCGGAAGGTCATCTACATATTATTGACTCCTGGGAGTCACGTACAGTGCAATTCTATGGATCGTTTTAGCCATACACCTGCAAGATGCGGGACGAGCTTCCTCCCTCGGTGTTCGTGAGTAGCTACAATATGGGATTATTCAAAAGGGGAGTTAACAGGGTTTTAAAAAAGATTGGCAACATGTCATAATTCCCCCAGTATTGCAGACGGTGATCGCTTACCATCAGGCAGACCAACTGCTTGTTTGCCACGTATTATATAAAAAGTATAAACGAACGCTCAAGCGCGGACTAAGGATTGATCTGGCCCCTGTCTGATACAGCCAATCAGGAAGAGTTGGCGGCTGAACCGAGAGAGACTTTCAGCTAGGGTATTTAACCTCGGGCTAATTTAACTTATACATTCTTAATACATATAACATTTAAAAACTTAAGCCTATTATATGCGTATTTTAAAGATACTTGTGATGTTTTTTTCTGTTTTTTACCTCAAAACTCGGTCATTTATGAACCAATTTTTTAAAATTATTTTATTTTCATGTCACAGTACACAGTGTCATATGTACTTTTCAATCAAGTCCAGAAAACGTGACAATGAAGAAAATGGTATATATTAATTTACCACGACCTAAGTACTAGAAGTTAGTGTTTATATGTTTAAAACTACTTATTTATGAAGTCTAATTTTACCCCTAAATATAAAATCCTAACTACGTCCACAAAGCGACCCATTCTGCGAACAAAACGTCGTTGTGCATAAATAATACTAGTGACGTCACAGTCAGATCCCGCTCGTGGGTCCCACCTGGATGGCTCGTCGTGGTGCCGGCGCCATCGTCTCTGCGCCGGTGCGGTGTACCGACACCCACACCGTCATTACATCACATGGACCTATTTATTACCGCATAACAGAACAATAGAATGAAGTAACGTGGATGCAAACGACATATTGGAAGTATCTTCGACTTAGACTACTTTATTTTAGAACATGCCAGTGATCCAGCCCGGCTTTGCTCGGGTTCAATTTCAATGTAATTATATCATAATGTTTCAAGTTTTAACGTTTAAATATTTGTAATTTGTCTCAGTTGTAATGTGAACTGTAATACTGATGTAATTAAACCAATTCTGGATGACTGTCTGACGTTTAGATAAAAAACATTTTATACCACAAGTTCGGGGTAAACGTAAAACATTGAATGTGAGTTTATTTTTAATGTTAAGGAGTATATGCCAGTACTCGCCACGCTTGGCAGGCGAGTTGGCGAGCGCAGTATGTTGATTTTATCCGCAGCAGGCGCTGCTGAGGGTACAATTCTAGGCCGGTGACCCATGGCAAAACCTACTCTGCCTGAATTCATGACATCTGAATAGGAATTTTTGCCTTAATCAAATGTCCAGTTAAAACAGTACCTCGCTGCTTAGTATGCATTGCTCTGCGCCTCGGTTTGCAATGGCGACTGAATTCGTTTCAATGAATATTTGGATGCGTGTTTATTAGTTAGGGAGGTGTCAGCTATGTTTTAGCGAACGTCACAGTGTCGTTAAAAACGGAATATCCACCGCACCGCGTCAACGATATGAGCTTTCGATGTTTCAGCGATGTGAATGTCATGGTGACTCTTGGAGCAGTGAAGGCTATAGGATATGTGCTATGAACCTTAGTCGCTAAACCAACTCGGAAGACAATAATCTAAAAAATGTTCTCTTGCTAGAGGAATATAATATTGCTAAGTGCAAACATTTACAAGCGCTTCGTTAGAATTTATTTCTTAGGTATCAGCAGGATGTATAGAACAATGTTTATGTAAAAGTTAAACTTAATATCTCTTATCCAATCTCATACTGATATATAAAGATTAAAAAATCAAATACAATACTAAACTTGTATGACAGTCTTTATGGACAATATATCTAAATAAATTTAAAAAGTTACATTATGATACAGCTCTTCTGTGACAACTGAATCGAAAAGTTACTTCTGGACCAAGGAGGTTGCAATGCAGTTTTTCTACGTATATAGTCTGTGGACACGGAGCAACACGCATGTGCGACTTGCAGATAGATTTTGGCGCTAAACGTTTATAAATACATGCAAACAACTATATTTACCAATATATAATACCAATCTTCAGATTTTGGGTCTCAGTCCATCAGAACGACAGGTCAAACATTTGTGTGTATGAACATGTCTGTTTGACCTGTGTCTGGGTGTGTATATGTATATAAGTATATATATCAGTCATCAGGTTACCATAGTACAGGCTCTGCCTAGTTTGGGACTTGAAGACCTTGTGTGAATGTCGATAAATAAAAAAAAAAAAAAAAAAAAAACTCATATTTCGTAAGACAAACAATATTATTAAGAAATGTATTATTGCTATTACTGTACCTACATCGATTCCATGTTTTACTGTATTGTACATGACTGTAACGAAATAAATGATTTATTATTATTATTGTTATTGAAAAAAATATGGTGTAATGTTAGGTAAATTTAATTATCTATTTTATGAAATTAGATAAAATAGTGTATGAAACTGCACATAATTTGGACTTAAAACACTCGTGTAATGCTATAAAAAACTCGCCTGCGACTCGTTTTTTTAACTCACACTCGTGTTTAAAGAACCTTTAATATGACACAGTTTCATTAACTACTATATTTTGATCGAGTCTGTTGTCTTGGTCATTGGTCTTGAATATAACAGTCAAGACTGAACTACCTATTTGAACGTCAAGCCATTGTATTTTTTTTTACTTATTATAAGTTTGCGTTTGACAACTGTCTCACCTGATGTTAAGTGATGACGTTGTCTAGGATTTAGCACGCAAACCTAGAAGGTACCTATTCAATGAAGTAGTATTGTAATCTCTTTGCCTATTCACTCGGGACTTGAAGACTCTAGGATTGTAACATCTCGGGAAACACAGACTACAAAATCAAGAATCACGAAGTTTAGTTGATATATTGCCGCAAACCGAGTCACCAAGTCTCATAAGAACGTAGATCCAGACTGGCATCGCATTCGAATATCGAATAGTTCTCGATTGCTATTCGAGTAGCGTCCCGGTTAACTCAACTAACTGCACGATGCATGCAGGGTTGCAAATAAACTAATGCGTTTCCTGGAATGCAATTGTTTGGAATATCTAGGAGCGCCGACACGCTGTGACGCTGGGTTAGTGCACTTGTTTCAGTGCAATTTGTTTGAAATGCCTTCTTGAATTAGCAGTCAGTAGTTGAAATATATTACATTAGCTGCACCACCGGCTTCACCCGCGTCGAACACGTTTTTCCCACTACCTCATACTTTTTCCCGAGATAACGTAACAGACGCAAAGACAGAGTTACTTTCAAATTTATAATATTGGTTTGGATCGGATTATAGAAGTACGGCTTCATACAACGTTTTTATATGGTATGTCTAATAGCTGTCTGCCTGATCTTCACGCTGCGGAAGCGACGATGGCTTGGGCCTAAGATTCGGCTTATGTGGCTACCGAATCGAATTTCACCTCGATATATGATTTTTGTGGAAGTATAAATTGTAAGTTTTGATTAGTGTTGAGACATATGTTAGCTACTACTATCAAGGTTAGAACTGCGGAGTCACGACGAAGAGAGTACTCGGTATACTTGATGATCTTAGCCCACCTTCGGTCATATCGTCAATAATCATCAGGCGACAGTGTTCAAACACTAGCTTGTCAATCATCGATCATTTTGTCCGTAATTGTTCAAACAATTATAAATTGAAAGGTATACGTACTTGATACGTATTATTATATGATGATGAGTAACTTTTATGAGGAAATATTTTTTTAAAAGTTTATAAGTGATATAATCGCATATTATAAGTTACATATTTTTCAGGTCATCTGAAACCTTTATTTGTCATTTAAATATCTATGGATTGACCACCATCGCGCTCAAATGTCGGTGAAGATTTGGTCAAATCTGGAAACAGATTAGACCTACAACGATGACTGACTCTCAAGAAAAGCAGGCGGAGCACACGATGTGCTTGGTGATAGATTTTCCACTTTCCTGCGCCAGGGAGTTCCGTCACTTTTTGACTTCGGAATTTTTCTAGCCTCAGATATGGTACTGGCCGCTTGAATATTTGATCTGGTCTATGGTCCTGTTTGTTATCGTATATTTAGCCTTTATCTACAACAGTTTGTACACATGTATATATGCATATACATCCTTCAAAAGTTATAGAACATATTAGAATATAGATACTAGTACTATACTGCTATTATAGAACATGAATATTAAAGTAAGGGGCAAACAAACATACCTACTCACCGCATCCAAGAAACTTCGATCTTAGCCAGATTGGTACCAGGAATGCATAAATTGTGTGAAGCACGCATGCAACCGTCTGGCGATAAACAACGATGCAACGCCTGCATATTGTTTACAATGGCCGCACGCACCGACGCGACGCAAGCAAACCGTAATGTTCCGAGGAACTATAAACTTAGCATACTGTGGTTCTGCTAGACAGGACGCTTTCAAACTACTGACGTACGCTGACTACCCATGGATTACAATAAAATGTAGTTTTATGGGGCTTGTTACATTTGTAAAATGAGCATAATTAGCTTCATCTTGCTAATTATGTATGTACTTGAGGTTAATACTTCAGAGGTCTTGAAACACTTGCTTCGAGTCGTTTCACTTTCGGTAGCGATTTGGTGTATTCTCAATGTTATAGGTGACCAGACGAGCAAATGGTGCACCTGATATTGAGCGGAAGGATTGCCTATGATCGACACAGTCATACCTACAGCGTTAAACTTACTTTTAGTTTATAAGTATGTGGCCCTGTCTCGCATTCAGTAACAAAGATTGAACTTAGAAAGAAGTAGGTACTCTTGATGGAAAGAAAAAAAGATTGAAGAATATTTTCGGACGAAAGATTGACGAAAATTGAAATTGGTTATGACCCCGGTTACCAGAATGTAAGACATTAAATAAATTACAAAGATGCTTGGAATGCATCACTTCTGCCAAATCACCGCATTATTGTGTAATATTATGTTAACTGTATATGTGTACCTACTGTAATTAAAATATCGTAAAATCTATTTTAAAACAATGGCCTCGAGAGTCTAACCATTTCTTTTCGTATAATGTATTAAAGTAATAAAACCCTATTTATTTTGAAACGCGCGTTAGTCTATTATAATAAAGTATTTTTGTCGTTCATAAGTGCGTCATTGATGCCTAAGTTGAATAAACTTAGACTTTTTTCGAATATCATTTAACCTCCATGGTTTTTTTATTTTAAAACATTTTATCCTCCTATAATATTAATTATTTGTACATCGTGACTTAACTACAATAGTAACCAACTTCTTGAGTCACACCGTGGCACAAATAACTGATTGAGCAGCCTCGCGCACACTACACCAGTAATTATAATATTCGAGCCGTGACATTCGGCACGCCCGCGCCCGCGTCCGCTCCCGCGCCCGCGCTCGCTCCCGCGCCCGCGCTCGCGCCCGCGCCCGCGCCCCCTTGACTCCAATATATACTCGTTGTTCCATTGCATCCGCGGACTGACGGATGTCCATATTTCGAATGGCAGTCGAACATTTTTTGCAACAAAAATCGGTGATAGTGATTTCATAACGCGTGGCTTGCGAAGTTTTTACAAACGTGTAATGGCCGTTTTCACTAACAATCTCTGTGACACTAATAGCATAACATAGCCTTGCAATAAGTACTCATAAACAAGTTCTCTTAAGTAAATAGAGTAGAGTAAATAAAAAAATGCTTTTAACTGTAGTATACGTACATATTTGCTGTAAAGAATGCTAAAGGAAAAAAAAAAAACAGCTTTCTTTTCGAACCTCACTTTTGCTGTCACTAACTTCTCTGATTGATGAATCGTGTAGCGGCGGTGGTGTTGGCCCTAGTGATCGGCGTTATGAACTATATCAATAAAACAAATGAATAGTAAGTAAAGTACCTACACCCTAACTACATATTTTTATGGGCAAGCGTTCGTCCATGGCTTTTTTTAAAGCTAAATTAGCTTACGTTTGACCGCTGTCTCACCTGATGTTAAGGGACGACGCGGTCTCTAAGGTGGAGCACGCAAACTTAAAAGGTACCTTTCGCTCGCGACGTGAAGACTCCGGGGTTGTATATACCTGTCGGGAAACAGAAAACAACTGTCTCACCTGATGTTAAGTGAACTTGCAGTGATCGTTGGCCATAGATGCCTGCCTAGAAATATACTGTTTCCTCGAAACTTATATATAGTACTTGTATAGGTATCGCTTAGCTATCCGCCTGCTCATATGGCTGAAGAGTGCTTCCAACAATGTTCAAGAATTACACTCCTGGCATGTTCACTTATCAGGCATTACTTACTGCTTTGAAAATCGTTCAATTTAGACATTAATATTTCCCATACAGAACTCTGTTATTATGTAAAGATATTATGATATCAATAAATTTGGTGTTCTTTGCAGGTAAAGCGGTAAAAAGAAAAAAACTGTCTCGCACAAGCAAGAAACAATTCTCGTAAGTTTAACGTGAACCCGATTGGGCAAAGCTGGCGAAGTAAACTTTCAAACAAACTTTAGTTTACTCCCGTTACCACCATGATGTGTAGTAGCGCTGGAGGGCGTATTTACAAAACGTTGGTGCTTGAACCAAATGGTTCACTTCCAGTGCGTAAACCGCTGCTACGACCAACTAATACATACGATTGCCGAGAGATGGCGCTGTTAACAATGATTGTATGGCAAGTTGCTACACAACTATTCACTTAATTTTTAGCTACGTTTATTTTAATTTAACTGACTTTGTTATAACAGGGGTATTTAATATAGGAGATATTTTATTCGTATAATTTTTATACTTAAACTGTTGACGTTCTTTCCCTTATTTTTGTATCTACTTGTATAGTTTAATTAATATATACGAGAAGAAATAGCCCTTAATCTATTTCTTCTGACGAATGCGTTCAATTATTTTTGGACGTATTGTCGTTGTTAATGTAATGTATTTTTTGACTTTCCAATGTTGGAACCAACACAATATTATGTAATCGCTCTGTCTAAATACTTAGAATTGTAAAAAAAATATCGATACGAACTGACACATCTCAACGGCAGCACTATTTTATTAAATCAGGTAGGAATCTCAGTAGCTGTAACACACGGAATCCTAGTGGGTACAGCTTTGTATTTGAGCGACTGACTACTTATCAAACTTAGGAAGAATAAATATGTATGTTTCTATGTGTTAAATAAATGATTTAAGACTAAGAATATTATAATCCAGTCAGGAAGTAGTAAAATAAAAAAATACATTTTCACGGTTGCGGCGTCACTATCGAAGTTTTAACCGTTGTTGAGAAGAATTTTATTGTTCTCGGTGTAAAAATGAAAAATGAAATAAAAATAACTTTAATGCAAATATTAATAATGTACATAAATAAAATACTTTAAACAAACAATAATTTTCAATACTCCTCGTACAATTTTGTCAATAATGGTAGTAGGTAATAATGACTTACATTTTACCTTCCACGTTTATATTCAACTACGAAAATAATCCTGAAATCTAAATCGTAAATAACAAGCGAATAATAATGAAAATGTTTTACTTACGTTTCGACTCATGCATGTATCCAGGGTGGGGCGTAGTGGGGCTATCTTAGTGACCACGGACTCTTTAAGTAACGGTTTAACTTCTGTTTCACACAACAGAATCAATTTTTTATGCAATTATGTAAAACATAATCTATTTAAATAGCCACAAAAGAATAATCAATATTTTTCTGTTTTGGTTATGAACAAGCTGCGTTCTGCAGTTTGTTCTTCGCAGCTAAGACTTAACTTTGCCAACTTCAGTTTAGTACTGAGAGCATGTAAATAATAACACACATGCCGAAACCGTAGTGAAACAAAACTTTACCAATTAAACCTTCGTGGCTTACTAAAAAACCTTTTATTTTAATGTTTTAATTTCTTTAGACAACTTTAGCTTTATTATTATTCGTTATTCTCCTATGACTCTTTTGTGCTCTTCGTATATATTCTTGAAAGAAAAGGCGTATATATCGATATTTATAGCAAGATAAAGCTTATTATTTCCTGAGCTTAAGTTATTGCTACAGAAATAAGACTGTCTTTCTTAAAAGAGCATAATTCACTTCAGCTATACAGACAGATTAAATTCACATTACTTCTTATCACATTCACATTCAATAAGCGTCAAACAAATATAAATAACGTGTCAGAGATATTGTGCTTAAGATATCGACTTGGCACCTTAAAATAATCCTGAATACGTCCCATTTCTGCGTAAATTCCATTCCTTAACGAGGTAGTCCTTGCCATAATCGAGTGGCTTTTCAAACGGTATTACAAAACCCATTACACATTTTTATGACAAATTATCTGTACCAACAGTCTTTAAAGTTAAAACAGACATAAAACAAGTTTTTTTTTAATGATGGAGCACGCCTGCCTAGATGATATCTTTTCACTCGTGACTTGAAGATACTCAGATTGTATTCGTTCGAAAACACAGATTTAGGTAATTGCCTAACTCTGTGTTTTCGCATCTATTTATCATCATCATCTACTCATTAGCTGTAGGCACTATGAATGTGGAAGCAAAACGCTTCGTGCGTCATATTGTAACGTCTACGATGTATGGATGTCGCATTGCCGTCTGTTTGGGTGGAACTGTATTATGATTGTTGAACAGTACCTATAGTAATTTTTTGGTTCACTGCATTGACGTCACGGTTACATTCAAATATTTCAAAACATCCCCTAATATGTAGACCGTAATGAACAGTTTCGGACCGCTTGTGGAGTGCTTTCTGAAGCTTAGTAGGAAAGCGACAGGGACGGTATTCAATAGTCGTGGGTTCATGTACCACTACTTTGCGAAGATTTTTCCTACAAATTTGAACGTTGATAATTTGCTTAATCTTCCATGGCATGTTTATGCTGAGAATATAATGTACCTGTGAACGATTCCGATTTCATTCAACTTCACTAGCTGCCGTATTTGCCATGAAATCGCATTTAATGTGCCAGTGACTGGTATGTATGTACCTCGTATTGAATACATTACATTTACTGGCTCGCGATTAAATTCTTACCTGTAATCGCGGGCGTGTGTGATAAACGTGCTGAGCAGTAGGTAAATGAAAGACAAGAGATGGGCCAGGATCAACTTAACTGGAACATTATTATCTGTGGATACTTTTCCGAAAAGCAAAAGATCGATTCATCACATATTTTAACACTACACACTACAGTTACAATCACATAATTGGTAAATCGACATACGGCTATTGTTTATTGCTACCTCATCGTCGAATATTGGCGAAACGTGAGTTCATTGCGATTCGCCAATCACTTTATATATATTGCTAATAAAAAGGTTAATATAGATTTTAGTACAAGTAGACATGTTTGTTAATACTTAGTCCATAAAGTTCCTCCAGCTGACGCGTACAGCTCTCTAACAGAGGAGTATTGGGTATAACCCACTACGCTAGCGTCAATGTGAGTTAGCGAATAACCCAGCCCTTTGTCAGAGCTATCAGAACGCCGATGCCTCTGACGTGGTCTGACAATATCGCCAATGTGTTCACGAGACCTGATGCTCTCGACTATGATTGCCACAACAGCGTACATCGCTCGACCGAGTTGATCGGTGCAGTCCCCGTGCGAAACACTTGAATACGAGCGCTTATTTAATAAGAACCTTGAAATGTGTCCCTATCTCATAGAATCCGATTCGCCTTCTGGCGAGGTTATACATTTCTTATGACCCTTTACTCAGAAAGCTTTAGAGACAAATGTACTGCTATCTCAATAGAATATTCAGTATTGTCGCATTACCATTAGATGTTTCTTATTCAATGTTTGAGAACCTTTGTACCGGTTACTGTTTTGTAAATATATTTTCTCAGTTTGTCTTTCTAGGTGACTTCGAGAAATGTTAATGTAAAGTGGAGTGATGAACAGCGAGAGCTGGAAACCATTGTCCAGTGAATTAGCAACTCCATGTGGAGTCTCATAGAGCTAATGGCTCATGTAGCTTCAAAGTTTTCAGGCAAACATAATGACTTGCAAGCGGAGCATCGGATGTTTAATCACAGACGGTTTAGTAAAGATCGCTGGTAACTTGGTAAGCTGAAGACCTCATCCAACCGGTTCTTGTGAAGATTAATGGAGAGGCGTATGTTAAGCAGTGTAGAAGTTCTTCGGCTGATATTATATATGATAATCAGGTTATCGGAACTGAACACACGTTCGTAGAATTGAGCATTTGAATGTGCCAAAGACACGAGTGGACTGCCACAGTGCCACAGTGTGCCAAGTTGTCTATTTACACGACACTGTTATTTCCTGCGAGCTCTTTGTACTTCTACACCAGATGTCACACGCAGGAGGTACCGTCTTTGTTTACAATATTTTAACTTCCGATATTTTCTTCTTGCAATGACAGTTTGTGATCGTTGTGGTTCGATTTCCGAACTAGTTGCGACTATTTATGTCAGTCTCGTCAAACTCGCCGAATACTATATGATACACTCATCTCTGAATTTTCCATACGGATACCACAGGCACTGATGTGAAGAACTCTTCCAATTGAAATGATACTTTTACTATCTATATATATATTTTAGAATTGTTTAATTATTATTTAGTCATTTATGAATCTGTATCTGTTTTTCTTCTTTATTTTTGTTGTTTGTGTTACAAATAAATGATTTTTCTTCTTCTAATTTATTGGAGTATAACGGTTATATGATTGAACTAAGTGCCGTCGCCCCGAAGCTCATCCTCTTATTATCGAGCCATGGCAGTCAGCTGCAAGATAATGATTGAGCTTCGCTTCTGGGTATTGCTAAGCAGCTAAAAAACAAGAAAATTTTCAAAAAGGTTAAACGTCTTAATAGAGCAGAGCCAACGTACTTTTAAAGACCCGGTATTAGTAACTAACAACAAGTATGGACCTACTCTGAAATCAATGATTTATTTATTTAATATTATTAGAACGAAATAAGAGAAGAAATAATTTATTCAGACAGGCAAAAAATACAGCAACAATAGGTACAAACATTTATAAATAAATAATTAAATAAGGCAGCTGTGGTAGCTACTTCCGTTATTATCACATGATCTATACACCTGGGACAGCTGACATACATAGTGCTGTCTGAAAGGGTCTGAGCTCAGCGTTTGCTGCAGGCTCGTCTGCAGCATACGCTGAGCTGATTGTCAGCACAGACCTTAGAGTGACGCTCGGACAACAGTCGAGCGTAGCAATACAATAATTTATAGATTGTGGAAAAAACTATATTGGCGAAACAAAAAGAAATGTCTCTGTGAGACTCGGTGAACACATATGTGCCACGAAGAACACCGACAGCAACAGTTCCGCCGTGGCAGAGCATGCCCTGACTTCCGGTACGACGCACTACATACGTTTTGATAAAGCCCGGATTTTGGCAAAGGAAAAGCTTTTTGTGCCGCGCAAAATCCGTGAGGCCATAGAAATCAGCCGTCGACCGAACTTCAATAGAGACAGAGGGTGGGCACTGTCGCATAGTTGGAAAACTTGTCTCCATGGTACAGTAAAAAGTGTGTCGGAGGAGTGCAGAGACATAGTCAGCTACGCGTGTCACACGGCCAGGATCCGGTCCGAAGAAAGCAGCAGCGATGAAGACGGATCCCCACATATAGATGTGATGACACAACCGTCACCCCCTCACCCGCCTCCACAGCCCGCGGCGTCCTGTCGAGCATCACGCAAATTTGGTCCTATTTAGGCTTAAGCTAACAGTAAACAAGTGAATAGGTACCTTCTAGGTTTGCGTGCTAAATCCTAGACAACGTCATCACTTAACATCAGGTGAGACAGTTGTCAAACGCACACTTATAAGTAAAAAAATAGTAAAAAAAAATATAGGTAGCATATCTAAGTATAATCTAGTGCATAGAGTACGGTCTAAGCCATGTCTGCTAAGCACCCACACATGATGTCAGAAGCAAACATCGCGCCCTTACATGTTTCAACATTCATATTACGTAAACAAACTCCGATGATCCGAAGTTTTGAGGCAAAAAGATAACTAAATAAAAATATTTTAGGCAAACAACTTAAATATCCCTATGCTAACAACGGTACGCCCTGGAGTCCTCTTTTGTTGAAACGCATTAGGGCTATCAATCTATAAACACATTTAACCGCCTTCCAAAAGCGGGAATAGTCTTGGTTGTTGTTACCACGAGCTGCAGCAAGACGGCACAACGAGCGTATCTATTTTCATATTAGAAAAATAGAAAGAATTAATTGTTGTGTCTGAAATAATTTTAGACAAATTCTGATTTTTCTTATATGGATACCGGCGCGATCACGGGACGAGCACTTTCCTGATCTGACCCGCAGGAAGCAGGTGGTATACAATGTTGTATGATGTACCATTTTAATATTAAATCTAAACAGTTCCTGAACGTAACTACATTTTGACGAGCGCTGAGTCCACGCGAGCGAGACGCTGTTAGTATTAAATACAAATTCTCTTCCAGTCATACAACATTTAAAAAACAAAAAGTGTGTCACCGCCTGGTATGCGGTTCCGACCCTGTGGCAACCCTGCCTCGGGGTTCTCTTTAGCTGAGGTCTATCGTACAGTTCGTTACGCCGAAAGGTAGAACATCTGTTATTTTTGCTACATATTTTAATGCTCCCAAAGGATTCTCCGGCCCTCTTAACCGTTTCCGAGCCATTGGCCGAGCTAAATGTTACATTTAAATGCGTTTCAAAGATCAGAATTTCTCCTTTAAGAACTTGTTGGTTTCAGTTTCGATTAGGTACTTAGTTACTCTGTGTTACGTTATGTTTTGTGTAGTATCGATTTATGTAGGCCTGACTTCTGATCCCGAGGCCCTGGGTTCGAACTCCGACACGGGTAATTCTTCTTCTTTTTCTTCTTCTAGATGTTGGTCCAGTGTTTTGTTATTGGGTTGTGTGAGATTTGTGTGTGTGTGTTCGTGTGAAAGCTTTTAAAGTGTTAAGCGATCACATTATATCAAATAAATCACATTGATTAAATAATATATGATATAAAATTATTCTTTAGAAAAAAATATCCTTTCATCGCGCCCCCTCTGCACAGACTGCTGAGAAAACATTAGTGGACACCGTCAGGTCCCCGTCCTCGCGACAAATGTTCGCTCGTTCGTTTATCGAATGATTGATTTATACAGTTAGAGATAAACGTATCCATTGGACCGCCAACAGGTGAAGTTCATCCACTGGCTGATTTACTAACTCCTAATGCTTCCCCGAACGATTCCGCGGGATTTTCCCTCTTCAGAAGGCTCGTGACGAAGGTTCCTGTCCAAATGTTCGGAGCCTCGTTTCGTCGGTCCTGCGAGACGCTCAGGCCTCCGGAAACGGTTCGCGTTAGCGATGATTGATTTTCGCCGTTTGTTTGTTTGATTTATCATTCCTAACGAGTGCATGAGCGATGACTAGCTGCGCCACGCGGTTACATTCGCGGAAATAACGATTTTCCCGCAACCTCTGTTATCTCACGGGAACCACATTTTCCAGTACAAAGTAGCCTATATTCTTCACTCTATTTCCTCTCTCTATCTCCGAGGTATTGTCTATCTCTATTTCAAAATTTATCAAAATTGGTTCAGCGGCTTAGGCGTGAAAACGCCTTGAGACATGTTTCAGAATAAAAAGTAACCTATGTGTTAATCCAGACTGTAAGGTATCGGTACTTGCCGAATGTCATTCTAATTTACCAAGCCATTAAGGCGCGAATACGTGACAAACACACCTACACGCGTACTTTCGAATGTATACTATTAGTGTGATTATTGTATAGTTGTAGACTCGAGTAACTTTAGTGCATCCAAGGTTAAGAAAGCAAAATCTAAATTAACTAAGTTTTGAATCACTTTGCAACGGTTTGAGATTTTATTCAACTAAGTAAGTATTTTTTTGGTCAACGTGCAATTATAGTGAACTGTTATCCTCAGGGTGAAGTTCACCACAATTATAACGTCCGATTATCAATTTAACCTTCGGTCATATAGTCTAACTGTTCGATAAAAACTGTTTAACCGACGGTTAAGGCTGTTGCTCACCACAATTATAACGTCCGATTATCAATTTAACCTTCGGTCATATAGTCTAACTGTTCGATAAAAACTGTTTAACCGACGGTTAAGGCTGTTGCTCACCACAATTATAACGTCCGATTATCAATTTAACCTTCGGTCATATAGTCTAACTGTTCGATAAAAACTGTTTAACCGACGGTTAAGGCTGTTGCTCACCACAATTATAACGTCCGATTATCAATTTAACCTTCGGTCATATAGTCTAACTGTTCGATAAAAACTGTTTAACCGACGGTTAAGGCTGTTGCTCACCACAATTATAACGTCCGATTATCAATTTAACCGTCGTTCGAATAATTTTTACCACACAGTTAACCGAGAGTTAGTTGACAATCGGACGTTTTAAATTTTGGTGAACTCTGCCCTTAAATTAGCAGAGAATATGCAGGGTTGTCCGAAAGTGAAGCGAAAAAGCGAATGTTTGGTTCTGTATTTCATTATTATCAAACAGTAGGTAAGTTATTACTAAAACAGTTTCAGAAACGTGTCCCTTATTCTTTCCAATCTATATTTACGCTATTAGAACATTATTTTAAAAAATCTGCTAATTGTGCGTGGAACATTGTTTACATTTCTCAACTTCTATGCGACCAATCTAGAAATATTTGTATACCACAAAATACTTTATGAGATCCTCTTTCCTCTTTTGGAGTCGGCTTATAAAAGAAACTAGCAGAGTTTTGGGCTAACGTTATAAATATCAAATATGACTGTGACTCTTAGAGGAAAACTTTAACATTCTTGCAACTGACGTCATTATTATGAAGCATTTCACTTAATTCAAGATTATTTCTTTAAACATATTATTTTTTACCGACATAAAAAAGGAGGAGGTTCCATGTTGCACTGTATATATTTTTTTACTAACCTATGCGTTATTCCGGGACCTGAAGTATCTTCATACCAAATTTCATCGAAATCGGTGTAGCCGTTTCAGCGTGAAGAAGTAACAAACGTACACACATACACACAAACTTTCGTCTTTATAATATTAGTAGGATGTATGGTCATGGATATCTCTAGCAACTGTTGACCATTTTTACTTTTTTAAAATTTGAAAGCGTTGCATTCCGAATTAGTCCAGCCAATGAAAATTGTATCAAAATTTGTGTTAGGAGTTATTATGATATCGAGAAAAATAAAAAAAAGTACAAGCAAAACAAGTTAATTGTTCCATTTATTGTCAGTAAATAACTTGTGTCAGTTTAAATAAAGTTAAAGAACGTATCGTGAGAATTGTTAGATCTTCTGTGTTGTAATATCATAACAACACCATAAAACCCTAGACAGTAACATAATTCAGAAGAGGCGAGCAAGCGCGCTGCCGTCACCGTTTTCTCATAACATTCATAGAGAAAAATCATAGTTTATGGCTCACAATCTCGCCATGAAAGCTTCTGGCGCAAAGAGGAGGCATTAATATTGCTTACTATACAAATAAATTACGGCTTATATTGAAAATACCTACTTACGCTAGTTTAACATGAAAGATCTTTCACATGCAAAACGATCTTGTGATATAATATTGTAATTTATTTGTTTTTTTTATTACTTTTTATTCTGTCTATGAAAGTTCTAAATTATCAGCTAAGTTAAAGGGGCGGCATTTAATTAAACTTTATATTATTCACATAAAAACCAATCGTGAATCTGAACGATCGGCGGAAATTTGGCAGAAAGACAGTTCAATAACTAGTCGGCATTATTATATAAGTACCCACTTAGTTTGAAATTCAGACAAAGATTGAAGATGGCTCTCTAAAAGGGTGTAACCGCAGGACGTACCTTGTGTATAGTAATTATATATATACATATACCTATAGTATATATTACTTATTTCAAATCATTTCAAAATTAGCACTTGTTAGAAACTTATTGAAAGAGGCCTATGTCCGGCAGTGGACGTCCTTGATTAGTGGCTTATCATGTTATTTCAAAGTTACTCCAATTCTCCTCCATAATAACCCGATTCACTGAGCACCAGAGATAAAATAAAGTTTAATTAAAACATGAATGGCTTACGCGAAACCGCTCTCACAATAACCGTAATTTTAAATTAATTCAAAGATTTACAGGTACGCTTGGGTGTCGCACAAATCAGCTGCCGGTATTCCCTCTAAAATATAAAGTAAATAAATAAACAGAAAACTCCTTATTTGCGAACTGTTATGTAAGTAGGTACATGTTTATAAATGAGTAATGACGTGAAAGGAAGAGGGTAGATTAGAGATTATGAGATACCGATTAGTACGCTCTTAATAACTAATTAAATCGAACTGCTATGGCTGCCAGCGTGAAATCCTAGTAATATTATAAATACGAAAGTTTGTGTGTATGTTTGTTACCTCTTCACGCTTAAACGGCTACATTGATTTAGATGAAATTTAGTATGGAGATAGCTTATACCCTGGATTAACACATATGCTTATTTCATCATCGCCATCATTACCGTTTTTCATCACCACGCGGGTACGACCACGGGGCGCAGCTAGTATAAAATGAAAGTTAGTTTGCAAGGCGACCAATATGAGTATTTTAAAATAAGTAATAATTATATCATGGAGAATCATTAATGCGCCGATTTTGCAGATTTCCTTCAAAGTTTTTCTTAAACGGGTTTAGTTTACTGATTTTAAATACTTTAAGGCGAAACCCACGCTTGTTTTTATATTATACTAGTAACGCCCCGCGGTTTCACCCGTGTGGATTACGGTTTTCCCGTTACCTCAATTATCCCACGGGAACTATACTTTTTCCGGCATAAAAGTAGCCTATATGTTATTCCAGGGTCTAACCTATCTCCATATCGAATTTCATCAAAATTGGTACAGCCGTTTGAGCGTAAAGTAATAACAAACATATACACAAACTTTCGCCTTTATAATATTAGTGTGATATAAATAAAATTGATCCCTTCGTGCATTACTAAATTAGTAAACATTAATAAATTAAAAAGGTTTCTCCTGTCAGTCGCGCGTATTATTCAGATGAAAGCCCTTCAAAGTTATACAATAAGCATGATTTTCCTACATCATGGACAGTGAGTAGAGACAACAGTATGGAATACGACACCAAACATTATCATTCAACAACAAGTATAGCTAAATTTGTATATAAATGATGTTGAAATATTAGATATTTTGTCACACAGGTGGTTTATAAATACACGTTGACCCGGTAAATAAACTGTCAATAATATGAGTAACCTGAAGAGGGCTCTTACTGGTGCTTTATTGTAGGACGCCAATACTGAAAGTTTCCGTATTGACAAGCTGTGGGTTTTGGGCGCAGATTAGAGACCGGAATAAATATTTAATTTTGATTAAGTCCGACCTCGAGGAGTCTATTGTCAACATTAATTAGCGAACGCAGTGTAATGGGTAGCTGCCCTTATATCGGAACATAACTCATTTGCGGAATGGATCGTTCATAATTAAGTATCTTACAATAACTAACATTTTATGTAGTATATGTAGGGATCACGTACCAGGAGGCGGGCAGCAGCGCCTTTTCAGAATAAAATAAACATACTGCACTCTGCCAAACCGCCTGCCAAGAGTGGCGACTACTGGGAACCTCCTTAAAAAGACGTGGGGAGGTTGGACTATGTCCAGCAGTAGATGTTCTATGGCTGAGATGATGATAAATCAACCACCTGTAGTGTACGTGTAAGTAGTTGAATATTTTTATATTTTTTGTAGGCATTTCATTTTGAACTTATATACTTATTTACTATTTCAGGTCAGTAAGTTTACATTTCATTTGATGTTAATTTGATGAAGGTAATTAATGTATTAAATACACAAATGTAAAATATTTTCGCAAAGCAATAAGAAAAATACATTTTAAAAAGGTAAAGTACCCGAAAACATCCTTAAGGAGCACATAAAAGTAAACCTAAATCGGATTAAGCTTTGACCCCGACCTGAGTGACGACCTCCGTGAGAACACAAATGCGAGGAAATGTACCAGAGAGCTCGTTACGGAGTTATTAGCTAACATGTGACTATTACTCGCTACTCGAATGACGAAGTGATTCCGTCTTATGAGATCCTAATTGGTCCGGCTAGTGCGGGGCGCCTGTCACACCGCGCCGAGCCGACGATCGGACGAACGGACAGACGTGCTTTAATCGTGTCTTTTGGTTGAGCTTCTTTGATCACTTCACCGCTCGCGCTGTCGCAAACAAACGATTTCGTGAAACTTTTATTGTTAAAAAATGTTGATATATGATGTCATTCTAGATTTAATAGGACAACGAAGTAATACAGTCATTATTTTGTGGACTTTCCCCTCATCGAAGTTGTCCATGCCATACATCCCAGACATGTCACTACAACAATTGTTTAATGTGCTTTTATGATCAGAAAACACTTAAGTGTGAATAAATATATGAAAATAACTACAGCTAATCAACTAATATTAAGATTCCCGATTATTGTATAATTATTTCCATCTATAATAATAATAATATATGTCGTATAAAAATTGCTTAATTATGTGTCCTGTAGCCAAGTTACTGAACGTTTCGTGTAATTTGACACATGATGACACAATTCAAATCGGTGTGACTAAAGCTTCTTCGAAACCAATAGGACATAATATGGTATTATTTGATGATTCTTTTCATATTTCCGACGGAATAACCGACCCTCCAATTTATAAATATGAAAGTTTGGATGGATGGATGTTTGTTTGTTACTCTTTCACGCAAAAACTACTGAACGGATTTGGATGCCTCCTGCCACCCTTTTACCAATCCGCGTGTATACTAATTCTTTCTGCGGCATGGCAATGATATCAAATTAACATGTTTTATTTGTCATCATGAAATTCTCCCCAATTTATCGATGCCCCCTAAACGAAGACCTTAATGCGCCCACTCGCGCAGGCCTTCCATCAAGTACATGCGTTCCCTATTGTCCGGCCGATTGATTACAATTCCCTGTCAGCTAGATACTAATAGTTTATATAGTGAACGTTGGTCGTATGTAATCACACGAGGCTTTGATCCGATCAATATCGCGCGTTATGTCCAATCGTGTTGTAACATTGTCGTGGGGTATTGATGGAATCGTCCAGGGTGGAGTCACGTGACCGCGCCGACACTTCTAATGGCTGCGTTTACAATCGACCTCAGTGAGGACCAAGTATTGTGCATATAAGTAGTGTGAAATCTCCTCATGGCCTTTTTGAGGCAGTTTTCGTAATTCTGTTATACTCTCAAACTATCATAAATTATCTAAAACTATTTATAACCTTTAGCTTTTATTCTATTTATGCTAAAATATAAATTAGTATAATTTCTTGCAACGCTATATACTAGAAGACTTTCTTTTCATTTTGAGTACTTTCAGTCCATGTTATTACTTATTTAATAAAATTACCCACATTTTTTTAAAAAGATCAATGTTTTAGTATTGTTATTCCTAAGTATCATACTAATTTGGACCTTATCGTAATGGTATAAAAACGATCACATTAGTATCGCTATTTTTAAAAACTTAATCTTAATTTAGGTACCCTTAATTTATATTTGTTATATTTTACTGTTTATGTATAAGGTGAAATACACATATAACATGAATCACGATCCACGTCAAAGAGAACACAGCTCGGATCAAATATGCACTTTAAACTAACAACAAAAGGAAATAAACCGCACCGTCACGGCAAGAAGTAAAAAAGTAAATAACTTTCGGAAGAATCGCAGAGGACTGAAGGAAGGAGCGAAAATTGTTTCTACCGAAGCCAGTAAAAAGACGCTGGGAATAAAGTAGCTCGTAAAGTAGGGTACCCCAGCCTTCCCAGTGACTGGATGTCCACTGAGCGTTAAACAATGCACATTTCACACGATAGTTAAGCTCTTTTCTCCTCGAGTTGAGTAAATATTTTCCGATTGACTGTCGCCGGTGCCATTCCGGGCTTTGCATATTTAAGGTATTTGGAAAGCCTTGCTTTTTGCGATTGGTCATATTATATTCAGTATGGATTCATTTGATGTAGTTTTAAAAAAATAATTAAAATAATTAATGCTTGGCTATGACGCAATTATTTATTTATTTATTGTGATGAAAATGCAAAATAGCAGTTACACCACAATGTTGGCCACCACATTCATTATAGAAATATGACATTACAAAAAGTTATTATAAAATTAAATAAAAAAGATAATCTTAATTAATTTACACCATCTCAATAGAGCATTAAATTAATATTATGCTTGATTAATTTATAGTACTTTATGAAACTGTATCTTAACACGGCTTCTTAAAACACGAGTTTAAGATTAAAAATCCAGCCGCAGGCGAGTTTTTTAATTTATTTAATTATTAATGAATTAAAACGGTACAATAGACCAATTACATTAATTAATACAATCAAATAATATATATATATAGATTTTAATAAATACGTCTTACCATATATCTCTTTCACAAGTGTAAGTGTTTAAGGCAAAATTATGTGCAGTTAGTTATACATAATTATATTACTTTTTACTCCATTTCTTATTCCATTTGCTTCTCGCGCATGCGTGTTGCACCGCGTCCACAGATTATATGTAGAAAAACTGCATTGAACCTCCTTGGTCCAGCTGAAGTTGTATTATAATGGTAAAAATTAAAATTATAATACACTTGTCCATAGAAGAACTGTATCATAACGTAATTTTTTAAATTTATGTCTACAAAGACTCATTTAAGTTCTGTTTTTATTTTTTTAATCTTTATATTTCAGTATGAGTTTTGATAATAATTATATATATTAGTATAGCTAATGTTAATTTTAGTATAACAAAGGTAAATTAGTATAAGTAAGTTATGCATGCGATGGAGGCCTTTGCCGATGTAGTGCTTCAAAAGTCACTTAGCCAGCGCTCAGTCGCTTAAAAAAGGACAAAACGTACAAAACTATTTAGACACCCTTATGCATTTTCAACATTTAATATGTTGAAAACTGAATGAATGGTGAAAACCATTCGCAGATTTATTTCGACGCAATCATTACATGGAATCAAAGTTCACGATCGACGTAGCTCATCCCACCCAATCGCAGCTTAGACGTCGGCTTAATGTCACATTTTTCCATTAGTGAAGGTTGTCAGGGTGCGACAAACGGGCGACCTGTTGCCCGCCCGCTCGTCCCGCTCGCCCCGCTCGCCGCGCTCGCCCCGCGCGCTGTCTCACGGACGCATGCCGCCGGCCGATCCGAGACCATGCAAATCGTTCTTCAGTTTACTTTAGGGCGATAGCTCCCGGCGTGTTTTCCTTGTTTTATTTTGGTTACTTTACCCCACCTTCCTACTAGGGGATATTTATAATCTACTTTTCAAATTTACACTAATAATATATACAATTTGTTATTAAGATTTGACAAGACTGTGAGTAGTGAAAGAAAATAGTCGAGATAATGCATAACTAGGTACAATATAATCCAACAATACTTTATTGACACCAAAAATACAAGAAAGCCCAAAGAAAAATACAATAGTAGGAATGTACAATAAGCGGCTCTAAAGCACAGAGCGATCTTTTCCATGCTAACTTTGGTTTTAAAATATCTAATAATATGTATATGAGAACGGAGGGTACACCACACTCGTGTTTATTCTGTTTCGCAAAATTATAACAGCAGAATTTGCTGCCTTTCTTCGCAGGAGAATAAGTTCCATGCCAAAAGATTGTTTTATAGTATTTTTTTTGTACATAGGTCCCTTAATACATTTTTTTACAAAAAGTAATTATATCCTACCAAAAACATAAATGTGTACATTGGAGCCAGGTTTAATATCATAACAATTATGTTTTAATTATTAATTAATTATACATTCCTGTTTCCGATTCACTTCACATCCACACACGTACATCCGGTAATAAAGTAGATACAACCCTACGTCGAAGTGCGCTCGACAAAGAAGAACGAATGCCACTAAAAACACAAGTGTTAAAATGAGAGCCTCAATATTATGATAATTATTTTCTGTTTATTTATTTATTATTTATCGACTTCACCGCCAAAGACTTGAGATCTGAATTGGCGCCGAGTTCTGTGGATAAGACTGAAATTTATTTCATAAAAGCTGCTCTTGTCAGAGGCCAAGATCCACTTAGTAGTCGCTGAGCCAGCACAGTAAGTAAGTAAGTAAGAAAACAGGGTATTGTATATACGTTCATACCGTCCCGTCGCTTGGTCCATCTAAGCTGTAGCTGCCACTCCGCTAGATGGACAAAGCGACAGTACGGTATTCTGTAGTCGTGGGTTCAAGTCCCACTAGCAGTCGAATTATTTCCTTCAAATAATTCGAACGTAATAATCATTAATACTCGCGAAAATGATCGTATCCTTTTTCAAATGTATTTATTACATTTGAAACTGTTTGTTTTCCTTATGTATATACTCGTAGATGTATCACAAACTCGCTGTAATGGATTAGATGCAGCCTCACATCATCATCTCAAAGAGCCTTCCCTCCAAGTCCCATCGGAACGTCAAAGCTGTCTCTATCAAAGGGATGTCTTCTCTTAGTGACGGGTCGTATGAGCGTCTCGATATTCGGGTAATTAATACCGGGATCAATGAACTAATGTCAACATTTATATCCGCAGCGATATTGTGTCGGACTTCTGTTCCTGGGGTGATTTGAACTCCGGTTGAGGCAAGCACTCATGTTGTGATCATAGATGTTTGTCCCAGGGTATCAATTCTACTAACACATTGCTCATAGATTTTTATTTTTTATTTATTCATTTTGTTGTTATTTTTACTAATTTCTACCGCAATTCAGTTGTCTATTATGCAATCGAATGCAATTGTTATTTTAGCGGAATATCAAGTTTATTTATGATAACGTTTGAACGACTATTGCATTGTTTATGGATGGATTGTCTTTATAAATAAGAGAATGGCACCCAGGTCTTGTGTGTGTCCACGCCTCCCGGCATACAGGCGATCCTAGTGCGGAGGTGTGACTGTGAAAACGTTTTTTATTGTATCCATATAATAAATAACCTATCACATGGAGTATTTTGGAGTGACTGCTTCCAGATCTCTTGGCAAATTATTTATTGATGACCGTCATCTTATTTCCCGTGACTTGCAAATCTCAATACAAAATATACTAAATGTGTCAACATGAATCGTCATCATCATCATCTCAGCCATAGGACGTCCACTGCTTGACATAAGCCTCCCCCATTGATTTCCACAAGAACATGTTGGAAGCGGCCCGCATCCAGCCCTTGCCTGCGATCTTAGTCAGGTCGTCAGTCCACCTGGTTGGTGGTCGTCCTATGCTGCGCTTGCCAGTCCGTGGTCTCCATTCGAGAACTTTTCGACCCCAACGACCATCAGTTCTTCGAGCTACGTGCCCTGCCCATTGCCACTTCAACATGCTAATCCGCTGGGCTATATCGGTGACTTGCGTTCTTCTACGGATCTCCTCATTTCTGAATCGATGACGTAGAGAAACCACGAGCATAGCCCTCTCCATAGCTCGTTGTGCGACTCTGAGACTGCTCAGAAGTCCCATAGTCAGAGACCACGTTTCAGTTCCGTAAGTCATCACTGATCGACACAAATGCAAATCGCCATATAAAAAAAATGGTTGTCTGTAAAGTCGGTTTACGGACGATAGATTTACGTGATAACGACATAATCATGTATGACATTGACATTGACATTGACATTTGACATTTGACATTTGACATTTGACATTTGACATTTGACATTTGACATTTGACATTTGACTTTGACTTTGAAGTTTGACTTTGAATTTGACTTTTACTTTGACCTTGACCTTGACCTTGACCTTGACTTTGATTATATTATCTAGATCTAGATAAAACTCAGGTGGAACGTTACAGGAATGTTACCGTTACTATTTTTCATTTTGGCATTCATCAATTTATAAAACGTTATCACGTCAAAAAAAATGGTTGTCTGTAAAGTCGGTTTACGGACGATAGATTTACGTGATAACGACATAATCATGTATGACATTGACATTGACATTGACATTGACATTGACATTGACATTGACATTGACATTGACATTGACATTTGACATTTGACATTTGACATTTGACATTTGACATTTGACTTTGACTGAAGTTTTACTTTGAATTTGACTTTTACTTTGACCTTGACCTTGACCTTGACCTTGACCTTGACTTTGATTATATTATCTAGATCTAGATAAAACTCAGGTGGAACGTTACAGGAATGTTACCGTTACTATTTTTCATTTTGGCATTCATCAATTTATAAAACGTTATCACGTCAAAAATAATGATTTTAAAAAAATATGTTAATATTATATTTCAGCCGTTTGTACATCAAACGCTCAAGAAGAGAAAGTGCGCGCTGCGCAAGTTTTTTTAAGATAATTCTGTACATTCATAAGTTATTCGTTCATTTATACACGTCGTAGTTGAGTATGTACACTTGGATCAATCATATTATTATTGAATTCATTTGCTAAGGAGTAATTATAAAGCCTTAGGCAAACGCGTGTATACATATTTACTAATTAATGTGATTAGTATCGGTTAACAGGGCGGTCAAACGAGGACATGCCACACTAGCAGCGCTGAACATATTCCGCTTTGAGCAGACGCTATGTGCTCGGTATCGGCCATAGACCACGAACACATCATTTACTAGAAGTGAACTGTCTCGCTGAGAGGAACTGGTGCGTACTCTGAGTGAATGTGGTGGTGAAATGCTAGCTGCTGTATATGCTGTAGTATGCTGGCTAGTGATGAGATATAAATTATTTTGATTTGATTTGCATTTGAACTGTGTGTTACAAAGGTCCGCCAACATAGGCACACATTACCAAACGCACCCACATTGGTGTCAGCACTGTCTGCTCTAATCACAATTGCTCATTCCGTGAGCCAAATATATATATTGTAAGTAAATCAGTGATTTATTGGAATAAACGCATCTGCGAAAAATAATTTGCACACGGATTGTCAATTTTTAATGTGCCCAGTATATGGACAAGTACCTACTTGTACAATCAGGCCGTACTTAGTTTATGAGATAGAATGCAATTTGTTATAAGATAGAAGGAATAGATGTAATTGATATTGTTTTTTAATGGGCCGATGCCTTTATTAAAATAAACTACTAATAACTAATTACAATACTACAGCTACTGTAAAAACGTTTGAGCAAGCCACTAGGTATTGTCAGTCTATAGATAACTCAAATGCTCCAACCCGCTACCAGTTGGCAGCGTGCCCAGAGTGCTAGCAGCATTGCCACGTTGAATTACAACGCTGATCCGTTGAGCCAAATATGTGCCAGCATATTGGTCACGCGTAGCATCGATGAAACGCTCTGATAAGTTATGATTTTTTTATTTTATTAATTTTAATGGACGTTCGATGTATTGACATAAATCTCTATTCGTATTAGGTACAATAAAAATCAAAATGTTATACGGAAATTACAACCGACGTTTTATCGTTCAGAGATTTACACTAGAGAACCTTTGGGTTGACAACGTACTAAACTTCGTTAGTTATAAATCTAGTGTTTTATTGGTCTCGGGGAGATGGAGCCACCGGTGGCATCAGGCCAGTGGTCCCACACCGGCGGCGTGCGTCGACCCTACTCCACACCGGTGAATCTGCGAGGCGCATCTATTTATTTGAAAAACTCTTCTATTCATTATATTTACATACGTATACATTAAGAATATCTACAATATAAAAAATATCGATTTATGAATGGCGTAATGGGTTTTCGAGGTAACAAACATGCATACAATGGAATCGATAACCTGAAGTCGATACAAATATTTGATGTGCAGCTCGTCAACTGTTTACCAACTTGAAGACACGCGGACATACCGTCGTCGACACGTGGTCCCGAAACACATAACAAGGTTTCATTATGAACACCGACCTATCCAGTGGCTCTACCTCCGCGCGTGTTCGTTCCGCCTTGAGACTAATATTAAGCCGCGCAAAGCACAAAGGCTGACAAAGCTGGGTAATCTACCAGTCCGCAATTACCTTTCAATTTGCATTAAGATAAAGCGGCTGTCCGCAAATTAAACAGGTATCTCTACCAGGCTCGCGCATGTACTACCGACGTAGACTGCGAGCCGTGATGTGTTTCTAACTGCTGCGTGCTACGCGATATGTACTTCGCGCGTCTTTTGTGTCAGTCGGTCAGTTTATATTTTATTTTTTATTGTAAGCGTAGTATTTATTATATTATTAGTAGTATATTTTTATTAGTATTTCGAGGCGTCGTATACATTAATAGTCGTAGACATAGATTCAAAGTTCTTATTAAAAGAAGTAATGATTTTCTCGTCGTAGGTAAGTGTTACAAGTAATTTTTATATTTTTATTTTAGAGACTTAAAACTGTTCTAGAGTTCCATCATAGCTGTAAACAGTTTTTAACAAATAATCAATAGTATCTTATCTTATAAAATAATAAAAACAAAACATAAAATAATAAAAAGGAAACACTATGAAGTAGGTAATAGGTGAGGCGAGCAACGGACGAGATGGTTCGTGCACAACGATGAGGAGTCACTAGTGACACAGGAGCCACTAGTGCATAAATAATTGGAATGATTCATGTTACTCCTTATCCTCGACTACTCGCAATTGATGTTGGTTCTGACAATATGTTGAATATATCAGTTATAGTGGCTGTCGTTTTATCCAAATGAAATACTACACAATCATTCACCTGATTCTAGACACACTCTCATACTCAGTCTGCGTATGATTGAGATATATTCGGACGGATGTTGTGACCACACACTCCGCAGTTGCGAGATGATACTTTACCCAGCAGTTCAAAGTTCTACAATCCTGACAAAAGGTATGAAGCGATGATACCTCAGCGGGGGAGCGTCGACTATCAAACTGACGAACACTGGTTCGATACCCAACCACAGCTTGATCTTCCGGTGAAGGTAACACCGTTATCAAATTCCCAGCATCGTGGTAGGGTATTCTAGGATACCTGGCTAGCTACAACCCCTAAGTATTAAAAATTGTCACCAAACACATAACGTGTTCATGCAACAGTCCTTGAGAGCCAGTGAGCATTCTAGGTGATAACATCTTGGACCACATCGTCACTGACCATCAAGTGAGATAGTGGCCCAACGCTAGATCTATCTATAATATAACAATGAATCCCTGAATGTGTTGCTAAGCGCAAATCTCGAGAGCAGCTGAACCAATTTCGCTAATTCTTTTTATAATATTGCTTGAAGTACGAGGATGGTTTTTACGGAAAGAAAACTTAAAAAATACCCTAAAAAAGTCTAAAAACAACACTTTTCTATATTCCCATACAAAAGATTCGTAATAATAATTAAAAGTCAATTAGAACTTTAATACCATACAATAAAAATTAAGTGTTAGTGGCGGGGGTCCGAGAAGGCAAAACAATTCAGTGACGTTTTATTATTTGACATAATGTAATTGTGGACTTATCAACCGACCCGGTGGAGTCCCGAATAGCAGAATAAGTTTAGTATTAAAAAAAAGAATCGACTATTAGGCGGTACGACGTTCGCCGGGTCAGCTAGTACAGTATAAACAAACTTGATTCCATGTAGCGTTTCACCAAGGTATGTTACACTTGAAATTCCTAGATCTTGTACTAAGTATGCCTAATAGAACCAATAAACGTTCAGAGAGACAACAGACTAGTCGAGTTCAGGGCGGGTTCATGCAAGAATGCGTCGTGTCATCTAATGTGGTTTGTCCACTGTCGTCCGACACGCTTCTCGGGCGTTCTCCGGTTTTGTTTATCATCCTCACCCACACACATGTATGTAACCATGGTGATACTCCTCGTATGCGACAATGAAAGGCTCTAGTTGGGGTAAAATCTGGTTGCTAAATTGTTTTTCGGTAATGGCGTTTCTTTTATTTACACACTTTTATGTGGAATCATGAAATAGTAGCTGAAAACATTTTCATGTGTGCGTCTGTCTGTGAGAACCATTTTATTCTGAAATTGTATAGCTCCATTATGTAGTATAATCAGTTATGGTATGTTGTTTGGGTGATAAAACATCTTTAATGAAATATTTAAAAAATTATAGACACTTAGGCATAAGGTATAATCACGTATCAGGATATGACATCCCTAATAAGGTATTTATTATACTCATGTCAGTAATATCTAGATCATGTAAGCATTTTCATAGAGAAACCCTTATATCTGAAGTTTCTAACAAATGTTAGATTATCATGCATTAAATTATTGGAGTGGGAAAAGAAAAGGTGATTATGATCCTTTCTACCCAGATGTAAATAAGCAAAATTATAAGTACTGCCATTGGCACTAAATGTAAGGCTACACATAATACAATTGTTACAAATGTTTTTTTTATACATATATTATAAGTAGTAATGAATGATTTAGACAGAGCGGTTATCTCTCGACCGGTGTCCGGGCGACGCGGTCGTATGTACACGGGCGCCCTTTATGGGTTCGCGGAGAGTGTGGTGTAGTGTGGTGCACCAGCGCGCGCTGACGAGATGTTTCTACCAAATATTTGGGTGCCAAGATGCAGTTCACGGTGGGTTTCGTTAGCCAATAGATATCAAGCTTATGAAGATCTGGTTAAAGTTATTTAAGTGTTCCATGTTTACTGACTACGGAATTATAAACCAGAACGATTCAGCACAAGACGACTGACACGACTCTAAGATGGCGCCGGCCATGTTAATATCTAGCCTTTATATTGGCCCTGAAATAAGCTACATTACGAATTTGATGTAAAAATGTATTGAATCGCGAAAGTCTAGAAATTACAATTAAGAGTTACGTTTATTTGTATAAAGTATTTAGTTTTTACGCTTTCTTTACTGAAGATTCAATTTGGGGCCGTCTGATCATCTTAACGTTGTCAATATTTACAAATAGTTAATGGATGAACGAGATAACAATTAAACCATATCGACACAACACAGTGTCAATCACTTCACAGTTTTCCTTAACCTTCACGTCTTTACGAAAAACATATTATGAAGTATTTAAATCTTAATGTGACCATCGACACGTGTGCTAATCAGAAAATAAACGAAGGAATACCTAATACCTATCAGAAGTATATATGTCTAAATCCTGCGAGGATTCGTTCCCTATCCCGCAGTTCCATACAAAGATGGCATACATTTATCTATCGCCTATCCCGGTATAGCGCCTTACAAGTGATTTTATTTACTCCACTAACAAATCGAATCACACTTCAATTTCCTTGTATAGAGCATAAAGCCCCGTACACACGGGTACGTAAATAAGGTAATCCACGTCATCGCGCTATTACATCGTCTATTGTAACCGCCCTTATTGTACTCGGGATCGGTTTCACCGAGAGAGAGCCAGGAATCGATTTAAAATTTCCTCTGAATGAACCTGCCCAGCGCCGACAATAGCTTATACTCGGGTTTTCATTGAGTATCGGGAAATGCTTCAAATTGCTTACCTTAAGATGGATCCAATTTTATATTTTTAAGAAATAGAAAGCTTACATTTTCTTTACCTTTTTGTAATTTCACTCATCGACGTAAAACTTAGTGTGAAACTCATTTTTACGTCACTTTTTTTTAGTCCGCATGGCGCCGGAAAACCTGCAAGGTACAGCTAGTCTTATTACGTAGTATGTGTATCTACCTGTGTAGCTACCTGTGTAGCACATTTCCATTATACAATGTATGTACTTTGTAATATGGAGCACTAGTGGCGCCCCGCGGTTTCACCCGCGTGGATTACGGTTTTTCTGCTACCTCAATTATCCCACAAGAATTATACTACTTTTTCCGGCAAACTGTACAAAACAAAGCTAGAGTGGTATGGGCCTCAAAGATATGGTCTAGTAAAATTTACAAAAATAAAATAAATCAGCTCAGAATATAATCAGAAATTATATCGTATGGTAAATTTGATAAAAAAATAAATCTACAAAACCTACATCGTCGTTTATATAAATTAACTTTATCTTTGGTGATTGGTATTAATTATATTTAGAAAGGACTGTGGCTACTGTTCGTTTATAAAGCAATTCACGTTTCGTCTGACTCATAACCTTTATAACAATGAAAAGAATATTCGACATTATCGTCATGTTATTTATTAGCAAACGATGCATATTGAAATGTTGCTGAATCATCGCGGCCATTCATCGAAACACTTAACAAGGGTAAGCGTTTTAAATTGATTTCAGTGAGTTTTCGTCACGGATCATTTCGTCCCGTTCCGGCCCCGTCTCGGCCCTGAGGCCATTGTGTTCCCTAATGGCATTACAAGCCCGACAGTCTGACAATTATTTAAAACAGCGACATAGTTTTCGACAAGCACTGTCATTTATAAGCTATTGCATAGCTTCTATCGCGGGCCTTGAGCGTGGAGACCGAATGCAGAAATTCCATAACGAAAATAACCTAACACCCCCACTCCGACCGGCACAGCGGTGATACTTTTTAGTTTTTTTTGCCATCTATCGATAAATAGCAGAACTTTTAATGACTTTTTTGAAATATCACGCTTGTCTGTTTAGTTCAGCAACTCGCCTCTAGGTGGCATTGGTTGTATCGGTATAACTGCATAAGTTATTAATATATTAATTGCATAAGTCGATAAAAAATGCTATGCCATAGCTTTACCGCGGCAGTCCCCGCGTGCTACACGTCTTTTTTTGTTATCTTGAGATGAACGCCCTTTTATTTTCCTCGGTAAAGTGATATTTGGAGGCTCGTGAGTTAATTAATAAACGAGCCAAAGCTCTCATTGGTAAGAATAATCTTCGTAAGGGAAGATTTCGAAGCGCTGAGCAGTTTTAGCACAAATATTATAATCACTAACGTTATCTTAACACTACCTGTACCCGCAATAAACAGATTGGGTTTTCTGTTCGGAGTGGGTGCTTTGTGTCTGTATCATAACATTTAGATATTATGTTTCTCATTGCGTTATTGGTGAAACCGTCTTCAAATAGTTCAGTCTGTTAATGGTAGATGCTAAGGAAAATATCCCTCCAAGATGCTGTAAATAATATGGATATATATAAAGGAAAAAATTTAGATCGATTTTGGAACGCTGATATAGCTAAGTAGGCAAAGCGACAGGACGGCATGCTGAAGACGTGGGCTGAAGTCTAATTAAAATCCGAATTTTACCTTTCTAGAATTGGAAAATGATCATCATCCTATCATGTTATCGAGGCAACCTATGTAATCCTATATTAAATAAGATTTCTTTATCTTCATTCCAAAAACGGGCAGACGCAGGAAAGTTCAACAACTTCATACAGATTGAAATTAGACATTAGCGCTTACCGCAATTAACTTATGAGTTAAATTAATTGCCTGCGTTTTCTTAGATACAATTTGGAAATCATCAGCTTACTGAAAGGTATCCACGGTCAATGACGTGCATCGAGTGGAACCGGGCAAAGCAGTGCCAAACTAATGGCAGATGATGTTACGCCGTTTGTGACCGAGATTACAATCGCAGCACTTCGGCCTTACGAGGCCCCGTGTCGCCGGGGGCCCACCTAATACAGCGAAAATGTCGTGACCTGCGCCACTGTCAGCCTTTACTACTGCGGTGCCTGTCGGACTGGATAACCTCAATATAGCTCGGTATTACTTATCTTGTAATTTAAAAAGAGTTTTCTCGTTAAAAACGTCTCGTTATGTAAAAAAAACTTTTATTTAGTACAAGTGATCTTTTATTTTTAGTTAAATAAAAATCTTTGCTTGTTGGTATACGTTTTGTATTGTCTGTATATAAACCCGCGGTCCGTTATACTCATATGATTCGTTTTGAAGTTTATATTAAACCAGCTGCTACCTCTCACTCCATATTTTAAATCTTGAGTTATAGAGCTCCTGTTATTTAAGGATAAAAGTAGTGCTTTGTGCTGATGTAAGGTTTAGTTTAGAAGCTTTGAAATAGATATAGCCATTTCAAATTTCATGCAAATCCCCTTAGTCGGTTCATCGTAAGGGATTATCGAGCGTATAAACATGATCATATTGTTTTAAAGATTGTAGTTGATCTCGTTAGAGTGGAGTACAGTGGAAAAAATATTGTTCCACTAAAATAAAAAGGTAAAGTTTTATTAGATCCGAATTGCTTTTTAAGGTACGCTTGATATTTTAATATTACTTTAAACACTAACTTATTTTGAGACTTCTACTTTAAATGTCTTCAGACGATATTCGAAACATCAACCAATTTCAAACAGAACAATTTTGTGGTAATAAATAAATAGACAAAAAAAAGTCGTCGCATTTAGTCTTCTGGAAAGATTTATTAGGTATCTGTTTGTTAAAAATGTTTAAACTCCTTGCCTTCTAAGGTTCATTATAATAATTCGTTTCCAATTGTATGAAGTTCTCAACAGGCTGTACATCGACAAGTCCGCGATAGCCTAGCTGATTAGTGCAATAAGTACCATATCATTATTTAAACAGCCGCCAGCCGGTTTAATGCAAATATTTACGTATACATTCATTGCGAATTCGGCAATCCTAGAAGTTTTAAACATTTCCAAATAAGTAAGGAGTTTTAACGGAGCGTAGCGATAGACTTGCAAAGCGTGAAGCCGTGACGGTACAAAGATCTTACTGACGTGGAATCGACACATTACAATACTCTCGCTCCATACTACAACTTTAGTTAGGTCCGGGGATCACTAGCGATCTATAACTCGCGCTGCATTTGAAATAATGTCATTTCCAGAAACCAATTCTTTGCTAGCGAAGTTTCGTTGTTGATTTCTGTCGATGAACTGTTTGCGTTTTGCAAGTCCGCTCCGATCGACATGGAACATTAAAGGATGGATCAAATGTACACTTTGAAATTTTATTATTATGCACACAATATACATTGCACTCGTATGAAACGATACTAAGTAACAACATGTAGTATATATATACTATATATATTTGAGGAACCATTCCCGAAAACATGAAAAGAGTGGCCGTTATGTAAAGTTAAATGAGTTTTATATTTTACACACTCTTTAAATTTCATTGCAAGCTTTCAAATACGGTAAACATTGTTTTAAGTTATTATTTACGTTGTATATAAATATACATGCAAATTTGTTCTTTAAAATGTTAAACATAAATTAGGCGTACGATCGACATTTTTATATATATATAAGCTTTAACATCGCATGACTTATAAACATCGTTTATAAGTTTGTTTTCTCTGTAAAGCTTTCTTCTTTATGCAAAAGAAGGTATTTCGGTGGTTCTTCCAGTAATTCCTACGCCGAGCTTGTAACAAATCAAACCGTAAAAACTTTCCCGAAGATTCCCGATAAACGTTCGAGTACTTTTAGTACAAGTTCGTGCGCTGTACTTATTTGTACTCCATTTGTAGGTTTAGGGATCGGTTCCTCGCACCGCCACCGATCGACGGTATGTTTCATGTCGGTTGGAATCAAATCGAACTTTGAAGGAAAACTTTCCAACACTACCGATATATCCGAGACTCGATGATACTGCATTACAATTTAATTCTCAAAATATTGTGGTATTTTTATTCATCTTATTTTTGTATTTTTAGTAAGGAATATATATAAACTCCATACGGATTATTTTATATATGGTTCCTTGTTAAGTTTTAAATGGCGCCTTTCGAAAAATCTCTAGCGCCAGCTGTACTCTGGCCCCATAGAGGCCAAGTGGCGACAACACCCATAGTCACCAAAAATTTTTTTTTTTTTTTACATATTATAAGTTTGCGTGTGACAACTGTCTCACCTGATGTTAAGTGATGACGTTGTCTAGGATTTAGCACGCAAACTTAGAAGGTACCTATTCACTCGCGACTTGAAGACTCCAGGATTGTACATAACATCTTTTATAATTGTTAATATATTCTGTATTGTTGCAAATCGACAGTTCGAGTGGCGCCGTCTGAGGCCCAATAATCCCATTTCCAGTACTTCTGGAACGGAATGAGCCGAAAGGTGCTGGCCCAGTACGACTAAGGGTGCCAGTGCGCTACTGGTGGCTGCGATGGCTATGTCCAGTGACTTGATTGATCACGTTTCGTGGTCTTCACTAGTGAGCCGCTCGCGGCTTCACTTTTTGAGCGCTGAACTGTATATTTAACACTTGACAGTATATTCTACGACGCGTACATTGTGTGATATAATAATAGGATTCACTGTATCCTTGGGAATGATGAAACGTGTGACTTGTTCATAATTCATTCGGCGAACGACATCTTCGGCGTTTGTGTTCGCTAATCCGACGGATGTGCGAGGCGAGGATTAACGCTGTACAGGATGTGTTAAAGCTATTTTTTTAAGATCTGGAAATTTTATATACTTTAAGATAACGTCTGACTGGTTTGATCAACGCGATGAAAAAGTAATTACAGATAAATCGTATTATTTTGCTCTTTCGAATGTTAGCCATAAATTAGTTTATATTATATTTGTAAACAAAAGCTTTTATTGCATTTGAGTTAGTTGATTACTTTGCTAGCCATCACTGTATTCTGTCCTAATAAATTCAAATATTAAATTTCTTTATCATATTCAGTACCTGTGCATTTAAAATGTAATGTTCATTAAAATGTTATATAAATCATTCTCAGTGCACTCATACTACTCTAGGTATTGTTATATTCTGGTGACGAGTCAGGTAGATAGTGCGGCGATTGTTATCGGTGTACAAAGTCCATGTAAGTTAATGACTAATGAATTAAACATATTCAATAATAACATTGTCACTCCAATCAAAGTTTCACATGCAAAATAAATCACAATAAAAACATTGAGAATCATCCTGTGCATACCGCAAACAACGTACGGTTAAAACCACCTGAAACCTGTACGAGAACAAAAGAGGGTGACAACGAAAAGGGAAAATGGCTAAAAGGGAAGATGGCACAAGGGGGCTTCGCGGGAAAATGGCTAAGGGGGAGGCGGCTAATAAAATGAGTAAACGTTCGCACGATACGGCGCTTACCTCTGCACGGAGGATCATGGCGAGGGGGTGCTGCGTCTCGTGTGGGTAGTTGTGAAACATCGAGGAAAAGTCCTTCCGAGGAAAGTGAAGTAAAGAGAGATGATGATGGATAATTGTCAAGGTTGACGTCTTGTCACATGTCCCAGTCTTCGGTCCCTCACCGCCTCGGACCGAGTTATCTCAACTATGTAACTATGACATGTGTCATTTTAGAAGAACACACATTTTGCAGGTTTGGTTTGTAGAACATTTATGTAAAATGTTTTTTGCCGGAACTAGTCAAATTGTATATTTTGAATAACATAGGTTTGCTGTTATATGCCTCGGTATGGGCATGGGCATGCATGAGGAGGGATGAAAAACATGTGACAAAAAGAGTACTTGTGGATGGATATAGAGGTAGAGGAAGGCCGAAGACGGTATGGATGGACTGTGTGAGGAACGATATGTTTATGACAGGTGTGAGCGCTGAGACGACCAATGATAGAATATAGTGGAATATTAGGATGAAATGGTGTGTCGACCCCATCCAGTGTCGGATAAGGACAAGAAAAAGGTTTCCTGTTATGATAAACGTCCACGAAGACATGCATAAATAATAAAAGGCGTAAACTATAGATAGAAGAACTATTCATTATAAAAAGACAAATAACTTCATTTGACATAAATTTGTTGTTCATAGCACCGCGAGAACATTTGTTGAAGGAAGAACTTGGTAATCTTTCGGTGTGTGCGCTAACACCACAACTGCTCGCATTTAACTACAGTGTAATATTTTATAAAATAAGTTTGTTTGACCGTACCTATTTCATTATACATGCGTAAATTATTAGACACACTTAAGCAATTGTATTATGTGTTTCACATTAAGAACAAAGATCATATTGCATGTGTACTTTATAAATATCTTCCCAATAGCCTAGCTTAGAAAGTAATGAATGATGAACATAGTAAGAAACTAGCATACAAAGCTTAAGCTGTTCCAAAGTTCCGAGCATCCGCCCCCAGAAAGGAGGTTTTAACAAACAAAGACTTGAAAAACAAAGTCCAACTTTAAAACTGTCCAAAGTAGAAGTCATTTAAGTGCAACGTAGCGTGGAGCTACGATCGTAGGCTCGTAGAACCTCGTAGCATAATACTACGGCGTAGCTCTGGCCGCCTGCCAGCCTACCTGTTGTTACCGTCGCGTTGTTGAGCCTAGACCACAGTACAAGCGATAGTCACAATCGCCCGGGCCTACAACTGTTGCTCGCTTTGAGGAAAAAGCCGAAGGAATTGTTTTATGATAAGAATTTATTATATTCGTCGCGAGGCGTTTCTTAAGTCACAATCTCGCGTTTATTATTGTGGGAGACGCTAATTTATGTGGCTTCATTTCTGTATCCTATATGAACGTCAGTGGCGCGAGTATAAACATTTGTTTTGTGTCCCCCCATCCTCCGCGTATACAATATTGATTTAAAATAAACGTTATGTGTTGCCTTAAGGCGCCCGTTACGGTTTCAGAAGCTGCTAAAATTGTCCAGCACAAATATATTGATGACTTGTTTATTGGCTGCTATCGAATTGTACATTAATTTTAAGATATCATTATGGTGTTCTTATTTTTCAAAAATATACTACCTAACGAAAAACATCCGCGTAAGACTGCGCTAATCACACTGTCTCACGAATATCATAAGGCGAAGGTTTGTTTGTCGTTTGTATGTTTATACTCATTCACGCTGAAACGGGTAAACTGGTATAACTTATAGTATTACCTTATACACTATTTTTTAACCTGAAAATATTGACTGTCCCCGTGGGATGACAGGACGATACAAATTCGTCAATACTAAGTATTATTACATCGCGGGAACACCGTGGGGCGCAGCTAGTGAAGGAATCAATTCGGAGCGCTTGCGGGTCGCTACCATAGCTCAGTTGGCAAAGCGACGGGACGGTTTCTGCAGTCGAGGGTTTGAGCATCATTACATAAAAATGTTAACTTAAAAATAATAATATTTACTATTAAACAGAATTATTTGAAACGTCTGAAGAGAAAGTCAAATGACGTCTCATTTGTGTGAGCAAACCCAGCGGCCGTAACTAACACTTCATTCGCCGCATTTATTATTGAGGGAACACTCCGCGCCGGTGAAGGTGAATTATTCAACTCGGTCCGGGTGCACCCACTATCGTTCACACCGACTAACGTATAATGTCCACATTGCAGGAAGATGCCATCTGTTTATAACGACTTCAATTTAGAGAGCTTTACTTATACGGAATGAAATGAAAAACAACCGGTTGCACTCCGGGAGTGCCGGCAGAAGTGAAAACTTGAACATGGTTGATGATGAAAAGTAGCCTAGGTGTTTCGGGACCTGAAGTATCTACATACCAAATCCGTTTAGCCGTTCTGACTTGATTGAGTAACAAACATTCATCCATCCACACATCCAAACTTTCTAATGTATATATTAGTGGGACACATGATGACGTTTTTTTGAAACAATGAAATCTTTCCTCTTTATAATATCGGTGTTTTGATAACCGAACTCAATAATACTTTTAACATAACGACTTTATCAAATAAAACTACCAACAAACGAAAATGTTCTTTATTTCAACGGCGGTGCTGACGCGTATCTGATGATCTGACGATCTTACGATCTGACGCGTGTATAAAATTTTTTCCCCAATACAAAAGTGAACAACGCCGAAAAGTTTTCACTTCCAAAAAACTAGACATAAATATTTGTCACACATATCTGTGGTCGGAACATAGTTACGTCAAAGCATTCGCTAGTTAATCAGAGTGAGATTTAACTTGTTTAGTATACTGAGTAGAGTGAGTCGCCACTCGAGTGTCGAGTGGCAGGCGTCGATAGCGCACTTATTTTCTCAATCGTAAAATGTTATCACGACGGCGCATATTCTATTAACGTGTTATATAGTTACGTGGTGCGACAAAGGCAAGTATACGTTTATCTCTGTTCGAACTTATATCTTAAGTCATGCTCCAGTTTCATAGAATATATTTATATATTTTAATTTGTGTTTGCTTGTATGTGGATGGATGTCAAGGGCCCGAAGACGGCATGGATGGACCGTGTGAAGAATGATATGTTCATGAAAGGCGTGACCACTGAGGCGACTAATGATAGAAGAGAATGAAAGAGGAAAACATCTGCCGACCCCACCTCGTGTGGAATAAGGACAAGAAGAGGAAGATGTATGCAATTATCAATAGGTATATAAGCACTCGAATTGATAATCTTTTCCTTTTCGGAAGTCGGTGAAACATGCATTATCGTGCGTTAAACTTGTTATATATATAGTTATAGCATTACGAAATAAGGGAGGCCTTTTATTCAAACAATAAGTTAGACGGCTCGCTTAACTTATTACTTTATTATACGAATAGAGATACAAATAAACCTTTCGGAATCCATTCGGCAAAATATAAATTTAGTACCGGAGAGGGATAAGTCTTGTTTACTCTGGGGATGACCCGCGTCGATACAATGGCGGATAGGACGAGACATGGTCAGCTTTATTATTACCTTTTCGGTATTTGTTTACTACTTGCTTTATTAATTATTAAAATGAGGGGTTAGTTTAGTACTTCATTGTCGTATTAGTCGCTGCACGCCGCTGTTACAATTGAAAGAAATGGAGTTCATTGTACAATGTTAAAACTTATTACTAATATTAAACTGTTAGCAATAAAATACTAGGCAATGTAAAATGTGAATAAAGACAAAATAATATACATTAACAATACAAATCTTAAAAGATAACTAAAACCTAAAGTCGATAACTATGATAACATAACGTAACTTTCTAAACAGTAAATCATATTTCAAACCCGAATCATCTTTTTATCAAATACGGTGTCACAATACTGGCTGGAGCATGCGGCATTAACTTTTTGATTTTTTGCATAAACCTCCTTACCTTACTCTCTTCTTTTCCGGATACAAATGAGTGCTAATTAAAGCAATATATATATTAAAATACGTGTAGTAAACAATTTTCGTGTTTACATGTAAATGTTCTGATCTATTCCAATACGTGCAGTCGTGCTGTCCCGGGGGATATTCACTATTCGTGTCGGCCGCACATGCGCGACGAGCGCCGGCTCCTCGCGCTGCTGCAGCTGGATGCTCGCCAACTCACCTGTTGACTTCGCTGCTACACACTATTTGTTACCACAAAATAGTTTTAGTAAAAGTATGCACTTGAACGAATTTAAATTGTTTTGTATTATATGACATTAGGGAAAGTTTAAATTAACAATCGTACAGGGAATGAATTTGACAATTAAGGTCGACTTTATCTATATCACATCTATATCACATCTTTGCCCTCAAACAATAAAAAACCTTATCCCCCATATCTACAGGTGGATTTATAGTTTAGAATGGTATATAAGTTTGATGTTTTATCCCGGAACAACTGCTGATTCCGTAAGGCTTGAACTTCCGGTGAAGGTAGGTTACTTTCGAGTACCCGCCTGGCTAGCTACCACCATCAAGTTTGAAAAACTGTCATCCAACACATAGTGTGTTCAGGCAGCAGTCCTTGAGAGCCAGTGAGCACTCTAGATCTAGCGTGATAACATCTTCGATCACATCGTCACTGACCATCAAGTGAGATAGTGGTCAAACGCTAGATCTATATAGTATATAAATAAATGTTATTGACAAGAAAATGTTTAAAATGTGATTATAAGTGACAACGAGTTAAATGCGTGAGAATATTCCACTTTTGAGCAGTAAAGGTTATTTTTTTAAATGTTTAATAACTGGCAAACAAGCAAATACACCAATACGGCCGCCTGATAGTAAGCGTTCACCGTCAACGATGGGTATTTGAAACACTGGAGCAAACACGATACGGCGCTAATCATCTCTAAGACTCTGTTAACTCGTTAACTCTCCTTTTGAAGAATCCCATTTTGTAGTTACTTAAGGATACCCAGGGAGGGAGTCCATTGCACGTTGTACAGGTTTATGGCAAAAGCGCTCAGCGGCGCACTTTACACATCGGTAAACTACGTAATTATTTAATACTAACTGCGCCCCGCGGTTTCACCCGCGTGGACTACGATTTTCCCGCTACCTCAATTATCCCTCAAAACTGCACTTTTCCCGGGATTATAATAACCTACATACTTTGTGTTATATCAGGGTGTAAACTTTTTTAATGTACCCACTGTATAGATGACGATGTAATCGAACATGTGATCACACTAGACCTAGAATGCTCACTGGCTCTACGACTAACTATCTTCATTCCAAATTTCATGCAAATCTGTTCAGCCGCTTTAGCATGAAGGAGTAAAAAGCATACATACGACAGACAAACCTTCGCCTTTACACTACTAGTGTGATGAAACAACTTCAGTATGTGTGTATGTTTTCAGTAATACTAATTATAAATATTTACATTTGTTACAGGTAATGCAACGTTTCCAACACAAATAGGTAATCTAATTAGTCCGATGAATATTTTTAGCTGATTATGGTAATGTATACTGTTGAGTGAACAAACATACACTACTGTTTAATGAACCCTTTATATATATAAACTATAATGAAGTAGGTTGTATAATACCAATGAAACCTCAATATTTTCATGTTAGTTAAAACGCCCGCGATTCGTAGATACATGCGCAAGCGATGACAGCTCAGTTGAAGTGGGCCTCGACTATGAGGTGCGCCGACGCGACGCCACTACGCTACGCCTAGTTATCTGTTTTTGATGTCTATACACGCGTTTGCGTCATGTCACAGTAATAATAGTAGTTTGTACAAAACTCTTCCTTTCTTTCTTTTTCAAATCAAATCAAACTATATTTATTGTGTCACAACTACAGTATTGCCACATAAATAAATACACATAAACACAGAAAAAAAATCATAAGGAAACAATACAATAATTGAGGTCAAAAGGCGCGCACTCAGCATTCGCCGCGCTCACATATAAAGTGTGCGCGGCGCTGGTTGTCAGTGTACTCCGCAGCTTTTACACACTCATACCCCCGCACTAGGATATCCTGTGTCGCGGGAGGCATAGACACACACAATCACAACACACAACATCCAAGACCCGAGAACAAACATCTTTGCTCATCACAGAAATGTTTGCCCCGTTACTCTATAAACATGTTTTAAAGTTTTCATGGAAACTGTTATCTATTATTAGTGTTATACGCTGTGCTGCGCGTGCGCGTTAACAGTATTCACGGACGCTAGTTAACTCACACTAGGTACACATATCGAATCCTCAGGCTTAAGTTTCCCTTGAACATAAATTGAGAGGAGGGCGATTAAGAGGCTGTGAGGCTCATTCTAGGCGGCTGACTTGCTTCATTTTAATTAATATATCTGTAAGAATTCAGCGAGTCACTTCACTTCACCGGTTATTTGATGAACGGCCGAATGTGCTGTGAATCAAAGTAACATATAACGTTAAACGATAATGCGTTAAAGGTGCCGTGGAACGCCGGCCTACAACTGTACCCCCTCCTCCCCTTCCCCGGGTGCTGTGCAAGGGTCAGTTAAGTCACTTCTAGGATAGGTATCTTATCAATTCTTGTATATAACTACCCATTCTATCTTTAAAATTGCTCCAATAATTTGGAAAAAGCCATGTGTTGCATTTATTTAATATATAAGTTTATCGATCTTGAATATATTATCTGTTTGGCCGCCGAGCGACGCACAGTCACTTTTATATTTAACTAATGCTATTATTAGGATCAAAAATCATAAGTATCTAAATATTACATTGCTACGACTGAGAAGTTTGTCCTATGTTTTGAACCAGACTAAATATATCATACTGCATATATATTTTATTAAATTATTTCATACCTGTGTTTTTCGTACCCACCCTCTTTGTAGTTAATATTTCTTGCGAAATACCCTCGGGGCGATGGCACGGAAATGTTGAACAACATTCGAAAAATTCTAATTAAGTTGCGCCAGGTGTCGTGATTTTTTTTAATTTCGACGGACAACGTCGCCGGATCGCGCGAAGGATGTTTCACAAGTAAAAAAAACAAAGTTAATATAGGATGCCGTTTTCTCACGCCTCACAATTAGCTAGAGATTTTCGGTTAGGTACCTAAGCTTCACGAGTTCACGACTCACGTACAAGCAGGAATAACTAGCGTCACGGTTATCCGTACAAACATCCGTACTAAACAGTAAACAGTAGTAAACTATCAGTACTAGGCGAATCGCGACCGCGTCCGCGAGCGCCCCGTATTCTCCTTGAAAAAGACCACCGAATGTGGTTGAAACTATAGTCGGAACCCTCCGACTTATTACGTGAGTAATCCCCGTGTTTTATACATTCATAATGTGTCAAAACCAGGTTTAATAACGAATGTAGGTTTTTTCATGAGTTACTACGAGTATTATTTATCACTTCACTACATAGTATAAAACAAAGTCGCTTTCTCTGTCCCTATGTATGCTTAAATCTTTACAAGTACGCAACGGATTTTGATAATAATCTTAATATATATAAATCTCGTGTCACAATGTTTGTCCTCAATGGACTCCTAAACCACTTAACCGATTATAATAAAATTCGCACACCATGTGCAGTTCGATCCAACTTGAGAGATAGGATAGTTTAAATCTCAAATTATAGTCGCAATTTTAATTTATTGCTAATTATTAGCACACTTATTACAGTCACAATTATCTGTTAACTCCAAATGATTCTAACAGATGTTGATACCTTTCGACTGGGTGGAGTAAGTAATCAATAGATGGCGCTGCTATGGTAAATCTACGAACGTGTCATATAAGCTACTTCTAACAGATGTCGATACCTTTCGAGTGGGTTGAGTAAGTAATCAATAGATGGCGCTGCTATGGTAAATCTACGAACGTGTCATATAAGCTACATTTTAACAGCATAATTATCACGTGTTGTTGACGCTATAAAATTAATGTAATATAACAAAAACTTTAGCCACAGCAACGCGTGGCCGGGTCAGCTAGTATCTATATATTTATTTTCGCTTACTTAAAAATATATAGCGCTCAATGTACAATTTAGGTAGGAGATTTCTTGGAATTTATACTATATCTTACTAAAAGGTTAAACGATGCATACTGTTCTGTTAAGTTGCATCGCGTACTCTACTTCAATTGATATTTAAATTTAAAATATTGCCATAGCTACCATTGCTCTGATTATATTACCTGTTCGCTTGAGCGCAGCACCGGCCGCGCCGCGCCGCCGCCGCGCCGCGCCGCCTGGGGGCAGGGCCTGCAGGGTACACGCGGCTCCATCATGTTTCATGTTTCCCTGTTCATAATTTACGAGATTTTCGATCGGAAACAATGTACCGTGCGAAATGGATAATGAAAACAATTTTATATCAGAAAATTTAATCGAATTACGAAGTTTAAAAATGGGATCGCGCTCGTAGGTGAGGGATTTATTGGCAGATAGGATTGGTTCGCGAAGTTCTTTATGTTTGTTTATTACGAGTATTTATTTTTTGTTTCCATTATGCGGGTACTTTTATAATAATATTTTGCCTAGTTTCGTATATAGTTTGACTACACTATATGTATTGTGTCGGGTTGTAATATTTATATCTGACATAAAAATGGCGTGGGATATCCATTACTAGTCAAATGTCGCCCTCATTGATATCCATTACAAATTAGGAGAAACACTAAGCCTAATAGATACCCATTCAACTAAACAAACTTTGAATTAATGCAGTGTTTGCAAATTTTTATAAATGACAGTCTTCTGGTAACAAACACAAAAAATACGAACGAATTTTATTTATTTTATATATTTATTTATTTATTTGCACAAAACATTTACAATACATTATGCATTACTAGAATACATGGATAAAGATAGATAAATACATATGTATGTGAAAACAATATAAAAGGCCTTTAGCAGCCGCGCTAGGGTCACCTGTGAATTGAGAACCTGTTTGTTTGGAACTCGGTTATAAAGTAGGACACGAGCTCTTACAGTCAGAGGACAATATGTACTTAACATTCTTTCTAAGTTATAAATAAAGAGATAATTAGCGACTTTCAGAAACGTAATTGTTTATCGGTTTACCATTCTTCACCATAAATATACCTACAACTATTTATATCTAGCCACCCCCCACGTGGTGATGATGACAATAAGCTTAAGTGTTAATCCAGAGTATAAGCTATCTCCATACCAAATTTCATCTAAACCCATTCAGCCGTTTAAGCGTGAAAGAGTAGAACAAACATACATCCATACTCACAACCTTTCGCATTTATAATATGAGAAGGATTACTTATTCATACTGGTTTTTTTGTGATGCGGCACAGGCACGGTCCGCCGTATGGTAAGCGCTTACCTTCGCCCGGGGCCAAGGCTGGGGTTTTTAAAAAAATCTGGTTAAGATGTATAAGAATATAAATCCGACTTCCACAACTAAATGTTACAGACGTTTTAATAATTCCTTGAAAATATTACAAATTACTCAACCGAGTGAATTAAAAACATTTTTAATCTTAAATGACGGAGTTCATAGGTAACAAACACAAAAAATGAACTGAAGCCTACTTCTTTTTTGAAAGTCGGTAAAAAATACATATAATTATTGTGTTAAGGCGCTGTACAGACAGAAATTGCAACTTAAAAAAAATAATTTAATATCGACTGCAACACGCAGGAGACTTGAGAGCATTCAGTTTTAGTATGCTTGGTTCGGTGTGAAGGAGTGGTCGGGACTCAAAATACGGTTACGTACTGATTATCTCGATAATTTTATTTAATCTTCCAAAATAAAAAGAATATTCATACAAACTTAAGTTTCTGGGTGGGTTAGATTACAGCATAGTCAAGTACAAAATCCATAATTGTTTATTTCACACACATATTTTGTGAAATTAATACTAACGCTTAGGATCACGTGACCAAAGCTGGCTGGTCCGCGCCGCTCTCCACCCGCTCATTATGACCGTGACCACCGTCGGACCTATGCTTGTTCGCTCTGCACTCTCCCATACATACCTTGCTTATTTTATACAGTTAAATTCCAGCGCTATTTGCCTAAACTGTTGAGAAACGCTCGCCTTAACAGTGCCTCAATTTCTTTGGTTTATTAAACGGTTCTTTTACCGACAAATTAACAAAACTTATTTGTAACGTAGGCTAAGTCACTCGTGCTAGTTAAAATATAATTAAATATTAATTAAGCTTGCGTAAGTAAAACTATAGTCTCCAGTTTTTGTTTAATCATGTCGGCTCATTGAATTTTAATCTTCAATGTACCGAAAGTAGGCAGAGTTGGTTTAGAAGACTTCATATCTAGTAATTAAATCTTCTCAGCGGGTGCCTTCGGGCGCGCTCGTATCGCCTTTACTTTTGTTAGTCACATCATAAAAATGATCCATTCGTACCTTGTCACTGTAAGAAAATTGGCAGTCTCCTGTAATGTGCAGAAACTTTAGGTCATATATATTTATAGGGACAAGGTTCTAAAGTGTTGCAAGTATTATACGGATCTGTAGTACTACCAAATTTTAGACGCAAGCCTTATATTTAATAGGTTGCAAAGAGCTCTTGTGTTTATTTAGCGCAAAATATATAATTACTATTATCATCATGACATATACGTACCACTGAAAGTGATTTCGGATTGATATATATCTTAACCAGCACACCCCGGTCTTCAAATAAATGTACTACCGAAGTGTTTCAATCGACTCATGTTGGTAGTATGTGTCAAAGAATCATTTTGTTTGCGGTGGCCAAGGGGTTAATTGAAATATTAAAGTACAATTTTCAAATTGTACATAAATATTTAGGAGCAATGGAACCAACTTCAAATACTTAGGGGTTGTTCTATTTTAATGAGGAGAAGCTGTTATCCGATTATGAAGAAATTAAACATAAGTACGAAAGTAACATAATATATACAATTATAATTTATAACTAAATAGATTTGTAATTTTTTAATATATAATTTTATAAAAAGTATCTGCCAAATCGGTATAAACTCAACTTCGATAGTTTATTCTGTTTTATATCACTCTCATCCCCGCACTAAAATTCCCTATGTCGCGTGGGCATGGACACACAATTACGTCACAGAAACGCCCAAGACAACACCTACACTCATCTTATGTGTCCGGGTGGATCAGACAGTCATGTCTCTAACAATGAGTCCCGGCGGTTTTACCCGCGTGGTGATGAAGAACTGTGATGATGGTGATAGTCAAAATAAGGCTACGTATTAATCCAGGGCATAAGCCACATTTGTCCATACCAAATTTCATCGAAATCGGTGTAGCCGTTTGGGCGTGAATAAGTAATAAACATACACACAAAACTTCGCCATTATAATAAATATAAGTAAAAAAAGATATAAGCAATACATGCTGGGTTTACACGTATTGATAAACGTAGCGTGAAGCTCGTGAGCTCTGCTCATTACCCACTCGGCTGAATTACACCCTCACCTGCAACCCACGGCCTCGTGTCGATTGAGCAACTTGTTTCACTTGTGTCATAATAGAAAACATACGACTATGATACGAATTGATTTTTTTACGGTGAATTATGCATCAATTTACGTACTGGTTCGATATCGAAACCATCTCGTTGGCCTTTCATAGTGTGAAAGACGAACTTCCGACTAAACATGAGGACATGCCCAGAACCTCACTTAATGTAATAAAATTCCTCTCCGCTTTCCTCATACGTAATCCCCATTCGAAAACTCGTATCTTATTAATGTAATGACATACCTACTTACTATTCACAAATATAAGGGTATCTTTTGTGAAAAGTAAATTGTATGAGGTTCCCATCAAAAGGGAAGACGGAATAAAGAATAACTCGGTAACAAAGGGGAGGTAAATGAATTAAAATCCTTTGTTAATACGATGCGGTGTTGCCATGATGTGTGTTCTCGTACCGTAATGTTTCGCTTGCTTCTCTAAAAAAAACGTTGGGAGCTACTAATAATTCGACTACTCGCAGTGCTTTCGGTAGTAAGATTTCCAGTAAATCTTTTGCTACTGTCAAGTAGTTCACGAAAATCGAATCTACTGCATAATACGTGTTCTAATAATTAGACGACCACATCGTCACTGACCATCAAGTGAGATAGTGGTCAAACGCTAGATCTATACAGTATAAGAAAAGACGACTGAAAAATTAAATAGTTTGAATTGATTTGAATTAGTTTGAAAGACTGTATAGTCTGCAGAATGGGTGTTAAAAAAAAGATCTTTAATGATTTAAAATGCTCTGTTTTCTTTCTGACGCAAGAATCGACTGAAGAAGAATGTTAATGGTTTAACGTGTCCGTCTGTGTATGTGTGATTTTTTCCACCAGTGGCTCCTTTAAATTTAAAATATAATTATCACAGTGTGTCAAATATGAGAATTGTATTAAGCATTAGCTGCTATGCTCGTGCCATTATTTAAACTAATTAGCGGTGAGTTCGCTAACACTGGCAACACACATGGTCTAAACGGTAAAGTACCCACATTATAATGTTTGATGGATCGGTTCAAAGATAATTATGGAGATTTAAGCGTCCATATGAATCAAATTCACGGCTTTAAGGATTCGCCTTTGTATCACGTGTTATCGCGTACATTATTCATAATTTCGATTAGGGACGAGAACCCTTTATGAATTGAATTGTTATGATATATAATCTATTGTTTTTGTTTAATTAATTAGGTTATTTAGAGATAATATATATTTAGAGAGGAAATGTATAGAGGTTTTATGTATTGTCAGTTATTTAAGCAGCTATATGTATATGTTTTCAATAGCATAACTATATTTAGTTCACTTAATGACGTCATGCCGGCGTGTCGTCTAAAATTATTCCTTCCTCCTCGGGTTCCTTCTTCTTTGGGTAATAACTATTTCTAGACACGCAATTTATATTATCTTATTGTTTTAATGAAATGATTGTAATGTAACAAACCGACTAGGACTCACGTGGTAAACAAATAAGTTCGAAACTGGTCGGAGAGTAATTTTCCAGTGTTTACCACGTGAGTCCTAGTCGGTTTGTTACATTACAATTATGGAAGAAACTCGCGATGGTTTTCAGACTTAATGAAATGAAAAATGAATTTTACTATGTTTAATTGTAAATTGTTTAGACAGTTCTCATTTTAATCTCACTGCGGAGTATGTATAAACCTTTTAGAAATTGATACTATATTAAAGTTTATTCATATTGAAATCACGTTAGTATCGCGGTGTAAACATGAGCGAACAAAAACCCCAAAAATATTGGTAACCTACAAGCTAAACCGCCTTCTGTTTATTTTACAAATCCTAATGATACTTTTTCTGCACAACACGAGAATATACGCTCTGTGTATTATCAGCTTATGGTCGAGTTTTGTTTGCTATAAATATGATATTGTAAATTAAATGGACACATTGCACGGTGCGCCCAGGGCGAGATCGGAACGCGAAAGGTCCGGACCGCGGGCGCGGGCCCCTGTACTCTGTGTTATTGAAAAAAGGGTGATCAAAGCGGACAGATATGGTTCTCGCAAATGTTATTGTATTCTATTTGCTATTTCTATTTGTGAAGGTGTGTTGTCTATGGTTTTTCACGTTCTCATTCGTCAAAAGATTTTTGGTGCACATTTTTAGCAATTTGAGTTTGAAAACTGTCGCGAGTTTCTTCCAATTTTGTAATGTAACAAACCGACTAGGACTCACGTGGTAAACACTGGAAAATTACTCTCCGACCACTTTCGAACTTATTTGCAGTTCTTCATCTGGGAGTTGTGATCGTGCCAGGCGGCGATTTTTTAGCAATGCCGTATTTTTTAGTAATAATCAAAATTAGAACAGAATAGAAACATTAAATTTTATTTTGAAAGACATAAGAGTATCCGTGTGGTTCTCCTTGGTCCTACAAAGGATTAGATGTTTGTTTATCTGTCCTGCCAGCCCGGCTGAATGGTCATGGATCAAATTGGTCACAAAGATAGATGTCGAAGGTATAAGAATACGAGTAGTGTGGGGTAACACATCCTTTATATTACGGAGCAATTTTCGGTTCCGTGTGGGCAAACTGAGTTAAAGGGAAAGCCGTAGTCCTCGCTCCATCTAGTGTGTTTATTAAAACGTTTATTTTCAACATTAGCCCGTGTCGGGGGTCGTTGTCTGAGAGCCCCTGCGTGAGGCCGGTTATTAGTAGGTATATTCGCAAGCTAGGCACGGTGCATTATACATCATTAAAAAAAAAGAAAAAAAAAAGTGTGCTCTTTTTCTTGTTAGGCCATAGAGTACGATCAGCACTTATCTGTGTAACCTTTTTAACCGTTTTAATATCAACTGGATACCTACACGCGTTTCCGAGATAAAGGGTCTTGATGTTCGATTCACTGAATTTGTCGCAACCCTTGAAGCTGTTGGTCTCGTGTTTATGTGTACAGAGTGAGTAGTTTTGATCAAGTGTTGGCCGAATGTATGTTTTGATAAAAGTGAGCTTCTCATTAACGTAGTTGCGCTTTTTATTACAAATAACTTGAAAATAGTAGGTACGTTAATTGCGGTCAATACCTACTGTAAGTGCTTACATTCCAAGTTATTGAATTATATATCCATAAATAAATATTTTACATTAATTTAAGCCACAAAACATTAAATCGGCATACATATGACGAAGCTTACATCCGCCGGATGGAATATTTACGTTTATGAAATATAAAATGTAAAGCCACATTATTGGAAGCAATCATTCCGTCATTAAAAACATCAGCCTATCTATATGTGTATAATTATATATTATTTGATATTATAATAGCCTTTTAATAGTACAATACTACAGCTACTAGATTAACATTCGAGCAATCCACTAGCTATATAGCCTTTTAGGATTGCTATATCGGTATACGGACATATCTTATCAAAAAACAATGTATTAATATGTCCTATGAGGATAACAAATATAAGACATTATTTGACACACATACATAAATTGACGCCTCTTTCCCGTAGGGGTAGAAAGAGACCACAAGCCTTCCAATTGCCAACGCCAACTAAAATGATGCCAACACACTTCCTTCGCTCTGTCACACTTCCTTTTCTCACTTGTAAATAACTTCTTTGGCGAGTGCATACCATTAAAAATGTCCAAGAATACCTTGTGTAGGTAAGTAGGAGGTTTATTACGCGCTGCTGATGCTGAAATACATTACAGCAGGAAAACGGATTATAAAACGACAGCATATGAGTTGGCAGATTATGGTTATATAAAACAACTGATGATCAAAACGTAAGGTTATGGTCATTGATCATAGCGAGCTGCGTACTCGACGAGTATAACTAAACAACTTTTTTTTCTTCAGTTCAGTTCAGTTTATTTATTCAATGTAGGTACAAAAGTACACTTATGAATGTCAGTTTACAATATTAAAAGTAATCAAACTATATAATAATTTAGGAGATAGTAAAAATATTATTATTATTATATTCTTATCTGCGGACCTAGACAAGATGCATCGCTTCATAGTGATTCTCTTTCTCTAACCGCTGACGATGAATATTCGTTCTCGTTGATCACGTGATATATCGTTTTGAAGTGTCAATCTCATACATTTTGTTTTCTGCAGTTTTATCGCTTGTAGAATGTTCAGTTGTCCAGGGCTACGGCGTCGGAACAGCTTGTGTCGGGGATGGTTGCGGGCGTTTCGGTACCGAACATATACGTTTGGTTTTATTTTTTCAAATTAAAATTTTATCAGATGTTCATGATATCGGTGGATTATTTACGACTTGTCTGTGAAAGTGAACGATTGTAAGTGGAGCAAAATGGTAAACACAAAATGTCAAAACTTTGATTGCTTATATTATATCTTTCTGCAATCTGTAAATCAAGTTTCAGTTAACTGCCCAGTACTTTCTGAACCAAAGAATAAAGGGGGTTTAGGACTGAGCCTTAGATCTTGTACGTTTGGAAACGATGATAGCCTAGCAATGAGAGCGTTGTCGGCTGTCAAACTGACGAATGCTGGTTCGATCCCCACCAACGGCTTGTGTTTCCGGTGACGGCAACACCGTTATCAAATACCTAGCATAGTGGTAGAGTATCGAGTACATGCCTGGCTGACCACCTTTGATCACATTGTCACTGACCATCAAGTGAGATAGACGTCAAACGCTTAATAAAGAATGTATAAAAAACATGTTTTGAACATAATTATGGTAAGCACTAAATAAAAATGCTCATGAACTCCGGAGCCAAATTCATAACCTACAAAGTTTTTTATTTATTTTTGTCGTGCCTTGTTTGTTACTTCGGAATGAAGTTAAAACTTCACTTATTCCGGACAATAGTCGATATAGAATGTACAGTAAAATGACATGTGGATAGGTAGGTAAGCGCGGGCGGCCCTCTGTCGCCCGACACGACTGATGTATCGTCGACTCGACCAACATTTACCAAATATCGCTTCGTCACGTTTCCTTACAAACTCTGTAAATGAAGTTTATTTTGTGATAAAGACACTCCCCCGAATAATACCACAATCCATCACCAGCACTGCAAACTCGAGTTCCCTCTTCAATAACGCTAAAAATTACTCTCAAACACCAACAAAATTGTTTTCCGAACCTCCTCCTTCCTCGGGCGCGGAAAATGAGAAGTTTCCCTATCGGACCACTGACACATCGATTGGCGTTTACATCTTTGTAAAGTACATTCCAAAACGTATAAGCAAAAATGGACTGTATTGTGAAAATTGAAAGTTGGAAATGAATTCATTTGATATGACTAATCCATCATCCCTAATACACATTCGCGATGTTTAGATATATGACAATGGTAGTATTGTGTTGTTTTCATCCTTCCTATTTCGGACTTTATTTATTGAAGATGTCAGATTACAATGGAAATCTTCAAACATCCGATTTGGAGTGACCTAAATCCAGATAAAATTAATGAATTTATTAGATGTTATTCTGAATTCAGTTTATTGTAAGTCCAAGGATGGTTGGATAAGACACAAGAAAGGAAAGCTAAAGAAGCGTATTTATGAAACACCCTTAGGTACTATCCGCTTAAAGATCTCAAAAAAAAGGATTAGAAAGCGAGAGCGAATCTATTTTTAGCGCTTAGCAAGAATGCTTCCTGAGGCCTCATTTACTGAGAAGCAGGGCGTCACGCGTTGCTTTTGGCGGCGCGGCCCGCACGAGTTCAAACATACATACGTCATAGAGTGCGTTTACGAACAAGACATATTACACCCGTTTTCTTGAAATGCAGCGTGAGAACGAGCCTCACCAAGCGTGTAATGCCACGGCGGCGCCGCAGCGACAGCGTCCCACCACCAGCGTCTCGCGTCGGCAGCGGTATCCCGTCCCGCGCGGGCGCAGCGCTGCCCGCCGCGGGCGCCGCAACTCCTCACGCCTCGCCGCTATAAATGTCACCGTACATTGCGATATGTTTGTGTTCCGCGAGCGATGCCGGGGCGGGGGCCGCTGCGCCTCGAGACGCTACGCCACACGCGCCGCGCGGCCTCTCGTTTCTCCGTAGCTGTGGCCTCATACACACAATTACGCGCACTTTCCTTCCTTTTTTTCTGAGTAAATGTAAAATGACTACACAATCTACAAATTGTATGATTATCCTCCTTCGATATTCCTAAAAAGTAGAAACATAAAATTCTTCAGAGTTTTAAAACCGTATGCAACGTATTGTAATGAATATATATAAGAATTGGTGATGTGATCGGGCCGGAGCCGGTGCTACTGCAATATATTAACGGTCATAAGATGCACATACGTCACAAGAGGTAGGTATAGATAAACCATCCGCTTATTGATATTGCGGACACGTGGCTCTACGCGCAACCAATTACTCCACCGACGTGCCGATAGTGTAGCCGCGTGGAGAATGCGTGTGCTATTAATTTGACACAACCGGTTAAGGCGATCGAATCGGTTATGGAGCCACACACGGACCTATTGAGGTACTCGAAATGTAATTCGTGAAACCTTCACATATAGAAACGATATCCAGCGGGTTCAAAATAATCTGTGCTTTGAAGTAGGAATGTTGACTGACTTTTAGGATTGCTTTTATATTATACTCATAGAGTTGTGTGCCGGTCTGTGACGTCACCGCGCTAGGATTGGGGTGTTTTTTTTTTTACATATTGTATGTTTGCGTTTGACAACTGTCTCACCTGATGTTAAGTGATGACGTTGTCTAGGATTTAGCACGCAAACCTAGAAGGTACCTATTCACTCGCGACTCGAAGACTCCAGGATTGTACATATCGGGAAACACAGACTCGGGCAACGAGTTCCATTCCTTGGCAGTACGCATTAAGAAAGTGGAAGCAAAACGCTTCGTACGTATAGGTGGTATATCTACCATATAGCGATGGCGCATTGCCGTACGTCGAGTCGACCGATGTTTCAAGTCAAGTAGCACTGGCTGATAAATATCGCAACTCTAATTAATTTCAAATCTTGAAATCATTTCTTTATCACGAAACACTGACTCATAACATTATTAATATCAATATACCAATAACATTTTTCAATTTTCACATTTTCTTTGGACTAATAATTAAGGCCTTAAATCCTAGAGCTTAGATGTTGTTTGTAATGACTACATTTTAATATACTATTATAACTAGTTTTAATATTTTATTATAATTTCGCTACCGCGAATGAAGTAACTAACTATTGGCGAGTTAATAATGATTTATTCTTTTTGTCACTTATTTATTTATTTATCGAATAAAATCCACAGCTCTTAATTTAACATTTTTGGACAATTAATCTTAACCTACAGCCAATAAAAATTAAATTTACATTAATAGCTATTATTTACACTACTAAATATTCGATCTAATTAATCTAATAGATTATGACCACCTGAAACTATGTGTCTTTAATTTAATCTACAGGCATATTTAACAAAGCTTTGACAACATAAGAACATTATAATGAAATAAAAATATGTTTCACGAGGCCAGGAACGGCGGCAGAATCGGCCGAAAAGGCAAAAGTAGTTAAATACAGCGGTCTCGGCGCGGAATACAATTTTGTTCCTTTCGGTGTCGAGACCCTTGGCCCGTGGGGTCCTAGCGCGCTCAACTTCTTCAAGGAAATTTCCAAGAAGCTGGTTGACGTCTCAGGAGACCGAAGAGCTGGCAGCTTCCTCGCTCAACGTATTAGCCTAGCAATACAAAGAGGGAACGCTGCCAGCATCTTGGGTACAATGCCGCAGGGGCCCGTTTTAGATTTAATTTAGTTTTTATTAAATTTTTAAGGTTTTTATTTTAAGTTAGATTATTTTATTGCTATTCTAAATTGTGTAATATATTGGTAACATATTGTTTCCTAAAGATGTTAATAAGAATTTATTATTTATTTTATTTTTAATGTCGAAATTTTACTACATTATGTAGCATATTTAGTATATATTATTATATCCAAAATATAAAATATGTTTCGTGGTACTCGTGTGATACTTCCATTTATATATTTTGTTGTGTACAATAAACATATTTTCTTTCTTTCTTTCTTTCTTATAATCCTTAATTATAAGATGTTAGTGGTGACGGCTCACTTTAGATAATGGTTTTCAAAGAACCCATTTGTTCTCGGCGTTAGTGGAAGTTAATATACATTTATTATTTCTAGTGTTTTTGTCCAAGAATGTATCAGTTAATTCCTTTATTCAAATACATATGTATGTATATCTCATGTTAGCATGAAATTCATACAAAACTAACTACGTCGGTGTTCGCTTTTTTCTATAACGTATTTCATAAACTCCAGATCTGCCCAAGTGTCGACAGTCCTCCCCACGTGTAAGTTATAGGATGAAGATTAAACAATAAACGGACAAGTCTATTTAATGTGTTACATAGATTAGTAAGATTGATTCCTCCGTAATTAGCCCCTCCGCTGCCGAAATCTGAGTACGTTTTGGAAAAATATTAACTCTATTATATAGTATATACACCACCGTAACCAAGTACTTATCACGAGTCACCAAGTTCAGATGTACTCTCTGACTTGCCTGAAACAATTTAAAAGTCAACGCTTTGTACCTTATAATAAATCTGTAAGTTTGATTATGTAAGTAAGTGTATGCATTTATGTAAGTGTTTGCATCGCGGAGCTTACCGTAAAAATATAAGTGAAATACATTGTCTAAACCTACAATGTTGATAATCACTTTCGAACTAAGTTATAGCTTACAGGCACTCAATACCTTACCGTACCTCGGGGATATTCAAACTGATAGATTACAACTTTGGTATTTGTATTTTTACAGTATTTTGTTAGTTTGAGCAGCCGTTAGTTCGTCATGTTATATTGGCAACATTTGCGTCTGTATTAACTCGATAAGAATGGTAACATTACACGTCGAAAATGTAAGAAGGTCAATTGCACGTTGAATATTTGAGTCATTGCAAACTCAAGCTGTCAAGACTCGATTCCATTGTACAATTTTTTTGTAGACGGTTGTGTCGAACACCGTTGTAAAAAGTTCAGAAATAATTATTTAAAAACTACAACAAGCAAGATATCTTTTCTAATTTTAGGATTATGATTTTAATATATTGAAAAAAGAAATTGTAATTTATTATGTTAAAGTGCATAATTTTAAAACAAGCACTATGATTTACTTTTTATCACTGTTATGCCATAGCATAATTAGCCCAAGACAGACCGTCGTCTCAGAGGTGTCGGCCATGTTCCACCATGCTAGCCAATGAGGGGTTACGGATAGCCTGTGCGCAGCCCAATGTCAGGGCCAAACCAAACCGCCCATGGGACTGACACGAGCTGATGATTGTTAAACACCCCGGGGAGAGGGTATACCTTCCCTCCCAAGCACAGAAGCGCCCTGTTGACAATGGCACTTGCGGACACCCTTCCTAGGTATGAATTAAGAGAACGCTGATTAACGCAGTTGATTAAGATCGCATGGGTGAACACGGCTTGGAATGAAAGAAAGAAAAAAAGGAACCACATTTATTCAAGACACTTAATGCTTACAGAGGTACTACATAAGGACCATTTCCTTAAGTTGCGACTGAGCAATAGTGACTCTTGCGCACGGGAGTGATGCAGTCTGACGACTCTCGCCCCCCACCACCACCACCCCACCTGTTCGAGCGAGACTCTCCGTCCGTAGGCGACTGTGTCTGCTGTCTACTGCACACAGTACTCGCTCAGGGCTCGGATCGAGTCTCGGTCGTCTGATAACCCAGCAGTAGCCACAGCCGGAGGATGTGGAGGGGCCATGAGCGGAAAAGCTCGATGCTCCAATCCCGAGGGCTGACGACACAAGAGGACCACTTCCGTGCTGAAAAGTTAATAAGTGTACTGTGTATACGTAATAAGACATCCACTTGTATATGTCTAGACTAGACTAGACTGTAGCCCCATCTATCGAGCCAAGTCATCACTCAACTAAAACCGCTAACACTAATGCCAGCAACATGTAACATAATGGAGGAAACTTACACTAACAACAAACGGAACTTTGCACAACGCGACTTGCCGGCCGCCAGTTTGTACTAACTTGGCGATTTCGCTGCGCGCAGTGACGTAGCTGCACTGGTTTTCAAAGTTGCGCCAACGTGAGCTTGATAAGCCCAATTAGGAGGATATTTGAAATATGATGACTGTTGACTTTAGAGACGGGATATTTATCTTGAATTTTTTTTCTTTTTCTCTTAATATAATTTATTTTACTCGTAAATAACCAAACTAAATGTAAACGAGATCGAGAGATGCTAACTGAGAGAGCACGACAAGAGAACCAAAACATCAAACATACATCCTGTTTCTAAAGTCAACTCATGACGCAGTTGGTGTGGGAGCTATCGTTAACAGTCAATAAAAAGCACAAATTAAAGAAGTATTTAAAGATTTCTGAAATATTTTATTTGCAAAACATAATAACAGCAATATTAACATGATTCTTTTATTTTAATATTCATTTAGTAACATTTATTTAGAACATGGAACAACACTTATTTCATTTTCAATCTAAATTAACTAAATCGAGAGCTAAGCGGTTAAATATTTCTTGACGAATAATTATTTTCTAGTAGGATTCTGAAAACGTATCCGCGTACTTGCTCCGGCAAGGGTGCGATGGTAAGTTTGTGCGAAACGAGTTCCTAAACTTAATTTTCGAAACGTCATACAATGAAAATGTGAGGATATACTAAATATAGCATTTCTTTAATTTAATTATTATTGTAACACTAATATTTATTTCTTAGTGTTTCTGTGTATACGTGAAAAATGTGACTTGAGTGTTTTTGTAAGTCAGTAAGCGTACTGGTAACACATAGGTACATTGCTGGTGCAACCGGCGCGGCCTGATTGCAACTTAATCGCTAACTTACCCAGCTCGGAAACAAGTTTAATTCTTATGGAATTGTGCGATTGTTGGAGGAGGCATTGTTGCTTCTATTAGTTGCGGTCGCCCGCGCCCGCCCCGCACCCGCCCGCGCCCGCGCCCGCGCCCGCGCCGCCCGCGCCCCCGCACGCGCCCGCGCCGGCAGCCATTTGCTTTATCAGACAATTTGTGTGGCTCTAGGGAAGCTGCGCCTGATAATCTTGGTTTAAGTTATTTTTCAATTATCTTCATTGTAGTTTTGTAAGATAGAAATATGATTGTAGGGTTTTATTTTTAACCGAGATCAAAAGAGGAGGTTTTCACGTCTTCGATTCATTTTTTTGAATCAAAAGTACGTACTTTAAGATAAATCCTATAAATATGTACATATTTCATCTAAATAAGTTAAGTATTTATCTGAATTTTTAAGATAAATCTCATTGCCCCAGATTATGAAAATTGCTTCGAGTTTTTATATGTTTTTAATTGTTAATATTTGATCTAGTGAGGAAGCTGCCGGTCAATTTATAACGATACCGCTGCTGTTACTCAACTGTACAGTATATACACACAGTATATAAATATACAGTATAGAATTATAAAACCTTTTTTATTTTTTGCCCAAAATAATCAACTACTTAATCATTTTGTCATTAACCGATACAGCGTAATTATGTTTTTTCCCATTGTTTTGATGAGTAAGGTTTAGGCCATCAGGAAACCTTGGAGCGCAACTTATATGGAACACAGCCATATTGTATCAAAACCAAGGTGTGTTTTCCCACAAGTTACAACACAAGTACCGATTCTGATGAAATCTCCTCTGTATACGTTATATATATATTGAGAACATACTCTTGAATTTATTCAGAAAAACTGAACTAAAAAAGTTCTGACACATCGCGGAAGCTTAATAGTTATTTACTCACGGGGCTCACACATCACCCTCTTAGTACTCTAACCAAGCTCTGTAATGGTACTTATTATAGAGTGAAGCAAAGAGTAATTTACTAAGAAATAGATTCAGGCATTACTTTGCGGAAATCCATATTAGGTACTTAATAGGTATAATATTAAATATATGGGATGTCCGCGGGGAACGTTTAATGACCATATTGGAGTCAATCTGGAACAGAGACAGGTAGATGTGATACGTCTTACAGTTTGCGTGCTTAATAAACCTGATTAATTTTTATTTTATTTTATTATAATTCTCTTAGAAAAACTACAGCTGATATGTTATATACTAATGGACATTTGTAAGTATATTGATATAAGCTTTTTACACCAGCTTTTTTCACATCATTCAACAGAAAACATTTTTTATACACTATATGGTAAGTGTTCCAGCTTTATGTATGAAGCGTCTTGCTTCCACAGAGTGAGTGCGTATGCCAACAAGTGGAACTCGTTGCCTGAGTCGGTGTTTCCCGATAGGTACAATCCTGGAGTCTTCAAGACACCAGTGCAGTAGTGTTTCAAACTGTAATTGTTGATTGGTTCCTAAAACTTGTATAATTATGATAACGTACACAGAACAATTAGAACAATGTAATAGTGTAGGTAATGAGGGAAATACAGATTACTCGACAACACTCCCGCTCTCGATAAATAATACTTAAAGTCACCTTAATATAATATGTACTGTAATATGTAATGATATAATAATGTGTATTTATAACTTTGTGTTATCGTTCAGTTTAATTATCTTATATTACCTACATTCAAAGGCTTTTTATATATTGTAATGCGTATGTTTTGGGGATGAGACTGCCTTATGCAATAAAGTTGATACCAAAACAATGGCAGGGCTCCATTATTTTATTCAGTGTTATATTTTCTTTGTTAAATAATATAGTTGTATAAGTAGGTACATTATAAACGTGCGTGCTACAAATTAGACTACGTCATCACTTCAGAGCAGGTGAGGCCGTGCTATAGCGCCAGTTCATAATGTGGTTCAGCACTAACTAAAGGTTTATATTCATGTCAGCAGTGAGATTTATGGTTATACCAGTAGCACCACGCGGTCTCACCCGCGTGGATATTGTTTTCTCGCTACTCACGGGAACCATCCTTTTCCGGGATAAAAGAAGCCTATGTGTAAATCCAGGGTTTAAAGAAGTAACAAACATACACACACACATATAGGTACAAACAAGTTTTCGCATTTATAATATTAGTAGAATAACTTCATAATCTACCGGTACTGCAATTAATTCAGAAAACTTCAACTACTCAAAAGAATAAATTTCGCGAAGCTTGGATGATTCGATTAAAGCAATAGTTAATTAATTAAATTTGATGGCAAGCTTCGGAAAAGAGCGATAATTAAAATAATTGGATCCGTCAAAATAATGGAAAGCCAATCGCTTCTCCGGCGAATCGATTTGAACCTTTGCTTATTAAAATTTATTTCATTAGGGTAAGATGAGTTACGTCCTCGATACCTGCTGGGGCTGGGTGTGCTGTGTTTTTATTTCATTCTATCTATATATGCAATGATTATCAAAATTTTTATCACTCATGAAATATTGCACGATGCGTTTGTAGCCGAGTGCAAGTATTCTTAAGAACGGTAGCAGATGAAGAATTGCTCTTACAAACTTATAAAGCTTTAGCAGAATGCACAATCGGCTACTGTATTTCTTCCTGGGGAGGCGCTGCAAAGACACTAATGATGAAAGTGGAAAGGGCACAAAGAGCGTTATTGAAGGTCATGCTTGGTCTGCCTTTTAAATTTTCTACCACTGATCTTTTTCTTAAGTGTCAAGTATTCACTGTCAGAAAGCTTTTTGTGGTAATACCATAGCGAAACTGTTCCAAAAATTATTATAATATCATAACAGTTCCAAATATGACTACCAGTAGTAAAAGAATCGACAAGTGCACTGTACCACGTTGTAGAAGTTTAGTTGGTTGGAGACAATATTGGCACCTGGCACCGATGTTCTATAATAAAATAAACACAAATAAAACACTCGAAAATGTATGTATGTATAAACTGAAGTCAGAAATTACTCAATGGCTAAATTTATTAGATTATGACGGAGTTGAAAAACTCTTAGAAATGGTCAGTTAACCATTCATTCCCTAAAAACTCAAGTTAGTCACACACGCTGTTACAACACACACACACCTCATATAAGTAGCAATTTTAATATATGAGTAGTAAAAATGAGTAATTATAGCCTCTTCACATATTGTAAAACTGTGCGCGACAAGGAAGAGCCTGCCTTTTGTACCACAGTTGTTAACTCACACAAAAGGCAGTGTACGTAAGATAAGTGGACATATTTACAGTATTCAATAAAGATATTTGTATTTGTATTTATTCATTGTGATATACAAATGTAAATAAATATCACTGAGACGTATATAAATATGTTATGAAACAGCCTCACCTAGTTCGGCCACCAATCCGACTGCTCTCGGATTGATCTTCACCTCGGTCCTGAGCATTCTCAGAGTTGGGTACTTTCTAGAGTAATGAGTAAAACAACCCTTGTCTGACACCGACACAGTGTGTTTAGGCAGCAGTCCTTACAGGCAGTCAACACTATAGATCTAGCGTCACTAGGCGTCCAACCATATCGTCACTGACGATCATCTATGATAATGGAAATGCCAGGCAAATAATTGACAGCATAAACATATAACTAAAAAAAGTTTTACAAAAAATGGAACCGACTTCAACACTCAAAAGTGTGAAATAACTTGTTGAAGTCGGTACCATGATAGTTCACAGAAAAGTAACTATCATCACAATATTGTGCTCATGGTACCGACTTCGACAAGTTATTTCACACTTAAGTGTTGAAGTCGGTTCCATTTTTTGGTAAAATTTACTTTTCTCCTTTTTCAGTGACCTTTGGTACTCACGGGGTTAATTGTCATTGTGTATGTTCTCCGATATCTTCACCCGCAACTATAATATCGTCGAGGTATGCGTAGCACTTTTCAGTTGTTAGAGTTTTATTCAAAAACAGTTTATCCGACTTTGATGAAATTTAAATGGAACCACCACGGAAGTAAAGCACCATCGAACGTAAAAAGAATCATCAAAATCGGTTCATAAACGAAGAAGTTATCCGCGAACACACATAAAAAATACGGTCAAATTGAATAACCTCCTTCTTTGAAGCCGGTTAAAAACCTGCCATTTTTGTCGTATTCAAATTAGTTCATCTCGTACCGTTTCTAGGATAGCGTTAATCTCATTATCTCCACCACTGACATAGTTTACAAACTCGATTAATAACTTTAATGCGTACATTAACATAATTAATAGTTAAGTAAAGTGTCATAACAACAAGTGGGGAATAGTTGAAGGTTGTTTACATTATGTGGAGATGCCTTATACTTATATGTATTCATTTACATGAAAAAAGTGCTCAGTTTATGTTATTTTTGTAATAACATTACTGTAATCCGAAACTATCCCTGTCAATCTAGTTCGAGCGTGGTGTCGCCATCTATCACATCGGCACTGAATATCAAATAAGCTACAAGTGAAACACTAGATACATAAAATAAATGAGTAGGTATGTTTTCTATATTACTATATATTTATATATTTGTATATTTTCTTTATATTTAATTCAAATACTCTAACCTGCTACCGGTTGGCAGCGTGCCCAGAATGCAAGCTGCATTGCCACGTTGAATGGCAATACTGATTCGTTGAGCGAAATATGTGCCAGCATTTTGGTCACGCCTCGCATCGATCAAACGCTCTGATAAGTTTTGAAAAATCCGATGAGATCCAGGTCCCCACGGGCCCAATGTCTCGACCCCAAACGGTTCAAATATGTAACCACTACCTAGGTTAGCATATTTTCGCCGTTTCAATTGCTCCGCCGAATAAGCCGCGGCGCCAGCCCTAACATGTGTCTCAGGAAGATGTGACGGCGCCAAAGTGTCCACGCATGTGGCGTCCCACACTAAATGCCGCCCTAACATCCAGGGATTAAGTGTCATGATGTCAGGTGTTTTTGCTATGTTTTATTAATTACCATGTCTAGACACAAGAGAGCAAGAATCTGTTAGCACATGAGTTAAAGGTCAAACGAATATTAAATGAATTATTAGAAGAATTACTAAACGTTATGATAGGTCGTGTTTTATTATGTTTTTCGTATCAATCCCGTCGCTGCCGGTAACATAAGATTTCTCTACAAATCAGTATGTTGTAACTGTAAGATGAGCGATTGTGCTGTACTCTACCACCAGGCTCTGAGTTTCACGACAGCGAAAACTCAGACCAAGAACGTGAGCACCGTGCATGCATGTAACGTCATATTAATAGCCGACGCGACGCCCATACTGCGAATCGATTAACGCTTGTAATAAAAAATAAAATATCAATGTCACTATGGGCTTCCTCACACTGATATTATCTATGAGAAAGTTTGTTTGTTTGTTTGTTTATATACATTTGAGATTCTAACGTTTTCACGCCACGGTGAGGGGTAAAGCGTAGTTAGGAAGAGGTATATGTAAACGACAGAGAAAGTATTATGAGGTCGTAGGTTCAAGTCCCAATAGTAGCCGACTGTTTTCTTTCAAAAACTTGAACATATTTATGTTTTATTATTATAAGCGCGCTTTTACTGGTATACATGTAGTATTTACTACATGTATACCAGTAAAAGCGCGCTTATAGGTCGACCTTTAAAGTTTACGTGTTACACCTTAGACCGCGTCGTCACTTAACATCAGATGAGACAGCGGTCAAACGTAAGCTTGTAACCATTAATCTCACCAACGGTAACGTAAAGGTTTCATTGCCTGACTTTTCCCTACCAAAAGAGCAACGTGTATCCACTAACAACCTTATCACTAACAGAACCGGTAAATTAATTATTTCGTTCAATTAGTGTGGATATACTATAATTAATTAAACGTAAAGAGAATACCCTCCGGACAGCCGTAACTCTTCTCGACGTTTCGATTAAAACTTTGCGTCCTTCCGAATGTATTCAATGAATGTTTACATTGTGTATCGGACACGGTATCACGGTCACGATTCATTTTTTAATGTTTCAATGTCGTTATTTGTCTTTTCTTACTCGTTTTAGAAAATTAAGTCTAAAGTAAATAATTAGCCTAAACTGGTTTGTTTTCCATACAAAAAAACAATCATACCATAGACATCGACCGCACAGTAAAAATGCCGAAATGTACAATAACCTTATATCTTTTGAGGTTGTATTTTTACGAGTCGTCGAAGAGAATTTGTTTTTCCGTAAAAAATATACAAAGAGAATCAATGTCGACATTTGATAACGAAAGTTAACTGCTTTAATGTGTTTTATGAAAGAATAAAATATACCAAAACATGAAACCGACTTCAACACTCTAAAGTATGAAGTAACTTCTTGAAGTCGGTACCATGATAGGTCAAAAGTTACTATCATCAAAATATTGTGAGCTTTGCTACTCACGGGATCGATTGTCATTGTGTATGTTCACCGATTTATTCACCTGCAATTAGGAAGTCGTCCAAGTAAACAAACACTTTCCAGTTTTTGGAGTGTAACTCTAAAACCGCTTTTCCGATTATGATAAACTTTTAATGCGACCACCTCGGAGGTATCTCTATCAAACAAAAAATAATTTTGAGAATCGGTCCAAAAACGGGGAAGAAATCGGCAAATATACATCCTCTTTTTTGAAGTCGGTTTATTATCTTTGCTGGGAAATATATTGTTGGCTAAATATTGTATAGTTTATGTTCTATCAAATGAATTTCATTAACAAACTTGATAGGTAAAGGACGTCCATGTCGGGATCTTGTACCATGTCGTTTATATCATTCACTGACAAAATCCATAGCTTATGCAAAATAACAGGAGCAATAATGAACCTTATATCCAAGGCCAGTGACGGATTCTCTTTAAATATAACATAGTATAGCCTGTCATGGTATGTGTACTAGTAGGTAGATGTCGTTAGATTAAAAGCGCTGTTGTGAGTTGGGAAAGATTATAAAAGATACCATATTTTATTGAGAAATATGCTCTCGTCTGTCATCCAACAATAATTGTGAGTGATCCCCGACCCAACCTGACCTTGCACACTTCTATTATGCATACAGTTTCAGCGAACGGACGGGCCCACACGGAATATTAGAGCATATCTACTGAGTTTATCCAGTCGACAGTATAACTGATGCAGTACGAACTTCGGAATGCTTCCACAATACGTTGGTGAGACCCTCGTGAGAGCCATGGGTCATCATCATCAATTTAGCCGTAACCAGGTTCCTGAATGCCAATCAAACAACTCGGCCATTGCCTTCGATGGATAATACTTAGTATATTCCTTGCCTAGTCTTAGAAAAAAAAATGTCCTGGAGCATGGTAAGGTATGTGGAGCTGGAGACCATAATTACGTTCGTCTATACAGTATTATTGTTTCAGTGCTTAGTTTCCCTTGGTACTCTTAAGATGTGTTACGTCAGAGAGATACACAGTAAAAAAGACGTGTATTTCATTGGCATTGCGTATTCCAGTAACATTGTGCTCTTTTCTTTCCTTATATCCTGGTAGGATGTTTTGACGTTTAGGGTGTTAGGTTATTTTTGTTACGGAATTTCTGGATTCGGTCTCCACGCGCTCAAGGCTTAAAATCTTAGAATTAAAAAAACACATACCTTACTGGACCTCACGTAACCAAATTGTAATGACGCTATATTTGTGCTCCTGATAAAGAAAAACCTATTTTAAATTCTATTCAGTAAATACAATGATTCATCGTTTTTTGTCCTTAAACCTTAATGATTGAGTGGCTTAACCAACAGCCAGCTAGTTGAGTTAAATGATTGTTTTAGAGACAATGGCTGAAAAACATTTAGGAGGCTGTTAGAATTGCTTAGTTGTAAACAGGCTAGGCCGTCAATTGAAAGACTAATTAAGCTAGCTAGCTGTGACAGATACACCGTATTGCCGAGAACATTAAGTGGCTCCTGCTTGCCTTTTTAGGGCATACATTCCATGTAAGTAAGTTTGATCCGAAGTGTAAGGCTTAAAAACAATAATTCTTATTACAGCGTCAGATTTTTCCCACAATAAATGTCTGACGAGCGTTTTTGTTCAAAAAAAGAACACGCCTATCTTACTCTTAAAATACATTATCTTCATCACCACCTCTGTATATATTATATATAGAGCTATAGATTACCCAGTACAAAGTCTCTGTTATAATCGTACTTTCCAAATGAAAACAAGTGAACATTACGTACTGCGCGGTTACTGTAGCGATTCGACTACGCTTTCGAATTGATCGCTAACTAAATTGTTTTCGACGTTTTCCATCGGGCTTTGCGTACGGTTATGCGCTTTGTGTCATTGGGTTATTTCCCCGTCCACCGGTTTATTTGTTTGTAGCTGGCAACCCTTTCTGTTAATAACTCAATGATAAATTGGTACACACTGTTGAAATTTACGTGCTTTTTGAATAGACTCGTGTATGAGTTGTTTAAAATCGGGGTTTGTTTACTTACTCGTTTGTACAAAATGTGTAAGAATTTTGTTTATTTAGGTACAAATATGAATAATTGTCCTTTTTTAAATTGAATACAGGCTTTTTGCTACTATTTCCCTTCATGTGAGATTTAGATCGATATGGAGTAGAAGTATATGAAGATATATTATATATCAAACAAAGGTTTTATTATGGAACTCCTAAAATGTAAAATATTAACCCGATACGGCAATAAACGCGAATATTATGTAAGTTTTTATTTTTCTAATGTAAAATATAGTCTAAGAAACTCAATATATTTTCATTTATTTCATTGACTGATATTGATGAAGACTTTTTGATAAAGAACCGAGACCGCTAAATTGAATGTTATACATATAAAAATATGAATATGCTTAGAGTTAATATAATGAACAGAATAACGTTTTATAACATGTATTTGACACGTTTCTCAATAACCAGTTATGTATGTATAGATTTGTATTTTTGGAAGTAAGCACGAATTACCTAAGCGTGATGGCCGAGCGTTTTTCTTTTTAAGAGTTATATGGTTTTTTCATTACCTACATGCTAACTTGTTGTTGCAAAGTTCAAATTATTTAAAAGAAAGAATCGGCTTCTGTTGGGACTTGAACCCACGACTACAGGATACCGTCCTGTCGTTTTTTTTTTCGTTTGCATTCACAGACTGGCGAAAGTAGTGTAGGACGTCCACTGACAACTTTGATGGACGGATTTATAAAGATTCCCAAAGATGCTGAATACAATTTCTCGCCCACTTTTGTGGAGCCGCATCAAAGTGTACATTATACTGGTTAAATAGGAAGGATGATGATACACGATCAACAAAAAAACTTGCAACATAAATGAAACCTTTTTTGTTGTTTAAACTGACGTGGTTTTGACACATTATGAATGTATAAAACACGGGAATTACTCACGTAATAAGTCAGAGGGTTCCGACTATAGTTTCAACCACATGTGGTGGTCTTTTTCAAGGAGAATACGGGGCTTCTTACTGATTATGCGATTGACACGACTCTGACGTCATCACTAAGTGAAAATAACTCCAGAAACATTATGGACATGTCGCTGAGTTTATTCTTTCATTTGACAGCTGTCAGTTAAGATCAACATAATATATGTAATTAATTAATGATATCAGTGAGTAATTAAAATGTGTTGTAAATAAATGAAGCTTTTAATGCGCTGAGTTGATATACACGTCGGACAAATGTTTCGGTAAATACGAGACCCATATAATTTCTAAGAACCAAAGATATAAGGTATCGTGTATGTTTCACCTCAACCCGTTTTACTCCGAATGACGCAGATCTCAATACTATATTTTCTAAATATTGCGTCATTAGAAATCATGCGTATAACTTCGAGGTATACAAACTCTCTTAAATTATTTTTTCAGATTAATGGGGTAGATTTCGTCCAAATTAGGATGCCCCTTTCCAAATTATCCCGGCAGATGTCGCAGTTCTCGTGGCTGCCATTAAAACTGTCATTTATTTGCCTTTTTTCAGGAATATAGCCGAATGAGAAATGTTAAAGTACTCTCGCCTTCTTCCATTTTCCTACATTCGGTTTGCGAATTTATTTCTCATAATAAAGCGATGTTTTTTCTACTTTCAGTTCTTATGTAGTTGTTATTTTATAGCTTCAGGCGTTACTTTGCGGATATCCATAACAAAGAGATATTAATAAACAATATTTGATTTTAATTCCGTGACTTTTAAATATTCCAGCATTGTCACGTGACCGGAAACTCTTCGACACGTGCTTCGGCTCTCCGCGACGCATCCTCAGGAGCCGTTCACTCGCCGACCGTCCTCACTCTCGGCCCGGCATTTTATTATTCACTTTAAATTAAATATAATTTTAACCCTCACATGACTGTGTTTATATATTCGAAGCTTGCAATTTTGTAAGAAAATACCCGCAACTCTTATTTACAAAAAGGAGATTTAGAAACGCGTCTAGTATGCGACTAGATCTGTACACAAGCTGGTTTTGCCGATTTCTAAGCTTAAAATGCACAGCTCGGGTCCAGAAGCTATATGTATTATTACTCAACAGCATTAAAACCATAAAAAAGACTGTAATCATTTATGGTCACCTAAAATACATACAAAGTAACGAAACATACTATAATATCAGCGAGCCGGCAGGGTACCAGGGTCATATGTTGTTCCTGTATATTATTAGCTATAAAAGCCTTTTGTGTCTGTTATATATCTAAAGTTAGGTACTTATAGTGATGTACTGTCAAGCGGCTGCGCCCGCGCCCCTTTCGTTCCGTAATAAAATGAGTGTGCAATCAACTAGCATTTTGAATGGTTGCGCCCGCTACGTTTCCCTATTATCACATATGTAGCAGTGTCCACATATGATGCAATAAAGCATTGAGTATTTAACTACCCCATCTATTGTTACGATGTGCGACATCCTTCAAAGGTCCCGTCAACCTGAGCGCCACTCCACAGACGACCGGGGTCCCTTATGATGATACTATGTTAATACATTAAGATGAGATTACCGTCGGGCGGTCTGCGCTCACGCTCCTCGCCGGTACCAGAGGCCACTGAACCCACACCGCTGGTGCTTTAATATTCCTTCAGAGTAGTGATTACTGTGGGCACTGCCCTTAGAGTCGGGCTCCACTCTCAGTCCGGGGTCAGGGGCCGAGGCCTGTATAATGTGGTAACTGTTAACTTATATTTGCATAGTGTACATAATATTAGTGAAGGCACAGTATGAATGACAGTATCGTGGCAAGGATCCGACGACAAGTTTCAACTCACTAGTGATGGGTACAGATATGACGGTATGACAAAAGTTATTGTCGACGTATTTAATTACGTAGATAAGTTATCTGACACATGACTAACGCACACAACAACACCTTATTCATTAAACATTTTGTTATTGACAGAAGTTACTAATATAATTATATATTATTAACACGTGTATGAAAGGAATCGAACGCATTCTCTCGTCAACGCTCAAAGCTTGCGTCACGGTTGTCCGAGTGCGGTCGCGAGCACTTACTACCAGATGATCCGCTTGATTTTTATTTTCTAATTTCATACATGTACATAATGTTACAATAATAGATTCGATTTGCCAAATACCAACTGTATAATCATGGTACTGCGGCGGAACGCGACACGAGAATCGGTAAAAACTACCTAGTACTGTCTTTTACCTGTCACGGGTGTCACCCATGTTACTGTTCATATGTCACATGTCAAATTGTTCCCCTGCCTAGTATATACTTTTTATTTAATTTATAGATGTAGCTTTATCCATTATCTGACTTGATGGGGAGTGACGATGTGTTCGAAGTGTATAACAGCGCTAGACTTACTACGGTTTCGGTAACATCAAGTTTAGCTAATATATATAATGGGACAACATTCACACAAGGTCTTCAGGTCCCAAACTAGGCAGAGCCTGTACTATGGTAACCTGATGACTGATATATATACTTATATACATATACACACCCAGACACAGGTCAAACAGACATGTTCATACACACAAATGTATGACCTGTCCGGGAATCGAACCCGGGACCAGCGGCTCAGAAGGCAGAGTGCTACCAACTGCGCCAACCGGCCAGTGCTATCCGAACACAACGTCTATTTAACATTGTGTTGGGGTAGCACAAAAGTTAAAAGCTGTACATTATTGGGACGTGCCGGGCGCGCCCGCGGGCGACGCTTGTACGAGAACCAGCGCATCCGTTCACACCGCTTGCTTCAAGCTTAGTACTTGTCGAAATCAAACAACTTGAAATAGAGTTAATGCGTACGTATTTTTTTTACTCGATAAAATCGAGATCGCGATTTTTGAAAAGTGATTGGAAACGTTAGGAACAAAAATAAATAAATTATAAATGATTTAATCACTTTTAAGTTGCTTATTTTAGGAAATCGTTTTTTACCTTATAAAACTTACTCCTCATATAGGCAACGAAATACGTATAGAAAGAAGCCGTTATTCTCAATGGCTGCAGATTTATTTCTGGTTTTGAAGCGCTCATCGAAAAATATTTCGATTTCATCTCACGTTTGTAATAACGTATTGCGGTCTTATTTGTTCTAGATTGTCATAAGTATGATGTCCTGCCCGCTGCCACTGCCGATGCTGCCGGCGCTGCATCCACAGCCATCGTTAGCGTCGGACTTCCCTATTCACATCGGTATTAAGGTGAGTTTTGCTTGCACACTTACTCAGATACATCAAACACAAGGTCCGTTGAACTCAGACAACCTTCATAAAGTCCCGTTAATCTTCACCTATCATATCTTTTTCGTTTTCATGTTAACTTATTTGTTTTATGTATGTTATTTGACCAAATCTCTACATTCCAATACTCTTCATTATTAATATATATTAAATATTTAATTCATAATTATAAAGAGTCAGATTTTAACAACTAACATTTCTGAACAAGAGCGGCAAATAAAATAAACGATGTATGAAACACACTGTAAAAGTGTTGAATAAATGTTATTTCATAGATTTTAGTTAATTATCAGAAAAACGTTACTCGTTGTAATCGGTTCTAACCGTCACAAACAGTCACGCGGCGCCATCCGCGGGGGAATACTTTTTCTGGAGAAACTAATAATAGATCAATAGTAATCGGTTGTTGAAACTTGTCAGGGTGATGAAGTAATGGTATAAGATTACGATGGACAAATTATCTGAGCTTACATTTTTTTAAAGTTCTTTTCTGAAACTATATAGAATAAAGAGTTACTTTGGGTTTATATCCATATCGAAATGATATTTACAAAGATTTAGTGTTAATTCCGCGAGTTTAAACTCACTATTTATTATCAAGTTCTTTTCTATCTAAACATGAATATCCTATATAGCTCTGAGCGAAGAACTGGTTTGAAGTTGTATTGTTACATACATGCCTATCGCTTTCCAATACTGTAACCTTATATTATTGATTACCTAATACACTTGAGCACCTAATATAATAACAATAACATATATCATGATACTTTCCTTTCGCACTTACTTCATGGCTAATAGAACAAACATTAGTTATTATTATCTATCCCTTATAATAATAGTTAATTTCGAATAAAATTCATAATTACATTTTGCTTTGTGAAGTGAAGCGCTTACAAGTGAAACTAGAAAATACAAACTAAAATACATCTAAATCCTAATTTCAAATACAAAAGTCTGTTTGTTTGTCTGGAAGATATCTCTCTTCAGCTCTAATACAAGCAGATCGGCATGAAATTTGGCTCGAACATTCCTTATTTCGTGGAAAAACATACATAAGCAATACACTTTATATAAAACAACTAAACTGGTAGTCCGCGCGGGTTGAAGCGCGGAGCGCAGCTAGTCCTTAATAATTCACCAGTTTTTGACACCAATCATCCAGTTACCAAATATTTATTGTTATTAAAATGTTAACCAGAATATTGTCCGCAAATAAAGGGATTAATTACACTGTTGAAGTATACTAGTGTTGTTTGATGGCTGTGCCTGACAAGTGAGCTGATTACAGGCAGCACACGTGAAACAATGGTGAACTAACCAAGTTCTGATGCGTATATTGATTTTATATGGACAGGAAGTCTGCTCTAAAAATATGGCCATGTAGGTAAGCAACGAAAAACTTCGTAACCCTTTTTTACAAAAATAACGCGGTCGGAGCATTGAATATTATTTCTTGAAAAGGGATGCATAAGTCCTTAGAATAATAAAATTGAATGTCCCTTAGCGATAACTGTTATCATAGAGATCACAATGTAATGTTAATAACCTTTTACTTAACATTTTAGTGAATTATGGCCGAACGTCGGTTAGTGGGCGACCACTAGTATCAATAGATGTTTTACAAAACTTTCAATAAAGTCGTGCATTAGATGTAGGAAAGACATTCATGCTACATATTTTATACAAGCTGCGCTCCGCGGTTTCACCCGCGTAGTCCACGATTTTCCCGCTACCTTAATTATGTAGCACTAGTAGCGTCCCGCAGGTTCACCCGCGCAGATTACAGTTTTCTTGCTACATCAATTATTCCACGAGAATCATACATTACCGGGATACAAAGTAGCCTATGTGCTATTCTAGACTATAATCTATCTCTGTGCTAAATTTCATCCAGATCAGTGCATCTGTTCTGGCGTGATTGAGTAACGAACATCCATCCATCCATCCGAACGTTGACATTTATAATATTAGTGAGATTAGTAGGAGCATTATTCCGGGGTAAAATGAACCCTACGTGCTATTCCATGGTATAAGTTATCTTCATTCCTAATTTCATGCCGTTCATACATTTCAGCGTGACGGAGTATTACAAACATACAAACGACAAACGGTGTGAGAATATGCCACTAATTGTTTTGACGCCACTTCTTACAGTAGTAGGTGACAGAAGCAGAGACGTGTACCGGCGACGCCAGTACCGATATTAGAAAGGAAGGTTCCGCCAATCACCGTTGCAAGTTTAAACAGTGTTAATTGATAAGTATTGATTTGCAGACATCTTGTTTAATTAGTTTGGAGTTTTGAGACGTATCTCTCATTTATAATGCGCGCGTTTTCGGAGGAATTGTATTCCAGGGATTGTAACGAAACTTTATTATTTACTTTTGATTGATGAGATATTAGAGTTTGCTTTCACAAGGTGCGGGCTTCTTCGCTAGTTGTTTGATGGCTCTCTGATTTGGGTTCAGTTGGGTGTAATTAAAATTTAAAACTTTTCCAAACCTTATAACGACGCGAAATGTGGCTGTCTTTGCCAGCTATTCATATTCAAAACCGAAACGGTGTTATATACATATTTTATATTCCAAGAGAGTCAAGATATACCCATGCAACTAAATAGTTGTATAAATCTTTTTTAAATGTACCAAACATTTAAAACTATATATAGTAGATATATAACCTAACGACGTAACCTCTTCCAGTTTGTATGAGACCTCCCGTGCTCCTGACGCTAGACAATCATTTGGTTTCGGATGCGAATATCGATCTATCGTAAGCTTATGCCGAACATTGTACAATATAATTACTGTTCATTTTATCAGTGTATTATCATAAGATAGGATTCCTCTTATAGCTTAGTAAGCAAAGCGACAGGGACGGTATTACGTAGTCTTAGAATCGATAGCTGCCGATTATTCCCTTAAAAAATTGGAACGTAAAAAACAAAATTCAAAAAGTAAAAAGAAGTGGGCTTTATAAAAAATTTAAAATAAATTATATCAAAGTGCGCAATATAGCATTTAGTACAAAAGAGTCCAACTAGTGACATAACGACGCACCTGCATTCCGGAAGTGCTTGTAAAAACAGGCAGCTGTACATAATTCGAACGTCATTCGTCAGCTCGAGCACTGAGCGAACACTGGTATCGTGGAACTGACGAGCCATGAAACCTCCGTGGGATTGACGCGCTTTACAATTCACAAATCAGGATTGCTGATTGCGAAATTACTTTATTTTTATATAATGTTTATGCGCATAATAGTCAATATTTTTAATAAAACCATAATAGTGCTCTTGACAAAGTGACTGCAGTGTATGAATTCTGTTCACTTGAAGCCGAAGAAGTAGCTTCCACTGTGGCATAATTATTAAACACAATCAGACCTTTGTCTTGAGCATCTAGTCATTTTTTTTGTGGTGTTTGGTCCTGCGAGTATGTGTTCTTCGTGCGATGCAAATCTTTATCCAGCCTTGAAGACCCGTCTGTATCTGAATCTATCCAGATATAGATTAAGGTAGGATTGTTTACAAATGAATGAGCTTTAATGAGTGTTATTACGAAACAATAACGAGGACAGTGTAGCGGGTCTACGAGGCTACGTCGCTTCCGTAGCGAGCCCCGTAGCCACGTAGCGGCGGTACACGCCCTAATGAGGGCGCTGATGTCGCGCCGCTCGCTCGACAGGGGCCTCTATAAATTGGTTTCATGCATATTTATTTATTCAAATATGTATGAATTGAAATCTCGACGACCACTAAAATATGGCATCCGTCTACGAAAATTGAATCAACAGGGTGAATTACATCGACACGTGCTTTAAGTACTTCAAGTGAGAATCGTAGAGTAGGAGTTGCTTTGATATACTAATGAATGCCATTAGCGCAGGTAGATCAAAAATAATTGTGAAAGCATAGTATACTAAAAAAACTAGTTTTTAAATACTATATAGGTCTCGCGTTTGACCACTATCTCACTCGATGTTCAGTGACGATGTGGTCGACGATGTAATCACGCTAATATCACTTATGATCTTATAAAGCTGCCTTCAGTACGATAAAATACCAGGAGAATAGAACATTGCAGGATATTGATGAGCGCGTGTGGTCGGGGCGATGTATAAAACCGTCAGAAGTGCATACGTGAAGTTAGGACTTGACGTCGACATATTGTAAGCTCCTCTTTGGGAGCTTTGATAAATCTCTTGAATTTAAAATAAGCTTTAGTCATAGTAAACGTGTAATACCTACATAAAATCTGTAGAAACGCTTTTATATTTTAGAGGGAACGTTAATCCTTTGGTCCCGTTTATTTGTATGCGATAGGTGGAAAACGAGCAGACCGTCTACGCGATGGTAAGCGACCACCTTCGCCCATGGATCTGTAACACTGGCGGCATTACGATACGTTGCCAACCCTTTTAAGACTCTTTTACCTTTCGTTTTGAAAACTTCTATGTTGTATGTACTCGGGAACGCTGAGGAAGCAAGATCATGTACATTGTATTTAATAAACGTTGTCGTAGACTAGCGACCGCAAAGCCAGTGTAGTAAGATAAGATAAAAAACACTTTATTGCCATAGAATAAAATACATAACACATAGTAGGCCACCCTCGGGTGGTCTTGGATACTCTGACATGGAGCTGGCCGGTAGCTTATTCGTCAACACGCGTTACGTTATATATTATATAGACTAGATAGATAGACTAACTCTTTATTCATTATCATCATCATCATCATCATCTCAGCCATAGGACGTCCACTGCTGGACATAGGCCTCCCCCATTGATTTCCACAAGGACCTGTTGGAAGCGGCCCGCATCCAGCCCTTGCCTGCGATCTTAGTCAGGTCGTCTGTCCACCTGGTCGGTGGTCAAGCCAACTCTTTATTGCAAATCATAAAATGTACATTAAAAGTGTATTTTATACTAATCGTAGCTTATGGTTATACAATCGGCAGTCTTATTGCTAAAGCAATCTCTTACAGACAACCTTTGGATGGACAGGATAGATTGTACATTGTGGATGTGATGTGCAACAAGATCTTAAATTTATATAATAAACGTATACATATGCTGAATATTATACAAATAATAATATACATATAAGTATATGTTTAATGTGACATTTGGAGTAAATTCCGAAATAAATGATTTGAAATAATTAATTATCATACGTCGTTTATTTATCGATCGTGCTGTAAATCGATAATTTTCAACTCTAGTTTGAAATGTAATAATCTCATGGTTGGTGGTCATGGAAACATGGTTTTTGTGAAATATCCCTTATTTTACAGAATACGTACGTTTTGTTATGTAACGTACGCTGGTCACAAATAAAAACTTTTTTATCTTCAGGGATACTAGAGAGATTATGGATCAGATGGCTTTCTCTGTTGACATAACGACCCGTATGTAAAAGGGTTACCAGATGAAGTTGAAACAATTGTTTTGTCTCTTGGAGAATTATTCATAGGAGAAAATATATTTTATTTATAACAATCGAATATGTGATTATTTAGTGTCTGGTGTGTTGGTACTTCTGTTTTTAGACTTGTACGATTCGAACACATAGCTTATAACCTGTAACAGGGCATACCCTGTACAAATGTTAAGCTTATTGATTTGCGTAGACGTTTCGACCAAGCTGTATTGGCCGTGGCGGCAGATTGTAGGTAACAATGGTCATTGTTCTGTCCATTATTCAAAATATCTTACGTTACCTAAAATTCTGTTATAATTATTATATTTACTCTCAAATTTAAATTGGTATGACTTCTTATAACGTTATCTCTAATAATAGACGAGTTGTATCCGAAACTGGGAAGGTTAATTGGCATGATAAATCCGATAAGTTTTAGAATAAGTTTTCAGATTTATTCTAAAACTACCCACATTTTAATAAAAGATCTAATTTTAGTATTTATATTCATAAGTATAATACTAATTTGGTCTTTATCGTAACCGTGTAAAAAATAATTTAATTAACACGACTTTAGTTAGCTAACTATTAACGATGGTTCAAACAAACTTGACTGAACAACAGAATCACTACCAATATCGGCAAGCGCGTTGTTATCCTACTACCCGCTCTTGATCTCAAAAGCGTATGTATAGGGCTATCACCGCCGCACAAGATTGTCACGACATACAACAGCAAAACCTTGTTCACTTGATTGAGCTCTGTTAAACAATAAAACAAATACTCGATTTCCAGTAGTTCTTTTTCTATTGAATTAACGAATACCACGGTATAACGGTTCACAATTTTCCCTTGAGATATATATTTGATTATTTCGGTTACATAAGCAATATGATTCTACTAAAAAATAAGCCTTTATCGTGAATTAATAACGAGACAAAAGCGGCCGGCGCCAATTTAATATGTAATTAATTATTACCGCACGCACAAAAGGCAATCTGTTAATAATAGATTAGCAACCGACTCAAGTAAGTAGCTTTAACGTGAAAATGTAATCCTTTACCGGTTCAGAGCGTTTATTTCGCCAGGTCATGTATAAAATAAACCTTTATGCCTTGTTTCTCATTACTTTCACAAGTACATACACGTAATAAGGCTTAATAAGTTAGTTTAGGCTAAGACTCAATAAGTATAGTAAAACTTTATCGGATTCAAAGTCGCACAACGAGCCATGGAGAGGGCTCTGCCTAGGAGCTTCTCAACGCGACCGGATCGGTAGTGAAGACAACCGTAGGAGAACGACGATCAACGATATAGCCGAATGGAATAGCACGCCGACGTGGCGGTGGGCAGGGCGCAGCTCGAGGATCTCACGGCCGCTGGGGTCAAAAGGTTCTCGAATGGAGACCACGGGGTGGCGAGCACAGAACTACGACAGCAGGACAGCGTTGGATGCAGGCCGCTTCCAGCCGATCCTTAATGCGGGAGGCATATGTTCAGCGGTGGACAGCCTTTGGCTAAGATGATAATGAAGAAAATTGTATGGTAAATAGTTTTTAAATTACGTATTGTAACTAGCGAGCGAAAACACGTAGGATATCTGCCTGAACCATAACACATGGAACTATAAGACGGTCGACACGCTACAAACAGAACGGCAATATGTGGATATCGGATAACAAATTGTAAACAGGCAGAGGTCTAATTCCAGTTTTGCATTAATTACAAATAAGTTGTACGGACGAAAACTACGACATATTTGTCCACCAGTGGGGTTGCTTCCAGGTCAAAAAGTAAAGGGTACAAGACTGACAGCGGCAGATATAGCTGTATGTCGGGGATGCAGATGGGAGACTTGGAAGTCGTGAGAGGCGCGATGGTGCACTGTGAGCCCGCGGAGATGTTAGAATCATAACCGGAGTGTGAGACTGTCATTCTTGTCAACAACAACGAATGCGGCAACGAATCGAGACCTTGCTCCGTTACATTAAGGAACTAGGGCGGTTGGATAAAAGCAGGGAGGGGGGATGCACAAAATACCCCAAGCGGAAAATTGGTGCTGGACTTATTACCTCCGATACAAAAATGGGTATATTTATTTAGTATGTATGTGTTTACTATAGTACGCTATTACAGATTAAAGATAACGAAGTCTGTCATTTATTTGTTTCATATTTATTATACTGTTTCAGATCTCAAGAATAACTCTTAAGTAGCCAATCACTCGTAAAACCGCACATGAGCCAGATTGAAATTATAAAACATAAAAAGCATATAAAATAACAATTATTCAGTGAAAATCGTCGGTGAGATACAAACATTGAATTGTGCCCAAACAAAAAGTAATAATGTTGCGTGTAATAATATACATTATAATGCAGTGGAAACATGATATGTTATTTTTAAATAGCCCGCGGCGAATGGCGCTGGGATAATTTGCATCCACGAACATAACAACAAGTACGTACGTCGTTTTCAGGACTTTGTGAAATAATGGAACATTTGCTTTATAATTTCAATGTCTTGTAAAGCTTCCGGTTTGCGGCTTCACGTACATTCAATTTTATTTGGCTGCCATTGGGGTTTGATCCCACGACTACAGAATACCGCCCTTGTCGCTTTGCCAAATAAGTTATTGTAGCACATATATTTGTTTTAAAATGTTGGCCTCTAAAAAGCAGGCACTCACCAACTCACTTCTCGTGGAATATTTTCAGGATTTTCTTGAAAAATTAGAACATCGTCAATCTTCTCGAAGTCAAATAAGCATTATTGAGGATAAGTCAAAAACTAAAAGACCATGATTTGGATTTTGATTGAGATCCCGATATTTCGGCGCGGTTCCACGCACCATGATCTCGGAGAGAATCGGGAACTCAATCAAACTCATGGTGCGTGTCCCATGTTAAACAATATTTATATTATGAAAAGCCATGAAAGTTTAAAACAATACTTAAAAGATCTCGATCAAATTTAACTGAGACCACGTTATAAACGCTAGCTTTCAAATAAAAAATAATAATCGAAGTCGATTCATCTAGAAGCAGTTCTGAGGTTACTCACATAGATAAAAAAGGCGAATTGAGATCCTCCTCCTTTTTAAGGAAGTCTGTTAAAAAGTTATGTACCCTTGTCACGTACAATAAATAAATAAAATGTATGTTTTTTTATAAGGAATACATGTCGAGATGATTCCTACAGCACAGCTGAATACATGGAAGGCATCTCAACCAAAAGTCAAACAGCGCAAGGCAGCGCAAACACCGCCCGCGTGGCACCGAGCGCACCGAGCGCACCGAGCTTACCCTTAACTGTAATCCACGTGTGCGTTGTTTGCCACTCGTTATGCCTTATTTGTAGCACGTACGGACGTTTATTTCTCCCGCGCCCTTAAGGATAAAAGTTTTCTAATAAAGGGCTCTCCCGATGGCCAAGTTTCTGTCTCTGTTACCGCTTATTGCCAACAGGTGACAATCGATGGCTATAGCTCTTTTTAACTGACTTGGAGAAAGTTCGCCGCGAGCCTAACGACACTTAACGAGAATGTACGCGCAATATCGCGGCGGTGTTGTGGACGCGCCCTACGATTAATAAACTAAGGGAAAGCAAAAAAATGCCATTGTAAAGTTTTTGTCTTTGTATTTCTACTCGCGATCATTTACGAGAATATATCCGAACACAAATGGCAGCTGAGATATGATTTTCCAAATATTATAAACAGTAATAGCTTTCATGTGTCGGCACTAAACATTGTACTACTATAATTCAACATTAGATATGTTACTGTTTAAAGTACAACAGGGCCCGCGACAGATCACCTGCGCCCTTGCGCTGCTGGACAGATCAAGTTGAAGCTGCTCTGGAAGGTCCGCTTCACGAATGTACCAGAGAGGCACCGAATGGCGAGGTATTGTGAAGCGTGCCACCACTCCTGGCATATCACCCACGTTTAACTCAACTTTTCCTGTTACCTCAGTTCTACCACGGTTGCCGTAAGTTTTTCGAGACAAAGATGCTAACCCCGACCATAATCTATCTCTGTACCAAATTTGATCCAGATCACTTCGGCGTTTCTAGCGTGATTGAGTACCGAACCTACCCTCCAAATTTTCGAATTTAGAAAAATATAAACATTAATTTCAAATGCCTAGTGTCTTGTTTAAAACCATTTACACCTACTTATTTCTGAAGAAGTACAGGTAGGTACTTATAGCAATATTTAGCAATTCTTTGTCGCCTTTGTCTTGACGCGCGCCGCGATTACCGCGATCACCGCGATGTTTCAAATTATAATAATATGACAGCCGAAGACGGAACAATGGATTATTTTAACGACATGGGCAGTATAAAAAAAATACTTATCCTAATTAAATGTATGTTGATATAGACAGTGTATTTTGTAGGTATGTATTTATGGCATGTCAGGCTATAGCTAGAGACCATCGTTTCCTGAAAACTCTACAAAATGATGAAATATATATAAAATATACAACGTAGTTATTGATCGGAAATGTTCTTAAGCTTTAATAAAACCATCAGGAATATAAAGTCGATATTATTGACGTAAAAACGAAGGTGTCCTCTCTAATTAATATCGAACTCTGTGCGCCCATAGTCGGAGGTTCGCGTGTCGCTGCCACTTCTCGCTCTACGGGTATTTGATGGCGCCCCCGGCCGGGGGACGTTTTTGTACGCCTATCAACATTTTGAAGCGTGAAAAATATTATCTTTTTTTATTTTATAAAGCTTTGCGAGAGAAAGTAAAGTTTGAAAACGAAATCAACAAACTTTTTTGGAGCATTTTTTGAAAATGAAGATAATTACTACACCGATTTTTATGAAATTTTTATTAGATCTATCTGAAATGTTTGCAGATGTATTAACTGTTTAATGAGAGGTTTTATAACCGGCGTGAAAACAGAGGAGGTTATCCATTCGGATACTATTATTCTTATCTATCTATTCGGTTCGGTAATAAATTAGTGATTTGTTAACCTACATGAAACTTCTTTTTTTCATTATATAGGATAAAGGGCCCACCCTTTGGCCCCTCAATTAAGGCAAAATTTTGGTATAAAGCTTACGATATTTTTACAGTTTTCAGCAGTAATCGCGTTCTATTTCAGGCGCATGATTTATTCCCTTTTAACTTAGCATTAACTGGCGCTACTTTCAAGCTTCCTCCGGTATGCTCATTCTTTATCTTGTCCATCCTAGTCACACCGCACATCTGTCTTTCCATCCGCATATCAATCACATGCAGTCTTTCATCTACCTCCTTTGCTGTCCAGTAATCAGTTGGAGATTATCCAATTGAAATATAATGCTATTTTACAGACCTTTGCAATGGAATCGCAAAGCTAACATCACTGATTAATATTTTAAATAAAGCCGCTATTTCAAAAAATGAAATTGGAACTTTATGGTATGCGTTTCGTAATCGAGTCGGCGCGAAACATTGGAATGGTGGCCGAACAAAACGAACCGTCGTATATTATTGTCGAGACCAATTAACCAATTCTGTTTGATCGCGGCGCCGATGAGTTCATGTTGTAGGGGCTAAGGTTTCGGCATATCAGACCATAGATCTTCAAGTTTCTTGATTCGGCATTTTACACAGAGTTATTATGAGATTTACTGTGAGCGACGAGTGACACGTTTATATACAGTTATAAACTTGATTGGAGAACGGGCGCGCTAATTGCTGAATTAGATTTTAACTAATACTAGTATCCCATTGAAGAAGCACAAGAGCTGTCAGCGGATGTGAGTGAGTAACAGGACGTCCCGTTGTTTGGCCGCCACCGACGCGTTTCCGGTTTGATCTGTCGTATGTAAGCACACGAGTGGACGGCGTTGTTATGTAGGGTAGTTGAATGTATACACTACACATCGTCTTGGTGGTTCATTTACAGTGCAGTCAATATTGGTCGCGTGTTGGGAACACAATGGTTACTGTACTCACATACGTAGTACCTAGCGTAGGTACTTAAAGATTTCACGACATTACGGCGAAACACATTGTTTGTAATGTTTAAAATTACAATTGCATAAGTTACAGTTCACACACAGACTAGCCATTTAGTATTCGATTATGTACGTTACGTGTGCTGCGTCTTGATTTAGAATCCGCGTCGGTTCTTAGAAAACCCTGATAAACGAAACACGAGTTTGTTTTAATATATAGTTTTGTATTCTATTCAAATTTTCGAGACAATACACAATAATGTCAGCTTCTAAGAAAGTCTACTAAATAACACCCAGGCGGTTTCTGAAAACAGTTGGTAATTCTTTACAATAGCCTACTTTTCACTATCAATATTGCTATTTCAATTTTAGCGACGCCTGTCTATCGATAAAATCAATCAGATCAATTAATTAATCCTGATATAACATCAGGATCAGATCTTAAAAGTAATCAAATGTAGAAGTTACACAGCCTTTTATTTTTAGTAAAGTAATACAAGAACAAATGAACAAATCAAGATGATAAAGCTTACATCTAAAATTCCATTACCGACACTGAACCCGCCACTAAAGAAGTAGAAGAGCGTAAAAAGTCGCATTGTTGGGTTTAAAAGTAAATTTATTCCATATCTTGGCTGAAGGTAACGTCCCGGGTCGGTGCTAAAACCAAACATTTTGACTCGAGTAACAATTTAAAATAGTATCTTGCAGGTGCATGCAGTCTCTACAAGCCGTCGCCAGTAAGGGCGAATCTAATATTGCGAGGTCAGCATTGTTGTCAAATGGAATTCTCTGTATATTATTGAGATTTCTTTGTTATCATTTTGCATAAATTTAAACATTTATGTTGTACTGGAAGTCAAATTAAGTGAAATAATTTCATTTTCAGAAAAAAACATTTTTACCAAAGAATGGAACCGTCTTCAATACTCAAAAGTATGAAATAACTTTTTGAAGTCGGTACCATGATAGTTCAAAAGTAACTATTATCAAAACATCGTTAGCATGGTACCGGCTTCGACAAGTTATTTCATACTTTTGAGAGTTCGGTTCCATTTTTTGGCAAAAAATTTTTTTTCACCCTTTTCAGTGACCTCGGTGGTGACTCACGGGATCAATTGTCATTGTTTATCTTCACCGATTTCTCCACCCACAACTATAATATCATCGATGTATGCGTAGCACTTTTCTGTTGTTGGAGTGTAACTCAGAAACCGCTTGACCGATTTTAATTAAATGTTAATGGTTTACACCACACACGGTTAGCACCAGTTTTCAAATAAAACACACACGTGATGCCGTGACCAAGGGAAATAGGGATTCATTTTTATATAAACATAAATGAACACAAATACGAATATTAATGTTTCCTTATTGCTAAACTATGTTACAAAATAAAACAAGCGTTTATAACATAGTAACAATCCAACAATAACAACTATGTTTTCCACTAAATAAAAAGAAAAATTCGTTATGTAAAAAAGTTAAATGGATAACAAAGGGAATAAAACTGTGCACAAAAAGAAAACGACAGATGTTATGGGCGTACAGGAAAAGCCCCAAAATGGTAAACTATATACATTTTAAGAATTACTCAAAGCGACTGAAAAATATTCTAAAGCTAACACAAAAAGCAAGAAATAATCACGCTATAAAAATGGCCTCAAATAAAACAAAAGCAACATGGAATATCATAAATAGTTCAAAAAATAGGCTCCCTAATATATACATTGACAAAATAAAATATAACAACAAAATATTAAAAAATCCAGAAGACATAGCTAGGGCATTTAACTATTTTTATATAAATCAAGTTAAGACAAACAATATTAGTAATCATAGTAATAATTCTTATTTTTTGAAGTGGCATAATCCAAATTCTATGTTTATGAGACCTTCTACTCCTAAAGATGTATTTAACATCATACAATCCTTAAAAAATACCGGAAGTACAGGATACGATGGAATAAGCACCAAAGTAATAAAATATGTTGCTGATATCATATCTCCTATCCTTTGCTTTATTATAAACCTATGTATTGATTGTGGTGTTTTCCCTGACAAGCTAAAGGTAACAATAATAAAACCGTTATTCAAAAAGCAAAACAGAGAAAGCATGACTAACTATAGACCAGTTGCGTTTATACCAGTTTTTTCAAAGATATTTGAAAAATTCATGCATAGTACTTTATATGAGTACTTTGATAAATATAATATTCTGATTGAAGAACAAATAGGTTTTCGTAAAAATAAATCGGTAAATTTAGCTATTTATAATCTTCTCAATATAGTCATGTCTAGTTGCGATAAGAAGTTATTTGTATCTTCTATGTTTATGGATTTAACGAAGGCCTTCGACTATGTTGATCACAGTTTACTACTTTATAAGCTGGAAACTTATGGAGTAAGGGGTAATGCCCTATGTCTAATACAATCGTATCTTGAGAAAAGATCGCAATTCACTCAAATTACTAAACTCTGTCCAATTACAAAAAATGAAAAGACATATTCTTCTGATGCTGGTATGGTAAAATATGGTGTTCCTCAAGGAAGCGTTCTTGGTCCTTTGCTTTTTATAATTTATATAAATGATCTCTCAAGCGCTACTGATCATCCAATGGTACTCTTTGCTGATGATAGCACTATCACTTTTGTGGGTGATAAACAGACATCTCTTGAACTGGAAATGTACACTACTTTAAATAATGTAATAAATTGGTTAACATGTAATAATCTTTTAATAAATCTTGAAAAAACTCAAATTATGACATTTAATAACAATAAAAAAATTAAATTTAATATTAATAATGATAATACACAAATTAAAGACATTGATGTAACGAAATTTTTAGGCCTACAAATAAACTCGGACCTTAAATGGAAAACGCAAGCTGAGATGGTATGTGCTAAATTAAGTAGCTATTCGTATGCTTTATACATGTTGTCCAAAATTGTAGATCAATCAGCAGTGCTGACATCTTACCACGCATATGTGACCTCAACACTGCGCTATGGAGTCATATTCTGGGGCAATTGTACAGAAAGGGAGACAATTTTTAGAGCACAAAAAAAGTGCCTAAGATCAGTTTGTCATCTACGAACAATAGACTCTTGTAAGCCGTATTTTAAGGAACTTAATATTTTGACATTTCCATGCTTATATCTGTATGAAATTATTTTATTTACGAGAAACAACTTAAATCTATTTACAACTATGAAAAGCAAACGTAGTAAAAATATAATATGTGTACAAAAACATAAAACTGCACTGTTCAATAAGAGTGTCTTTGTTATGGCCCCAAGACTATATAGTCACCTACCCAAATACATATTAGACTCAGATTGCGTACATATATTCAAGAAAAAACTACATGAATTCCTAATCAATAAAAGATATTATTCAATTAATGAATACCTTAGCGATAAGTTTGCCTGAATCGTTAATTGTATAAAATTAGTTAGTTAGGGAGGCTCAGCCGCATAGTTTTTAGATTTATTATTTTATTATAATTTTAGCATGCCTGAAAAGGCAAAACATGGAGAACCTACAACCGTTTTTAACTAACTATTATTGTACCTGTGTTTATGCTAATAAATGAATTTGAATTTGAATTTGAACAATTTTGAAGTGATAGCTCAGCGGTGGAAGCGTCGGCTGTGAAACTAACGGACGCTGGTTTTATCCCCACCCACCGCTTGATCTTCCGGTGAAGGTAACACCGTTATCAAATTCCCAGTACTGTGGTAGGGACGTTACGAGTACCTGGCTGGCTAGCTACCACCCTCAAGTTTGAAAAACTGTCACCAAAAATGGGCAGCAGTCTTTGAGAGCCAGTTAACATTTTAGATCTGACGTGATTACACTACACTACATCTCCGACCACTTCGTCATTGACCATTAAGTGAGTCAAACGCTAGATCCATAAAGTGTTAAAACTCAATTTATGTTTTATACATTAAACAATATTATAGTCACCCTTCTCTTTGCAGGTTTCAGACAGACAGAAGCACTCGCTTCGGTGTTTTATTGTTTACGTGAAAGGCTTTTATAAAGTAAATTGACAGTAAAACGCGGATATTATATTGAACTTTTTATCTCTTGGAACCAATAAATTTTCCTACATTTTGTGTGTTTCCTTACTGTCGATAGAAGTTTACAATTGAATCCGTCGAGCAGCGCAGAGTGTAACCTTTCTTTACCTTGCCAACTTTGCTGTTTATCCCCTCCACTCCATTTTATGTTTATGTATAGCTTATTTGGTTTTGGATCCGTTTGCACAATTTGATAATGTTTATTTTGTATGCAATCGCACTTGCTGCTACTTAGATCATGTAATTCGTGAAGAATTATAATAATATTATAATAGTAGTTTAAGTAACTGGTTCATAATAAGGGCTCTTAAATACGAACTTTATAGCATTACAAGAGTGGTTAAGACCAAATTATGTGCAGTGTTGCGCCGCATCCACAGACTATGTGTAGAAAAACTGCATTGCAACCTCCTTGGTCCAGCTGAAGTTGTATCTTAATGGTAAAAAGTTACATTATGATGCAGTTGTCCATAGAAGAACTATATTATAATGTATCACTTTAAATTTATTTCGATGGCTTGTCTGTAAAGAGTGTCGTTCAAGTTTTGAATGACTTGATGTTTCGATGTATATTGGGTGTGTATATGTATATAAGTATATATATCAGTCATCAGGTTACCATAGCACAGGCTCTGCCTAGTTTGGAACCTGAAGGTCTTGTGTGAATGTTAGTAAATAAAATAAATAAAAATAAATAAAATAAATAAATCTTTATATTTCAGTATGATATTAGATAAATATCATTTTGATATGGATATCGGCGAAGTATTGAAATTTTAATAAGTTATTTAAATTTTCATGTTTTTTTTACGATTTAAAGCCTATGTTACTTAGAACTGGTTTCGTCTTTGACTTCTCTTCTCCTGAGTCCCTCCATGACTCACTCTCCTGGAAACGAAACCCGTATCAATAACATCCGCATTTTTTTTCCTGTTCTAACCTCTAAAAGTGTACGAAACAATTTCTTTTTACCGAACAACCAACATTGCACGGAGCAAACAAACGGTTACGTTCTTCCTTCAGGACTTTTCCTTGTTAAATTTTCAAGAGCTCAAACAAGAAAACAGTAAAAATTTAACTAAGATAAGAAGGTTTCTTAGTACGGTGACGACAGTGTTGCCAGGTGAAATGGCGGTGGGTTTTTAGGGAGTCATGACAGTTAAAGGACAGACTTATGTACTCGGGTAAGGTTTTTCGAGACGCCCGTAGCCTGGCATTAAGAGTCGGACTTGGCACAGCAATTGCCGCACCGAATCAGGTGGTGTTAATAAATCTTCCGGCTGTGTTTTAACGCCATCTATTATAAATATTACGAGCTATTTAGTATTCCAATCGATCAATAATCTTATATTGTTATGGAAACTATCGTACTCTGCCCTCATTCGATCATTTTATGTTGATTAAGGCATTGACGCGTCCTGAGCAAGAACTGCGGTCTAACTGTTTTTTTTTAAGAAGAAATGAAACCAGCTACTTACGTGGTTTGAACCCACTAATGGCTAAAAGACTACCTCCGCGTTCCAAAACACTAGGTACATAATATGTTTATTATACTTTTTATTTTTTACTGCTGCCCTAGTACTATGGCGCCATATTGTACTGCCTTAGTATACTACTACATAATATACTAGCAGGCTAGCAGGTATTCTTGAATTTCAATGAGATGCCGCTTCGCACAAAAAACGCATGCTTTTTCGAGTCCCAAATTACCGGCTGGTAGGGCTTACATCAGGAACAATAATTGTTCCTGATATAAGCCCTACCAGCCGGTAAGTAAGAATAATTATTATTCTCAAGCACATTTGGTGTCAGGCAACCAACATGTCATTAAAATCGATAAACGATCCTACACAGAAGGGATAAGGGTAAAGATACGTACATAATTTGGATAAAAATATTGCCACGCAAAAAGGGAAATGTGTGTCTCCCTGGCAACACTGATAAATAAGTCAGCAATGAGCCTTCCAGGAAAATACGACTATATAAGAAAATGTAATTTATTTTATTTGACAAACAGCGAAAAACAATTTCAATTTAGTACACTTTGTTTACCGCGTAAATACCTTTATAAACCTTTGTATGGAGAAAGCCTTAAAGTACGAAATAAAAATCAAATTCCCTGAATTAAACTGTACAAATTATATTTGTTTATATGAGCGTGTATTTACTTTATTAATATCAACAAGGGCTTGGTCGAATTGTTTACATATTATCTTCCTGTTTAGAGGATACATTGCGAACTTCATCGTTAAATAGTACTAGCTTTGTCCCGCGGTTTCACCCGCGTGGATTACGGTTTTCCCGATACCTTAGATATCCCACGGGAACCATACATTTTCCAAGATAAAAAGTAGGATATGTAGGCTTTTTCATCACATCTATCTATAAATCAAAATACACAAAAAATGGTGCAGCGGCTTATATAGTAATTGTAATACAACACAACTGCGCTGTAGAAGTAACATAACCTCCCAGCTAATAACGTTACCTCCTCCGCGAGCTAATTGTGTCAGCCATGGCTTAACCTTGTTATATTGTTGTGGTGAATTTTTACGTGAAAATGTTTTAGAAAAGCAAAGCGCTTTACATTCCACGCGTTTTACACATACAGCTGATGTCTTTTTTGGGCTTTTGTTACTCTCTGTTGTTACGTACGAAATTACATACTAACTTTATTTTCGAATAACGTGTAATATCTCATAATATTACACAACACAACTATACCGTAGAAAATACAAAAACAAAGAAAGATAATTTTTCCTTAAATTATTTTACGAGAATTATATTATGTTTTTTTTTTACATATTATAAGTTTGCGTTTGACAACTGTCTCACCTGATGTTAAGTGATGACGTTGTTCATGTACATGCAATTAAAAGGAAAGTGATAACAAGATACGCCTTTTTTTTCGTATTTGGGAAAGTATTTGGAATTAGCTGTATTTTTAACGCTATCTGTTATTATTATTATTTTTTTATTTATTCATTCATAATAAAAAAAACTATTCAAATACATTGGCAGACACTGCCCAAAAACCAAAATTAGGTTTGTCTGGACAGAGCAGTTTATTATCTTTTAACAATGTGACTTGAGGACGTTAATTACTGACTGTAATACAGACGCGTGTCTGTGGAGACGCTGAGATAATCTATGATAATATAACGGTTAATGGAAATACTAGCAATAGTGTGAGGGTTCAAGCAATTTAAAAGGTATATGAGCAGTAACTATTCAATAACTAAAATGACACCTTAGAAAAATATGATCAGCTGTGCACCCGATCTACGTGAATATGCGTCCTAAAAATACATTTCTATAAATGTTGTCTGAATGTGCAGGAATATGTAATAAAGTTTTGAATATATCAATAATTTGAAAACGTTAATACCTACAATATTCGAATCTGATGTAAAACTAGGATACCTAAATAGTTATGTAGTGCAGCTTTTATGTTTAATAAATGGCGGCACTGTAATCACTAGCGCTCCCTTGAGAATCGGTTTACCAAGAAATACCAACTGAACTCAGATATAACTCGAACCGGTAATCGAGTCGCCGCTGCTACCAAAACATCAGCATCCGTCCGTCCGTATCAATTTAAAAAATACTTGACATCTCGCTTGTATACTGTATAAATTATTCGCTCGCGCTTAACTGGTTTAAAGGAATATCCGATCAAACGTCAGCGTAAACTAATTCCAGATAGCAAACTCGGATCTCTCGAAAAATAAAAAAAGTTGGTTTGCCAATATCCTGCAACGGGTATAGGACCTGACGGGATTGGCTAACGATTACACTGACGGCCGAACGCGCTGACAGCCGGGCTTTGAGACGTCTCGCGTCGGGAAGTGCACTCGCTACCACTTAATATCCCTCTAACATGCACTCGTGATATACACCCCCGGCTATGCTCACTGCTTTGATAGGTACATTTCCACAGATATCAAAAATTAACTTTATTGAAATTGTTTTACTACGTGTTATGGATGGGTTCAAATATACAAACGAAACAGCATCACGGCCAAGATCACCCGCGGGCCACAAATCAAACTCCTTATGATGCCAGTCCATCTGTCAAACATTCTTTACTTTGTGAATTATTATCACATAATATATATATAAAATAAACTGTTATGTTCAATGTTCGTATACAAATTCATCTATGAGATCGCGCATTCGCATCGATGGCGCCACCCTCGAACGCGTTCAACTAAAACGGACAATGTTCAGGAAGGCATCCTCTATATGCAAGTATATTCAACACCCGATGTGATTCCTCAAAATAAATCACTTACCAAGCGATGTGCTCTATAATAAAAACGTATCTTTCAAGAGAAGGGTCAGTTTTTAGATGTAAAATACCTGTGAGCTAACAACAACGCCAGTGTTCACCGATAATCACCATTTTTCACAATAAGATCATAATTAATAAATAACATGTGTATCAAAGACTCATAACTTACTACGTATACTGCGCACACAGATTATGTAGCTTGGTCCTCGACGGACCCGCATATAAATAATCCCCAAACCGCCCTTTGACCATATATACCGCTCAACCCTGTCGACTTTCGAAACTCCAAGAAACACTCGCGACAATCAACCCTCCACCCTCTTGTGACATTCAGATGCCGCTATAATAGTATGTGACCGATTATAGTCGATTAGTTTATTTTATTAACTCTGCGAATTAATTTTCAGGACCCGCTATTATCCTGAACTGCGAAAACGAAGACTAAAAGAGACTTAGAAAAGTATTTAAACTCGTGAGCATATAAACAAAGTGCCTAAGTATATGGTGTTAGTCCCGGGGAGGTGTCTTCGTTGGGTAGTGCCCGGGGTCGTCGCGATATGGTCAAGGTAATCAAAAGATATATGAAATTATTCACCGCACTGAACTCACGCCCCCCCACCGCTAACCCTCGTCGTGTCTTTGGGCTTCACTTTGTAAATATATTTCTGAATCACTCACTCACTCACTCACTACCCGGATGAAATCAAATCAAATATACATCCGGCTTGTGAATGTACATAGCTATGAAATTGTGTTTGAATTTTAATGTTTGACGCACTCCGCTCCCCCGCCCGTTCATGTACTGCTTTTTATGTCGTAGTTAGATTGTACCTGATATTAACAATTATAACGTCGAAGATTCATATCGATTATAATACGTGTTATAAACTTTTATAGGTAAAATAAAGGAAACGAAACATTTAACAGGAATGTAATTATTTCACAATTACATTGGAGTGATTGGTGCCACGCAGGCGCCATGATTACGGGCATATCGGAAGATCTTGCGAGTAGTGTATTTGTACGAGACTAGTTTGAAGAGCCAGTTTGTACTGGGCGGTCTCCGTATCGAATTTTACCTTCAATTTGAGATTTAGAAAGAAAAGGGAGAGGAAATACGCAGCGTGACGTTAAGGCAAATTATCTTTTATTATACTAAAGTCTAGGTATCGCCCTCAAGATTGAATCGATTAGATTGGGGTCCGTGTGAACCACCTCTCATTAAAGTTTTAAAGTTAACATTACTAGTAAGGTCATGTCACAGTTGTGACCGCTTATACTATGTGTAGAGTTATTAATGCGAGGGATTAAACCACACACACACACACAAATTATTGCGTTAACCTTAGTTCAAAATAAATATGGTCTTTGAACCTCGTGTAACTAAAACACAATTGGTAACAAAACACCTGGTCATGTTTGAAACCTATTATAATCAACCTGTTTCAAACGTTTTCCTGTGCTTCATGGTTTTATTTATGTTTCTACTAACTAACTCGTCCGGTTGTAATATCCAATAAATAGATTATCTAATTAAGTATGCAAACTGAAAATGTAAAGTGCAATTTCATCAATTTCTATAATTCTACGCTACAATGACAAAGGCTGATTGTGTGAGGTATAAGGTCGGGTCCTCGACTGTGCTATTTCGGTTTCATTGAACTTATCTAAGTAACCATCATCTGGCTACTCACTGTTTTGGTGTTAACACTTTCTGCACTTTCACAATTTCTTGTGTTCTCTGTAGTTACAAGTTCTTGGTAGTATATTTATTTCTGCTCTATACTTGTATGTGTTAGATATACTGGTATCTACCTGTGGAGCTCACGAGCGCGCCCGATTTTGCGCAAGCGCTGTCGCTAGTGTTGTGTGACATTAGCGAGCGGTGCTGGCGGGTGCTGTACGAGAATAACGGCGACCCCTCGAAAAACGAGAGTCACCGTTAAACAATTCCATTAATACGACCATAATGTTTATAGGTGTTATAAAATGCGGTGAAAATCGGCATCAATTTTATTATTAATGTAGTAAAAGCTCATTACAAATGAGAATGGCCGGTCCGCGGTTGTGTTGTCTTACAATGGCCTGTCCGTGACGTGTAATAATGTGGTCGACGAACAATTTGGATACCATTGCCGTGGTGTCACACGTTATAACCGATATGTGATTATATTACTCACATTATCAGGTGAGACAGTTGTCAAACGCAAACATATAATATGTAAAAAAAAAAAAAAAATGTACAAAGCTTGAATTATCTATGTGTATGTGGAGTTACGTACGAAAACTCATTCATGACAGCGAATGAGTCCGTGTCGTGAATGGGTGTTGTCTACTACTAGTTAATGTTAGTTATTTAAAAAAAATACTATTTACGACTTCAATATATAATAATATTTAACTGCAAATAAGTTCGAAACTGGTCGGTAGTCATTTTCCAGCATATACCACGTGAGTCCTAGTCGGTTCGTAGTTACAATTATGATAATATATATGAGAAAGTTCTTATTAAGTAATAACAAATATTATAATGCTATGAGTAACAAAGCCAAAATTAGATGTTTTTTTCACATTTTAGTCAGTTTATGTGAATAACAAACTTACCATTATTGTAATAAAATCAAATTAATGTTGAAAACACAACAACCGAATACTTCTACTTACAACAAACTCGCCTACAGAAATTCTTACAGCACACAAAAGATTTACATTCAAAAGTAGTAGATCATATGTTACTGATCTCCCCTCCCCCCCACTTTTCCGGTTCGTATCACATCTCGCGAACGCGTTCTTTATCCAATTATCCGAAGATAAATCTCACCTGCGACTGTGGAAGGTACGGTCACAGTGTGGCTACAACGGCAGGGCATCTTCTTCTCCGGAAAAGAAAGTCAAGGAGCGAGACCAACTCAAAAAAGATAAGAAAGGTACTTATACGAGGTGGATCCGATTTATTCGGGAAGTACATAATACAGTGAAAAATATTTATATATATTATTTCGAGACGGGGGCTTGTCAAAATTGACAATACCACTTTGTAAAAAACAAAACATACAAATAAGTTAGTTATACGCTTTCTGATAGGCATCATGTTAACATAAAGGCAGAGGTGTTCTTTATGGGGCATTTAATATCATTATTAATGTATAAAACATGGAAATTACTCACGTAATAAGTCACAGGGACCGACTATAGTTTCGGCAAAGACCACCGAATGTGGATGAAGCTATAGTCGGAACCTTGTAACTTATTATATTACGCGACTAATTCCTTTGGTTTGTACATTCATAATATGTGAAAACCACGTCAGTTTTAATAACAAATATAAATAATAATTATTAGGAGATTGAAATTAAAATTTTATTGTTAAATAATCACCTTACTAACGAAAGAAGTACCCCGAACAGAAGACAGAAATTAGCCAAAATCAGCAAAGATATCAAGGAAAGTATCAAAAAGGATAGAAAACAACAAAGGATGCGAACGATCGAAAATTACATACGGAAAACCGGTGGAACTAAAAAAGCACTCAAAGAATTGACCGGCACGAAGAACTGGATCGTAAAAATGAAAGACAACCGAGGAAAATTCGATCATCGCAGAATTGACATATTAAAAACAGCTACATCATACTACAAAAATCTTTATCGAAACAACACTACGCAAGCTGAAATCAGTCTAGTGGAAACCTCGAACACCCCCAGTATCCTCCAAGCTGAAGTCAGTAAGGCTATTGATACCCAAAAGTGTGAGAAAGCACCCGGACCTGACGGCATAAGCAATGAAATCTTAAGAAATAGCAAAGAGATACTGCTACCTGTCCTCACAGATATATTCAATGATATCATGAATACAGAAACCATCCCCCAGCAATGGACCGAATCTCTCATTATCCTACTGTATAAGAAAGGTGACAAATATGACATAGGAAATTATCGCCCTATAAGTCTTATGTCCAATGTATATAAGATTTTTGCTAAGATCATCTTAAAACGGATCGAAAGAACCCTAGACGAAAACCAACCTATAGAGCAAGCAGGATTCCGCAAAGACTACTCAGTGATCGACCACATTCACGTAGTGCGTCAAATTCTGGAGAAATACAACGACTACCAACTCACATACTACATCGCATTTATTGATTATAGCAAAGCATTTGATTCTCTACATCATGACAAAATATGGGAGGCGTTACTAGAACAAGGAATTGAGCACAAGTACATTCGATTAATAAGAAATATATATAGCTGCAGCAGAGCAAGAATCCAACTAGAAAAGAAAAGTACTCCTTTCAGAGTAGAAAAAGGCGTAAGGCAGGGAGACCCTCTATCTCCGAAATTATTCTCCGCAGTATTAGAATCAATCTTCCGAAGACTCAATTGGGAACATCTCGGAATTAATATAGACGGTCAACTGCTATCGCACTTAAGATTTGCTGATGACATAGTGTTACTGGCAAAAACAGCAGAAGACTTAACCAGAATGATAAAAGAACTTGCGAAAGAAAGTGAAAGAGTAGGGCTGGCAATGAATCCGGAAAAAACTAGGGTGATGACAAACGGGTACAAACATCCTATAGATCTAGGAAACACTGAAATCAACTATACAGAAGAGTACGTATATCTAGGGCAGCTCATAACACAAAAAAATCCTATGCAGAAGGAAGTGGACAGAAGAATTGCAAATGGCTGGAAGACATACTGGAGTCTAAGAGAAGCTATGAAAGATAAAGCCACCTCCATATAAACTTAAAAAGCAAACTTTTTAACACCTGCATACTTCCTGTCCTTACGTACGGATGTCAGTCATGGTCCTTAAATCAGGTCACCTCAAACAAACTAGCAACTTGCCAGTATGCAATGGAAAGGAGTATGCTAAACATTAAAAAGTCCGACAGAGTAAAAAAAAACGTCATTAGAATCAAAACAAAAACTACCGATATAATAAGCAAAATCAAAAGACTCAAATGGCGATGGGCTGGTCACCTGGTAAGAGGACACGAAAAATGGAGCAAAAGGGTGACATGGTGGTACCCAAGGGAAGGCAAAAGGAACAGAGGCCGACCACAGAAAAGGTGGGACGATGACGTTAGAAAAGTGGCAGGAGTCACATGGAACAGAGTGGCTCAAGAAAGAAAAGAATGGAAAAGATTGGAGGAGGCCTTTGCCGACTGGCAAACAGATCTTGGAAAGATAACCAAGCAACAAATATTAGTTTAATTCATTCAAATCTATTAAGTTTAAGTTTTTAATGCTTGTCTTTTACATAAGTTTAAAAATTAATTGTACTAAGAGGTCTGAATAAAAGGCTATTATTATTATTATTATTTTATGTTAAATAATGAAGATCCATGCCATCGCGACATAGGGAATCCTAGTGTAAGCGTTTGAGCGTGAGAAATGAGTCTCATAGAAATCAATTACATAATTGAAAATTATAACTCATCAGCTGCACCCCGCGTGGTGATGAAAAGCGGTGGTGATGATGATGACCCTATAACAGTCACAAATAACGTGGCTTTCTATTGGTAATTTAATTTTCAATATCGGTTATAATCCAGTAAATCAGCTTTAGATTCAGTTCTGGTAATCTTTGATCCAGAGATTACCCCCTACAATATCACACACTTTATCTACTTCTTTATAATATTAGTATAGATATATTAAAATTAAATCATAGTTTTAATACGGTAAAAATAAGTCTTTTTAATAGTACTTTTTTCTATTTGTTGGCGTAAATCAGTTTTAAATATGTGTTAGCCGACTTTACTTACGATTCAAAGTGGAGTAACGTGACGGCGCTCGGCCTGTTTCGTGGGACTCAGACCCACATCTACAATGAGCTACCCAAGAGCTACCGGCGGTCTCCGCCATCACACTCATTTAAAAACATACACAGTATTTAAAAACATACACAGTATTTTATACATACATCTCTTACTGCCCTTTTCTGTGACATAACGTACGAAAAGCTTCTGTTAGGGCAAAGTTATATTTTCAGAATTCGTCGGCTTTTTTCTTCGCTTGACTTAGTGACGTCACGACTGCGGGGATACGTGGCAGATTTAATTAGGGAGGTATTTGTACTTGTTAGTGATGTTTAGTGTTCGTGTGGGCTGCCCGCGTTCACGCGGAGTCTACTTACATTTGTTAATCATAACGTGTTTTTTTTCTTAGTGTTGTTTATATGTTTTTTTTTGTTTGTTGCTTACGTGTTTTTTTTTACTGCAATAAGTTTCATTCTTTAAAAATGACGTAGAGTATTGGCCATATTAGCAAGCTCGAAGTTGCACAATGAGCTTCGCCTATACCTGTTCTCGGAGTATTGTTTTGAGATCTAAGCAGAAATGAGAAGGGCGTAGAAGATCGAAAGTGACCGACGTAGCTCAGTTGAGTAGTAAGATGTATAGGCTGGGTTATACATCTCGTAGAACCTGATTGTTTGGGGATTTAGGGGATATTAAGGACCTCGAGTGCAGCCCGTGCACAGGCAACGTGGCCATACGAGCTGATCAAGATCGAATGGAAAGTCTGGATGCGGGCCGCTTCCTGCTGCTCCTAGTGGAGATCAATGCGGAAAGTATACGTTCAGCCGTAGACTTCTTACGGCTGTCTTGATGATGATGATGATAACTAGAATGAAATATGTGATACTTTTTTATATTTTTTATAATTGTCATTCACACAAGGTCTTCAGGTCCCAAACTAGGCAGAGCCTGTACTATGGTAACCTGATGACTGATATATATATTTATATACATATACACACCCAGACACAGGTCAAACAGACATGTTCATAAACACAAATGTTTGACCTTGCCGGCAATCGAACCCGGGACCAGCCATTTGTTGCTAAAGTTTCGTATATTACGTTGTTTATCAAGTCCATTCGTTTATATGGCTTCATTTCATTATATGACTTCCTGGTCCGATGAGATAGCGTATCTGAGTGCTATACATGAACACCAGCCTGGACCGGTAGGTGGCGTTAGGTAGAAACTCTAGATAGAAAAGGTTGTTTAATTTAACAAAACTGCATTCGACCAAAATTGGGCTGCTTATATTTTGATATCATACATATAGAAAATTACTGCTCATAAAATAACAAATCAGATGTGTTTAAATAACAATGGAAGGTCACTTTTAAAAATAAAGGCTTTTAATTTTTCAATTCGATTGTCATTTTTATGCTTATTTCCTCAAAGGTCCGACGTTAATGAACCGGTTTTAAAAAATCAAATATCATCAAATATGCTCTTTTTATTGGTCCTATCAAAATTTCATTAAACGTATGTAATGAGCAGAGCTCACGAGTTTCATACGACGGTTTTCAACACATTTGCGGGAAAAAACAAACAGATATTGCTTTATGAATGTACAAAACACAGGAGTTACTCACATAATAAGTCGGAGGTCTCCGACTATAGTTTCGACCACATTCTCGACCGCGAGCGCTCCGTATTCTCCTTGAAAAAGACCACCGAAATAATAAAATAATATGGTTGAGATTATAGTCGGAACACTTACTTATTACGTGAGTAACTTGCGTGTATTATAAAATTATAATGTGTCAAAACCACGTCAGTTTTAATAACAAGATATTGTTGTATCGTTAAATTATTAAATTAAGCACGTTCTGATTACTCGATACTATATAGCTTGCATTAAGGTACTAATTTAACCTTGTAGGGATAATTCTATTATGCACTAGTGAGTAATGCTATTACACACTTGTGTGTTACGGCTCGGTTTACGGCCCTAAAAGCGATGTAACAAAGGTAAGGGACCTTTGTTATATCGCTTTTAGGGCCTGTGTACGGGCAAGTGTGTTGAAAAAAATGTTCCTTGGCTGAACAGTAATAGTTACTAATTTTCACGTTTAATAATCTTAAGATAATTTTGGGTATTCATCATATCGATAAATACATGCGATTTTGACAAATTACGAAAAATCATATTCGTTCGTATGACCATCAACCTAACTTAAAAACTGTCAAAGTGCATAACATATCTTGAGTGAAGTCGTCCAATTGATAGTCGTACCCACTAAACCCCTGCGCCGTTTTCACTCAGGCGAATCGATTTAATTCCGTATGCTTCCGCGATTCGGCAAATTAGATCGGCTCTCAAGTCGACACGGTCAAAAGCCGACACCGCCCTCTCCAGATGATATGCGGGCTTTACAACGACTTTAAAAATGGAACACGAGTGCGAGCACAACACGCGGATACGCGAATGGTTCTGTACCTCAAATATTAATAGGACGTCAAACATATTCCGGACAATGTCTATTGGATTTTTCTGTTGACTGAGCTGAGGAGTAAAGCCGGCGAATAGCGTCAACTAAAGCAGAAATAAGAGCTATCCTGTTCAGATCTGACTTCGTGTCGAAGATATACCTATATGTCTAATACAACTCAACGGGGCGGACGATAAAACCGATTTGTTTGTAATGTCTAAGAGAACACACAAATACATAAGCAAACTTTAGAAAAGAATGCCGATGATACATAATATGAAACAAAACAATAGCTTATTGCGGCATTGGAAGACCATGTTATCGGCGGGTACTCGGTGCTAATATTAGTGCAGGCACTAATTATAGTTTTTTTTTATTGGAAATAGGCAAGCGTTATGCAACCATTTCCTCAGCTCACCTCTATCCCGTCATATAGTGAAGGTAATTTAGTGGATTCTGTTCAGGCGTAGCTTAACAAAGCGTCCCCAATTTTAAAATCGTGTGTATGGACTTTGTCGCTTAGCGACCACATTGTTCGAAAAGCGTACTTCCATTTTCGCACTAATAATACGTATTAAAAATATTTCAAAATTAGAAATACGAGTTGCATCAACTTCGGTTTGTCATATATTCATAAGTGGGTATACCCGTATTTATTTACGATTATTGGAGAAATGCTGGCGTCTGAGCGCTAATACAAACCGACAGGTAAATATTGGTAAGATTAATAGGTTTCCGGTGTGAGTGTGCGGTACCCAAAACGGTAAAAGATTTTCCTTCTCAGATCGGAAACGGATCTCATTTCCTCCGACAACATCAAAGTGAGATAGCAATCGGTTTTTTTATTATTTGAATCAGGGATATTTTGTACTATTAGTTAGTGGCTCGTGGGTTGATCGGGTTACGATGGGTTGATAAATACTGGTCCGCCCCTGGGCCCCTGCTCCCCGGGGCCCCTGGGGGCTCGGAGTCGGTTTCTGTTTGTCCCTCTCGAGGAAAGTAAACGATTAAAATACAGTTTAATATAATTTGTCGTAGCTGTTAATTTGCACGCTATTTATTAGAAAACAATTTCTAAACTTAAATATATATGTATATATGATACCCATGCGTGTCAATTGTATCATTTAGATAATAACTAAATGATACAAATAACTAACTAAATTACTCATTAGCGTGGTCTAAGTGTATCGTTACGTTCGAAAATTGTATTGAGCATGAGTGTGATGAATAAGTATAGAAAAATCGAAGAACATAATTATGGATGAACTACTTGAAGAACGATATCCTAGAAAGAACAGTATCACTTCTGATAGAACTGAGGTGAGGAATACATTCCGTGTCCACCTTGTGCGAGATAAGTGGAGCAGAAGTAAGAAAGATATAAAGTTGTTTTAATTAAATTAGCAATTTCAATAACTAGGCCTGCTTACAAATAAACATACCTACACTGGTATAACAATAAAAGCTTGGAAAATACACAGGGCCGCAACCATCGAAGTTGAAATCAACAATTGGTTAACAGGGTAAAAAAATGCAAAGACAATGTTTTGTTTTCCCCATATTCTGTTATTTAATCAAATTGGGCAAAATGACGCGCCGCGTTCCGTTGATGAAGGGGGAGGGGGGGGGGGGGGGAGGGGGGGGGGGGGGGAAATTTAATGAACTCGATTGTTAACTGGTTGTGTAATAATAAAGGAATTTATTTTATTTTTAATTTAAATATTTTACAAATGAAATATGTAAGCGACAGTATTAATTCTATTAAGCTCAGTAATCCATATAAAACCAAAATAATATATCGTTCAAATGTAACAGTTTCGAGTATATGTACAATATGTAAATACCTAACACAGGCTATATATACAGGGTACAGGCTATTGGAAGTGCGGTCTTTAATCCCGCGTCAGCGTTACGGGTTTACCATTTGTAAATATACCATTTTGAGTATTTACTGCTTATTTCGTTGGAAGTCTTACATGTTTTGTAAACTTAATAATACTACTGACAATTTACTTGAACGAAGTTTGATTTCATTTGCCTATATTGGCAAATGAAATAGTGATAAAATATTTTTAATATAGTTGCTCAAAAAAAGGTGTATTACGTATAAGCGTTCGGGAAGTAGGCTATTACATACTCGAGCTTTCTCTTTACCTTTTCCGAACGCGTGCGTTCTCATTTAAATCAATACGCATCAGGATTTCTAATCTTTTCTAATTTCTGATACTGTCCAAAGGTTGTCTGGTTGTTGCACAAAAATGGTAAAAAACAAGTTTCTTTATATTTTTTGCATTAGCTTACGATAGCATGAGATTGTATTGCGAATAGTAATTATAATGTCAACATTTTTCTCACATCATCATTTGTAGGAATGTTTCGGCCGACTCGCTTACAAATACCTTAATTATTACGTTCTCGAGGATCAAACTTTGAACTAAGATGGCATGTGCACTCTTACTTAACTAGCTATTACAGATAATATAAGCATAAAGATTATGAGAGCTTCTTTCCTTTCGGTGATGCTGTTTAGTCAATTATGTATATGGCGTCGGTGATGCCACGCCGTGATGCTTTCATCCGTCACAATTAAGTCTTGATACTTTCGATTTCTATATAAAACAATTTGCGCGGGTTTTCGGGCCGAAGCTAGGTTGAAGGTTGCGCTTTGGCGGCTAGCTGGTTATATAAACTATACACAGTGATTCTGGACAAGTGTCCCCTGGCTCAATATGTGTTTCTTACGATTTGTCTCATGTTCTTGACGTCATAATGTCCTGGCACTAATTTTGTTTTAATTATTTAAATAATGAATTTGTATGTCAAACTAATCTCAGCATGGCACGACAGCGAGCTTGCAGGTCTGATAGTTATGTCTCAAAGACCAACGGTCAAAGGATTGTTACTCGCAGAAGTCAGATCTGATCAAAATTTATCAACACAGTTGCAACTGCCACCTTTGAGGGGACCAGGCTTATCAAGATTCGGCTTTCTCCTTCAAAGATCGTATCTGAGACATTCCATTCAAGTAGTTTCTAATAATTTGCCTTTGAAATGTTAGCCTCAAAGCTCTTCTACGTTATGTTCAGATAAATTCACCGTACAAGATACTATGGTACGATTTACAATTACAGTAGTAACAGTAAGAGAACAAACGACGTGGCACGTTTCTCGTTTACCTACGTACTCGGTAATGTCTTATATCTGAACGAATTTGATAAGACATTGTATTGTTCGATAGTTGTTGATTGTGATTGTGTATGTGTGGCCAATATCACTCGAAGTGATGATTATGATAATAAAATATTACAACGAGCTTTACCATTCAAATATCAGCTCATAAAGATAACTATGATTACTGCATTGGAGTGTGTCCATACCTGACGAAGGCGTCTGGTATCGTGTAGACGGCCTTCCTTATAAAGAGAATAAAGTGCCTTGGTGATACGCGTCTGCCTTGGTAGACGGTCGCCATGGCGCAGTGGTTAGTGTCATTGACATGACTTCTGTGTCTCCGGGACCCTGGGTTCGAATATCGTCAGGGACAAACATTTGCGCGATGAGTGTAAATGTTTGTCCCGGGTCTTGGATGTTTGTGTGCTGTGATTGCGTATGTCCATGCCTCCCGCGATACAGGGAATTCAAGTGCGGGGGTCTGAGTGCGAAAAAAAAAATATAGGTTCTCATAGGAGGTGTGTAGCTACGTGACAAATGTTCAAATCGTACTCAGTATGTTAAAGTTAACTCTGTAGTGACCATTGTCACGTGATCACCGCCCTTTTTGATACGTATATCGCAAAAGCAGAGCAAAAGCATTTAACTCTGCAGAATCGGGTCTTTCTATGATTGCTAATTTCCTAAATAACAAACCTTAAAAGTAATAAATCTTAATTCTTGACTTTCTCTGAAATAAAGGTTGGCTGCCTCTGAAAATGTTACCGACCAGCCTCTATCTGCGCTATTGTGTCCACAAAGTCAGTTAAATATTTAAGTATCAAGGGATACAAAATTATCCTATACCCCGTGGAACATATCTAGACCCGTTATATAATATAATAATTACATGTTTGTCTATAATGTAACAACTTTATGTCTTCAGAATTCCTCTCTTAGTTTGTTTACTGTAGTTATGTATATTTTTAAATCCACTGCAAGGAAGTTACTGCGGTACATAACGGTGCTTAATAATTTTGCCGTGCGGAATAAAAAAGATTTAGCTAGCAGACTTTATGGGTACTTACCATAATTTTGTGCGGCATACGCGCAATCCACCAAGTTGCTCGGGTGCATAATAAGATCATTGTTTGCTACAATGGCTTTTGTTTTGATACTGAAAGTAGGAGTTACACGGAATAATGTTATGGGGGTGTAAAGATTTAACTCGTAATTAGAAAACCTATCTACGGTTCTAAAATAAACATCTTAAGGTTCCTAATCCAACCACTGCTATAATTATACTTGCGCTACTTCATTGGTTATAATGTGCGCCTGAAAAAAAAATGCCATAGGTATATACATCTTATTATACACCGGGAAATCGACACCAATAATGTTTCATCTTATCGGTGTAAGGCCGGCAGCGTTTTGGACGTGTAACATATGTCTTTTCGTCTTGCTCTCGCCCGGAGACCGCACCGCACAGCACCGCACCGCACAGCACCGCACAGCACCGCACCGCACAGCACCGCACAGCACCGCACAGCACCGCACCGCACAGCACAGCACCGCACCGCACCGCACCGCACCGCACGTTTGACGTGCGAGCGGGAATACGCCTGTCAACACTTACTTCTAATATCTCCGTAAAATCGTCATAAATGCTGCGTTACAATGTAATAATTAACGATTGATTGCAAACTTTAATCAATAAATCTTAATTAAAAGAAAGCATCGGTTAAACGTAAAGGAAGTCTTTCCTGTTGCGCTCTTACTATAAACATACAATCATGCGTAATATGGATACATATACAATATATCTGTAACCGTCTTGCGGGAAAACAATAAGGCCCGTCAGTGTTACTATCAACCGTGTCGTAAACAAGTTTTAATTGATAGGTCGTATTAAATCATTATTCGGAATGGTAAAATTAAATGACAGCTTCAGAGTTACCCAAATGAGTTAGAGCTAGACAATGGGCGGCTGCGGCGTTCTGACAGTTGTAGCCCCGTCGTCGTAAACCAAAGATATTGCCTTAGTGTTGTCTCAAAGATATTAGTTTCGTTACGTTTCTGTTCAAGTACATGTCTAAACGTATAATGTCGGGTTATTATAGGTGATTTATCAAGTTATCCTACTAATATTATAAATGCGAAAGTTTGTCTGTATGTTTGTTACTTCTCCACGCTCAAACGGCGACACCGATTTCGATGAAATTTGATATGGAGATAGTTTAAGCCCTAATTGTCCCATGTGATAATTGAGGTAGCGGGAAAACCGTAATCCTCGCGAGTGAAACGGCGGGGTGCTACTAGTTAACGATAAATTTGAAAGGTAATCTTAAAGATAACCTTTGCATATCAGAATCATCTATAGCAGTGTGCCATAGTCATAATTCTAGGTCTAGCGTGATCTCACTTTCAATCAAATCATTAAATTAAATTGTCATTTTTTTATTATATATTTCTTATTATTTTATTATTCTCCAATGTGTGACGCGCGATATGCGACGCATATGTTATTATGTATTTCGGCTTTGATCTGGAACAAATTAAATGACTTAATGACTGACTATTATGCGCGGGAATACAATTGTGGTGGTTAAAGTCAGTTAGTAAATAATACAAAATGTGAAAAGACTTATATAGTCTTTTCACATTTTGTATTATTTATTAACTGACAAAACCGCGAAGTATTATTAAGTACTGTCCAAAAACTGAAAATATTTGAAGTCATATTTATGACCTCGTAGCTTGTTTGTTCACCATTATAAAGTTGTAAAATCATTGGTAAACGTACCCCATTCCATTAACTGCATAATTTTATCCAACTACTAAAGCTTCCGTGATCTACGCTTGTAGTTTGCACATGGTTTCACTTGCCGATGCCCATCATACTGCTAGTAAGCATTAGCTAGGTGACATTTGTCCAAAAAGCGAGCTTTGACTGCGACATCAACAGTCGCACGAAGCTGCTGTATGCGGGCAGAAGTTAGCGTCGATTTAAGATAGCGATATCAGTTTCGTCAACCTTTCATTAGAAACGGCACAAAGGCGTACGCAATTACATTTAGAGGAGGGCAACATCTGGTAGCCTTATCGTAAAGGGCTGCATCTTGACTCTATTTTGGCTAATAAAGTCCTGGGATAGTCACGCAGACCGTCGTAAAGCCTGGAGACACATATAAGTTCAACATTTTCAGGGTTTGTGATCATCACAAAGAAATGTAGGGACGGAACTTGGATGTCTTGGGTATTGTAACATATTTATGGCATGTGTTCAGATGTGAGCGTATGTTCGACTCTTATAATATACTTCTCGGCCCTGTCAATAGTGAACTATGAAAGCACTACATGCTGTTTTTTTTGTGTTTGTTATTTTACCTTTTTTTAAACTCACTCTCGGCAACACTCTTGCGGGTTGTATATTATATAGGAGCATGTATCATAATACACAAACATCCAAAACCTGATAATAAATGTCTATGCTCATCGCTTAAACTCATCGTTTGCCCCGACCGGGATTTGAACTCAAAGCTCATGTTGTCATAAGTGACCACTGATCCATGTTGACAGTCAAATTACATTAGGTATAAATTAATCATATTATACGATAAAGAAAAATCTTGTTTGTAACAAAACTTTAATTCATATACTTCACTTCCAACAAAATTATACGATTGCCGAATCAAATAGTACAAAGTAATAAAATTTATTTTATTTATTTTTATTTATTTATTTATTTACATTCACACAAGGTCTTCAGGTCCCAAACTAGGCGGAACCTGTGCTATGGTAACCTGATGACTGATATTTACACTTATATACATATACACACCCAGACACAGGTCAAACAGACATGTTCATGCACACAAATGTCTGACCTGTCCGGGAATCGAACCCGGGACCAGCGGCTCAGAAGGCAGAATGCTACCAACTGCGCCAACCGGCCAGTCGAACAACTATATATAATTAAAACACATAAAAATTTAGCAACATTGAAGGTACATACAACAGAGAGGTATGGTCCTTTACGTCCACCAATTATTCGGTCCATCAATTATAAGTATTGTGTAAAGCATCTGTTCAAGTAGTTGCTAAAACCATATTTGTGTTCGTTAGTCAAATGTTGATCCATATTATATCAAAGAGCATAAAAAATCTAGATAACATGATTCTATTTTCCGGATAATGTAGCGAATGTGAGAATAAACGGCTGCGGGTGCTTGATAGAGTTGTCTAAGTAACGTTATCAGTTTTTGATATAATACTGGGAGCTATTTTATTGAACACTAAATTTTTTGATAAATCGGTAGACTTCTCAAGAAAGATTCCAAAGGATAAGTATTCCCAAGGATGAATATAAGCGTTGAGCATGGATTAGCACAGAAAGGTTAAACCTTTAGCATGGATTAGCACAGATAGGTTAAACTTTTAGCATGGATTATTTATTTTTTATTTATTTATTTATTATTAGGAAGACTATCGACACATAGCTTAACTTAGGTATACAGTATTGATTAAGAAAAGAGTCATTAATAAGTCTCCACAGATAGAGATTATCTGTTTAACAAAAATCACACAAGATATTTTAACATCCTCAATCCAAAATAGTGTAAATTTTGGATTGAGGATGTTAAAATATTTTTAAACTTAGAAAAAATTAATTTTTGCACACAATAACACATATTTATTTTAATCATTTCCCATTTTCATCTGCGTTGAACCAAAGAAGGTTTGGCTAAGTTTGGCCTTGATCGATGAAAGGCTGGATGTGAAAATATCGATATCTAAGTTGCTCTGCTTGTTGTAGTCGTTAAAAGTTTTGCACGCTCGGTATATATATGTATTTTGGCGGTAGTTTGTGGTAAAAGAAGGGAGATAAAGTAGAGGGCTATTACGGAAAGATCGGCTGGGTGTATATATGCCAATTTGGCTTAATATTGCAGGACAATCAATGGTAGATGTGATGATTTTTTTAAGAACCAGCACATCAGCAAAATTACGACGATCTTTAAGCGGAAGAAAGTGATGTTTTTTGCACTGTTTTAAATATTTTTTCTCTTCTGAGTGACTGCGATAATTTAAAAACCTAAGAAATTATTAGCACAGATAGGTTAAACCTTTAGCATGGATTGGCACAGATAGGTTAAACTTTTAGCATGGATTAGCACAGAAAGGTTAAACCTTTAGACGGAAATGATTTCAAGAACAAAAACTTATTAAGTATAGCTTAGTTAGTGATATACTTTTTTATTTGTTACATTTATCAGTCCCTCGATTACTGTGTCCAGCAATGGACTTCCTATAGTTGAGATGACACAAGAATACAACTTTATTAATATCATTTTCAGCCAAAATGTTAAAGACGTTTCCAAAATAAAATTTTCTAATATTGAAAAGTAGCTGTATAGATACATTAAAGATTGTCCTTTTCATTCTTAAAACATGAATATTTCGTTAATAATAATCTACTTATCTTATCTTTTAGGTAAGATAGAGGTCAAACGCCTGCCTAATTAAAAAAAATAGCTTAGAATCCTTTTCAATCTTGACCCCCATATCTGTCACACTGAATATGGCAGTCTTGGGAAATTCGCTTGTTTTACAAACAAAAATATAATTTGAAATCGTGTCAGAAAAGTTTAGAGTTCGCCAGTTATGAGTTACGACCTTTGGACCGTTTGTTTAAAAACTCTATATGTCTTTGTGCTGACATATGAATACTGCTAATATGTGGAAGCGTTATGTTATTAACACAGTTATCATACAATGTTTAGTGTCTAACATTATGGTTAATAGCTTATTTTGTTTTTGTTACAGGTAAGCACATCTTTCATGATACAAGGGTAAGTTCATACACATAATACAAGAAGCCACGCCTGTGTCCTGGAGTCAAAAGAATGGACTCTGAATGTTATTCAAATTCATTCTTACATAAGGATTCGTCCTGACTTTATTTACTGGCATTATTCGATGAATTAGGAGGTTTCCTAATTCAGCATAGAATACGGTAGGTACGGTGACGATAAGGTATATAATCATCTCAGTCATAGAACATCCACTGCTGGACATAGCCTCCCCCACGTATTTTTTTGAGGAGTTTCGCCAGTGCTCGTCACTTTGGGTAGGTGGTTGGCGAATCCTAGTATATCGCTGACATCATATACTAAAACCGGAATCGTATGCCGGCCTGCCTGCTACTGCTCCTTGTCAAGTAAATGTGGGCGGCCCATGTGTCCAAGTGTATTATTATGTTGGATAAGATAATTAACACCCTGGAATTAAACATAAGCTACTTTACATCACCATTATTGCCTTGTTTCATCGCTGCCCGAGTGGAACTGCGGGGTGCAGCTAGTTGTTTATAAAAAACTCAGGGTTAGTTTAGTTGGTGCACTTTCTAATGCCCAGATTAGTAGGTACCACCTTCAATTAGAGCAATTGATGCATCACAACATCTGACATCGAGCTCCAGCATTCTAGACCTAATGCAATATCAACTTCGACCAGATCGTCACTAAACATCAACATAGTAAATCTATCAACAACGAAAAGAGAAGCTGTACATTTGTATGAATAGCAGAGAACACAATCGAACCAAGCCCGACATTATCATAATGCGTTGCTCTCTATTCAATATTTCTAGTTCGCTCATTTCGCGTGACATTCAATAAATAATTAACCAATTTTAGTTTTCGCTTAATCGGCTTTTTAGAAAACTCATTTGTGCGGCAAATTGTGGGAGTAGTTAATATGGAATGGACATTTCGCAGGTTAACTTGGATAATGAACATTTATTTAACGCGTTTCAGTGTTAATATATAAACAGAACGTGTAAAAGGTATGTGAGGTTAAACAGATACTTAACAATGATATATAAACATCTTTATTGGTAGCGCCCTGCGGTTTCACCCGCGTGGATTTCGGTTTTACCGCTACGTTAATTATACCACGGGAAATATACTTTTTCTAAATAAAAGTAGCCTATGTGTTAATCTAGAGTTTAAACTATTTTCATACCAAATCGGTATAGCCGTTAAAGCGTTAAAACGGCGTTAACGTACAGTGTTCAAGTATCGAGCACAATTCATACATTATTGGCAATGTAAATATCAAATGTTATTGGCCGGCCGGTTGGCGCAGTTGGTAGCACTCTGCCTTCTGAGCCTCTGGTCCCGGGTTCGATTCCCGGACAGGTCAAACATTTGTGTGCATGAACATATCTGTTTGACCTGTGTCTGGGTGTGTATATGTATATAAGTATATATATCAGTCATCAGGTTACCATAGCACAGGCTCTGCCTAGTTTGGGACCTGAAGACCTTGTGTTAATGTTAATAAAAAAAATTATAATATTTATTATCAAAAGATAGCAAATTATTCGCGAAAAATGTACAGTATAAATAAAAACGCCTGTTTACTGAATTTGCAGGTAGTTTTATCACTAAAAAAAGTATCTTCTATTTCACACAGCTCAGAATCAGGTGAATACGAGCTTCGGCTTTTACATCCACCCATTGATACACGTGTATCTCGTTTTTACGATACCCGCTCTGAAAAACCTCCTGAAAAACTCTTTTCCACGTGGAAGTGAAACAAGATGAGAGTAAAGCGAAATGGGAGATACATAACATAGTTCGGTTATACTAATTAATGTTATGTTAATGGTGTAATGATGATAATAAAAAAACCAATGTATTTACATTGTTTTTATTTTTAACAGTTTTATTTTAGAATAGAAGAAGGTAAATGTAGATAGAAGTCGTTTTTCCGCATATTAGAAACAGACGTGCAATTTACATTCCAAACGTACGGTTCCGTAATTCCGTAAGTCAAGTACGGTGGGTAGGTGTACTACCAACAAGCGCCTTTATATCAGTAAACTGAACTTCCAGCAGCACACCACCGATATGATACTGCATGATGACGTCACGCCTATTTCCAAGGAAAGTAGCCTACACGTAGACACTTCGCTCAATTCTTAAACGTGGGCTATTCCAAAAATAGCTATTGGAATGAAAAATATTTTGAATATGAAAAAAGTTTATTTACAGCCTTTCTAAATATTTCCCGCCCATCTATGCACTTATGCATTCGAGTGAACCAGCGTTCAAAACATTTGCGTGACGTATCATCGCATCCTCCGCGGCCGAACCACCAACATTTTCGCCTGCAGTATTTATTTTACCCCGACGAAGAATTTTTTACTGTAGGGTATAAAAAGTCGCATGAAACTAAATCTGGGCAAAGGATTGCGTAAGATTTGTACTCCCGAAGTTATCAAATACCCCACGGTTCTAGCAGATGCGTGAGCGGGCGCGCTGCGTCCATTGTTGCAAAGAAAAGAAGAGTAATGTTTCAATATTTAAAAAAAATACCTTTAATATGTGGCCATCGATTATAAGCAAAATATTTGTTTTGAAATAAGCCGTATCTTCAAAATAAATTCAGTAACAAAGAGTACTATACAAGTAAAATACAAGATATTTATTCTGTGGCTAACAATTTTCGAAACAACATAGGCCCCGTATACACGGCATTACACGACACGATTTTTGAAGGACAAATCTTACCGAATAAATAGTGGCACACACATCGAGCATAGAATAGTTTTCACGTTGATTGTACTGCAAAAAAAGTACACAGCCTTATATGTTTAATATTATGTTATTATGTCGAAAACTCAACGGCGAGTCCGGTCAAGCGTACCGAATGAATTTTTAAAGCGTGGCTCCACCTATACTCGCGGTGGTTGTCTGAATACTGCGGCTATTCGTCTCTTCCGCGAATAGAAATGCATCGTGTGAATGTCCTGCTGTTTATCCGTTAAAATCCGTAATCAAACACTACAAAAAAAACGTGCAGTACCACGCCGTGTGAACCCAGTCTTAGGTGTATTAATAAGGTGGGTATATTACAATGATCAAACCCGTAAATATTTAAATGGCTTTGTGTTTCGTTTATATTATTTGTTAGATGACTGCTCATCTTCCCAAAAGAAATAAATTAGATTATAAATTGCTAAGGGCCCGGTTATTATACTGTAGTTAGGTGTACCCCGACTCTAAAACATTTGCCAAAGAAAATTGTACCTGAGAACTGAAAATTTAATTTTCTTTTAAGTCTTTTTATTTCTGTACAAGAGAAAAGGTCGCTTAAAACTGTAATCTTATTTTTCTAGTCTCTGAAGTCACTTAAGTCTGGGTTTACGAAGTAATTTTTATTGCATACATACTTTGCTATGTACCTACTGCACCGATATGTTAACTAGCCGCGGCGTGATAATTTAGTTGTACTACAGGAACTTGTTAATTTTTTAAATAAATAGAACATATTATATGATGTGACGTCTCTTTTCCGTAGGGATAGGTATAGACCACAGCTTTCCTCTCGCTTTTCTTTCACTTCATCAGACCTTTTATAGAAGAGCATCGTCCTACAGTACTCTTGATCTGGTCTTTTTAAAATATTCTCTCATTTAGAAGGGTTCACCTAGGCCTAGGTCTTTTTTCCTACGGTGCCATTAATTATTCCAGAGTTGAGCCAATCTTCGTACCAATTTTAATTCATATCCGTTTAGTCATTTGACTACTGATCGGTAGATAAAAAACACACAAAAGCTTTCGTATTATGTAATATTTCCAGTATTGGAATAATGCTGCGCTCGGACTTTTGGCTGCCACAGAAACATCCTAACTGAGTCGTGAGATTGACACACGTTTCGATTTTGGGATGGTTAAGGGATTTTATATTTAGAAAATACCAATATGTTTTTCGAATTTGTTAAGGCCGTTAATTAAAATTAAGTAAGTTTTAATCCTAGAAAATTATTAAGATATTTGAGAATTTCAAACAGAAAGTATACACCTGCCGTGGAACAAAGCGGAATTAAGTTAAGAAATTCTCTACTGACAATCAACAAAACAAAGAGGGGCTTGTCTAAATCCAATATAGTGTATAATTATGACGTCATCGGAGAAGGATTTAATTAGAGACCTCTCGGAGGCCTCCGAGGGTAATTGGTGTTCAATGAGTCTTTCGTAGTCCGAGACTTCGGCCCGGCTTCTACTTAGTGATTATGCTCATTTCATTCGTTCGCCCGCTTATCTCGACATCGCCGGCGTCGGCGTCGATAGCGCACATTGTGTAGCTCTGCACGCAATTCTGTTTATTTATGTTTATTGTTGTTTATTACATATAAAAGTTAAGGAGCTAAATATTATCTCAAATATCTTCGTTTGTTTCTTGAATGCTTTGATTCGATAAAGGATTCAAAATACTTTTCGTCGGCCATGACGTCAGAAGGATGGCACCGATCGATGCGCTTCTCTACATTTACTATACAGCTTTACGCTATGAGTTTATGAGAAAACAACCAAGGCTGTTTTAATTCGTTGAATAAAATGATTCGTTAAAGAAAAAATGAATGGTTAAATTACACTCTGTTAAAATAACCTGAAAGCTTAAATCGTCTCAAAAACGTGATGGTCGTTGAGTTGAAGCGGGTCAAAAAACAGTATGCTATTAAAATCATTCTGAAACCTAAAATTACCCGACTAACGAGCGGATCCATTCAGATACAAGTCGTGGTCCCAACAATCCTATTTAAATAAAATTTAATTAATACGGCATTCATGCACCATCATAATCTGAAGGCCGGCGTTAAATGGAGCTCAAACATATTTTAATATGAGTTGGTCCTTAGTGGTCGTGATCATTAGCTCATATTGAATGTGAAAGTGTACAAAATCGCCAACGGGAATATTGTTTCATCTACTTGAACTAATGCTTCATGTCTACTAAAACTTTGTTTTAGAGCGATAAAAGCTCAGCGGTTGGGGCGTCGGCTCTCAAACAGACGGACGCTGGTTCGATCCCCGCGACTGGATCACCTGATGAAGGCTACACCATTATAAAAATTTAGTGTAAGGGTGCTTTTATTTCTGCCTGGCCAGCTACCGTGAGCGTGAGGGTTCACGCTTCAAAAACAATCACCAAACACCATGACGTGTGTTCAGGCAGAAACGCTATCTATAAAGAATTTTCGCTGGTAGCAGGATCGGTAAAACTGTATACAGTTTACTACCAATAAGAAATACCAATGGAATTTTTTTCGTTTTATCAATAGCTTTTTCTAGACGTGCCGTGCCCGTGCCGTGCCCGTGGCCGTGCCCGTGCCCGTGCTTGACGCCACGCCATTACCGCACAAAGGAGATGTTCGCTTGAAAGTTAATTAAATCTGAATATGTGTTAGCGATAGGCGCAGGGCCTTTGTTCCGCGGTTAGTGTTTATGAAGCAGCAAAAACTCCACGTTTATTAAGCTTCGCTCTTAACCTACCTGTAAAATAAGCATTTTAAAAATTCAGGAGAAGATTTTAGGAGAATAGGTATCGAAAGCAAGCTTTCAACTTATTATGGTGGGCGATGCAGAGGAAAGAGTTTGGACCTTAGTATTTTAGTATATAATACAGGTTGGGGATTTAAACCCTCTAATTTCATTAATTGTGTCATATTTTGGTACGTAATTAAATAATTTGAAGTTCTAATAAAATGGATCCACCTCAAATTTTTGACCAAGTTACATAAGCCGTGGTTACGTGAATACGGCGAGCTTTGAGCTCGGGGGTGACAGACGCGTGGGGCGGTGTAGTTTTGCTAATGCCTTCTTCTTCTTCTTCTTTGGGTGCCATCTTCAAACGAAGGTCGGCGATCATCAAGGCGATTTGTACCCTGGACACAGCAACTCTAAACAATTAACGGGTGCTTTTGTTGAACCACTGGCGTAAGTTCTTTAGCCAGGATGTTCTTCTCCCAACACTGCGTTTCCCTTGGTAAGGAAAGGCTAACTGCCTTACCGTTCATTTTTTTATATTTTTTTATTTGAAACATTACACTCCACAGACTCCAGGGTCCGTGCCATTTTATAACATATAACTTAATGGATAGATTACCAATTTTATAGACATTTTACGTACAGTGAGGCCGTTCATTATTTTGAAACATGGTGCTATCACAGTCTTGTCCAAATTTATTAGAATTCTGATATGTAGCCAGTCTACCCCGAAATTTTGATTTTAATTTCAAGCGCTTCTTCTTGCTTCTTCACACATGATTCTGAAGAGGCATTGGAGAGGATTGAAGAGTTCAGTACATCGGGCCTTCACTATATATATAACACTCGGCGATGGCGACCTACGATATGGTGCGTTTATTTCGATAGTTCAATGTATGAACTGCTGTATTCGATCTCGTAAACTCCATATTATTCGTAACCGTCTCTAACTGTTTTACCAAAACATGCATTAAAAAAACTCTCAAACTGCAAACCTTGCACTAACGTGTATGTGACTGTCTGAAGCCAAGAAACACATTTAACATGTAATAGGGTTACAACGACAAAGTGAACTTTACATAAAGGACGGCGTTATCCACACTGGACTGATTCCGTTCTTTGAACTGCGGTCAACCATCTGTGAAATGCTGTGTGTAGGCAGCTGAGGTAGGGTAGCACGCCTGGTGGGAAGTCATTGCCTTAGATCCTTACTATCATAACAATGATATCTCTCATGTGTATATTAATAGTTCATACGATTAAAGGTAGATGGCGCTAAGAACAACATCCCCTCAAGTGAAAAAAAGGCAGGAATCAATTCGGTCGCCTAGTGCAACTATAGCTAAGATGGAAGGATTCTGTAGTCGTGGGTTCAAGTCCCAATGTAACCGTTTTTTTTCCCTTCAAATAATGTGAATGTAAGTTCCGCCTAGCATGTTGTTAATGCTATAACTCATAAAACTCTCATTCATTTATGTGTAAAAATCGCATAATTTATAATTATCATAATCACAATCATCTATCAATCACGAATTATACTATAATTATAAAGAATAAATATTGGAGATGCAAATGTTAATAATTTACAAAATAATACCGTTGTTTGGATGAACACCCGTACGACACGCTGCGCCTGTTATTTAACAAAATGGTAAATGTTGTATGAAATGCTCGAAGTATTATTATTTGTTATTGCGAGCGGACGTGGAACTGTGACGAGTTACATTTTGCATTTTAATATTTTTTCATTTACAAAAGTAACCGATGCAGCGAATGAACGAATGATATTTAATTAAAAGCAGTTATTTCAGATAGTTTCCGGTTTATCGGGTTTTTATGGCTATAGTATATAAAGTTCGTGTACAGGGTGCGTGCAAAGGCTTTAAACGACGCCACAATTTAATTTGTTGGTTCAATTTTATCGCATAAATATCAATTAGCGATAATTGAAAATTCAAGTTAAACTCGACCCGTTATATCAAAGTAGCGAATAGTATTGTCGACTTTCAGGTGAGACGTTAAAATATTATATAATCTCTAAAATATACATCTTTTATGTTTTAAATATGTATATATATATTTTTGTCAATCGAATGCATGCATTTTAGAATATCGGGGACAATCTTCCCGTGGCCACGGTCAGTCAATGTATCTTGATCTTCGAGGTAAGTCGAGGTTAGTCAAAACTACATCTTGATATTATTCCATTTCATTTCATTTTGTGGTTCATCGCATAGGTTTTTATTTAATTATTTATCACATATCCAGGATCACGGTATATTCTGATTTCGAGCTCTATTTACTAATTATCTGGCGCGCTAGCTAATAAAATAAATAATTCACTCGAACACCATTTAAATAAAAGCCTCCCTGTAGTCTCCAGTGAAACTATCGTAATGATTCATTGTGCATACATCGAGTTGGATATGATGAAAAACTATGATCATACGTGACCCGTCACCCGTCCTATGAAGTGCTGTACAAATGTTGTTATAAACGGACTCCGGTTAACGCACAACACGATACCCGCCCGGCGATCATAATTATTTACGGAGTAATAATTAACGTTACCCTCCTCTGCTCTGAAATGACGACATAGTTCAAAAGACATTTATGAAAATCCTAGTCGGGTTAATTGATATTGAAAATAACTCATTTGGAGAAATGGAGACCGGCGCGGACCGGATATTGAACCGGGCTAATTGCTCCTTTTAATATCCGGTTATAATATGATTTGTCAATATAAACAATCATGAGTTGAAACCTTTATTTAAAATAAAGTCGTAATTGTTATACCACAGCTACTACAATAACAACTGAGTTTCATCAGCAGCAGACTTGATGTGATCGACCCCTTGTCCGAGCGATCTGCCTCGCGGTTTTGTGCCTTCTTGCACACCTTGCCACTCTGGATGCATTTAAAATTCCTTTGCAAGTTTATAGGATTCACACGTATCAGTGAAGTCACAGTTCCGACACAGTACCGGCACAGTGCGAAATATTCTTCCATACATTTTCTATGTACGTTGTATACGTTCATTTTCTGTATATATTTTCTATGTAGGGATTCCCCCACTTGTCAGTGTCAGTGACGACACAGTGCATATTTCTAATTTTTAAAGTATAACAATTATTATTAATAAATTTCTTCTTATTTGTATCCTACGATCATATACGGTATTTAAGGACCATTGCTGTAAAATGTAATGTAAAACTTTTGAGCGATATGAACTTTGTAGGGGTGCAGCACCAACAAGTAAATAAATAAAATAAATATTGTTTAACACGGGATAAGCGCCATGAACACGGAGAGTCTCTCCGTGATCATGGCGCGTGGAACCGCGCCGAAATATCGGGAACTCAATCAAAATCATGGTGCGTATCCCATATAAAACAATATTTATATTATGAAAAGCCATGAAAGTTTAAAACAATACTTAAATAGATAAAAATCATTCTCCGAAAAGACTGCGTTTTAGCTGTACGTTAATTAATCAACGCACAGTCAAAACGCACCCCTTCAGTGAGCTGCCAGTGACTGACAAAAGTTGAGTTCTTTCACTGCATTTATTTTAGATCCCAAAATTGTTCGCTTTTTATTATTGATAGCCACAAGCAGTTTCATATTAAACTTATATTAATAAACCCGTGCTTCGGTGTTAAGTGAAAGTCAAAGTCATATCGTTTTTACTACAGGGGAGCGGGCGCCGAGCGCGGCTAAAGCGCACAAAATTTAATTAATTTACCTCTAGGAGTTAGCTAGTCTTTTAATAAAATACAGGGCAGTATTTAACTTGCTGCATCGTTTATATTCGGGAGAAAGTCGGACAGTATATTATGCATTTTCCGAAAGGTGGTATCCGAGCATTAGCCCCATAACCGAGCTCGGTCACATAGCGAGGTATGCAGAGGCCTATGTTCAGGTTTTCTGTATGCGATAGCATCAGATACGAGGAGATCCGTAGAAGAACGAAAATACGTTAGTCCTGCGTATGTGTAACGTTATGTGGAAGTGGGCCGGGCACACGTATCAGAGCTCTTATGGTCGATGTGGTCAAAGGGAGCTCGAGTACGTACAGCGCGGCGGACGGGCGAGCGCAGCGTAGGACCTCCACGGACCAGGTGGAAGTGCAGGAACATTCCGGATGCTGCTAAAGTATGTTCAAGTACCAACTATGGTTATTAATATATCTTATTTTATGAATATATATTATTATTATTTATCACGACTTAGTTCGATTTAGATATACGACTTAGTAGTTTCCTAATCCAATCCATGAATGCGCTCGTTATGTATAAGCTAAATACGCCCCGCGGTTTTACCCGCGTGGTGATGTTTGATGATGATGATGACAAGTAGCCTATGTGTTATTCCGGGACCTGAAGTATCTAGACTCCAGCCGTTCTGGCGCGATTGAGCAACAAACATCCATCCATTCGCACATCCAAACTTTCACGTTTATAATATTGGTAGGATTTCAATATATTTTTTCGTAGTAATTGTGATATTGCACAGTAATTGGAAAATAAGTGAAGTATCTCGGGTTGAGTTAATAATTTAAAACTGGAGACTAAACGGCTGTGCCAGTGATTTGTCGGCTTCGTGCCTATTCCATTGGTTACATCCCTAATTTAACCCTGAGGCGAGGGTTTGGTATCGAATAACAGTATGAGCAAACATTAATGTAATTTCATATTAAACTTATATTAATAAACCCGTGCTTCTGTGTTAAGTGAAAGTCAAAGTCATATCGTTTTTACTACAGGGGAGCGGGTGCCGAGCGCGGCTAAAGCGCACAAAATTTAATTAATTTACCTCTAGGAGTTAGCTAGTCTTTTAATAAAATACAGGGCAGTATTTAACTTGCTGCATCGTTTATATTCGGGAGAAAGTCGGACAGTATATTATGCATTTTCCGAAAGGTGGTATCCGAGCATTAGCCCCATAACCGAGCTCGGTCACATAGCGAGGTATGCAGAGGCCTATGTTCAGGTTTTCTGTATGCGATAGCATCAGATACGAGGAGATCCGTAGAAGAACGAAAATACGTTAGTCCTGCGTATGTGTAACGTTATGTGGAAGTGGGCCGGGCACACGTATCAGAGCTCTTATGGTCGATGTGGTCAAAGGGAGCTCGAGTACGTACAGCGCGGCGGACGGGCGAGCGCAGCGTAGGACCTCCACGGACCAGGTGGAAGTGCAGGAACATTCCGGATGCTGCTAAAGTATGTTCAAGTACCAACTATGGTTATTAATATATCTTATTTTATGAATATATATTATTATTATTTATCACGACTTAGTTCGATTTAGATATACGACTTAGTAGTTTCCTAATCCAATCCATGAATGCGCTCGTTATGTATAAGCTAAATACGCCCCGCGGTTTTACCCGCGTGGTGATGTTTGATGATGATGATGACAAGTAGCCTATGTGTTATTCCGGGACCTGAAGTATCTAGACTCCAGCCGTTCTGGCGCGATTGAGCAACAAACATCCATCCATTCGCACATCCAAACTTTCACGTTTATAATATTGGTAGGATTTCAATATATTTTTTCGTAGTAATTGTGATATTGCACAGTAATTGGAAAATAAGTGAAGTATCTCGGGTTGAGTTAATAATTTAAAACTGGAGACTAAACGGCTGTGCCAGTGATTTGTCGGCTTCGTGCCTATTCCATTGGTTACATCCCTAATTTAACCCTGAGGCGAGGGTTTGGTATCGAATAACAGTATGAGCAAACATTAATGTAATTATTATATTATATAAAGTTCGATTACCACTGACTCACTCACTGACATCATTGTTCTCCCAGAAGGAGCAATGGGGGGTATTTGTGGTGTAGGGGAAAAGTGTAGAGGAAGTTTCCGTGACCTCCAGAAAAATCCGAAAAGTGTCATTTTTGGTTTCCTTGATGGAACTGGTGTACGGATCTCGGAAACTATAATCGATGGGGGGTAGGTGTCAAAACTAAAAATGACTAAAACCCTGGGAGCCTTTTGGAAAGTTGAAAAAAAATTACCCTCCCGAATGAAAAAGAGGTTCTCCCATACAAATTTAAAACGACCGCTGCTCCCGAACCGTTATAGGTGGGTATGGGGGGTTTAAACAAATGTTATAGAGGGTTTGTAGGGAAATTTGGGGTTTTAGTCGAAAATTGTAAATTGGTCCTTCGACCCGGATACCAAAATTCAAGTTTGTCTGATCTGGCTGAAATTTGGTATTTAGGGAGATTGAGGGTCCCTGATTCCAAATATAAAAATATTTTTTGGATGACGTCATTTGTTTTTTTTTTACTGGATGGGGATTTTCGCAGGCGATACATCGCCACGGCTGCGAGGCCGCAGGCCGAGCTTCAAACCTGCGAGGCCGAAGGCCGAGCTTCGAGAGCGAGGCCGAAGGCCGAGCTTTCGGCCCGCGAGGCCGAAGGCCGAGCGTGGCCTCCGCGAGGCCGTAGGCCGAGCCGTGTAAGTCACTTACGAGGCCGAAGGCCGAGTTCCGAATGGGGTGTTACGCATTTACATTCCTTAGGAGAGTCACTAACGAGGCCAAGGCCGAGTTCCGAATGAGGAGTTTTTTTTCCACATCTCGAGCTGGTCTTTGACGCAACCGCTCACGGGAACTAAAAGTATCTGTCAGTTGTTCGACTTGCATGAGAATTTTTAAATCTTTTTATTCACTGGATGGGGATTTTCGCTGGCGATACAACGCCACGGTTGCGAGGCCGCAGGCCGAGCTTCAAACCTGCGAGGCCGAAGGCCGAGCTTTCGGCCCGCGAGGCCGAAGGCCGAGCGTGGCCTCCGCGAGGCCGTAGGCCGAGCCGTGTTAGTCACTTACGAATGGGGTGTTACGCGTTTACATTCCTTAGGAGAGTCACTAACGAGGCCGAAGGCCGAGTCCCGAATGGGGAGTTTTTTTTCCACATCTCGAGCTGGTCTCCGAGGCAACTGCCCACGTTAACCACTGCACTTAGAGGTATGGTCCCTTAACAAAAGTCGTTTACAATCTTGGTGCGATTTTACAGCGACTTAAATTTTATAAAAAAAAAATCAACTTGCACATGGTAACCCTGCTCACACTTTGTACTAAACTAGAAGAAACTGTCACTTACTCGACTTGTATGAGAATTTTATATATTTTTATAAACTGCAACTACAAATCTTGATAAATATCACTAATGCACATCGATAACGCGGGCTGCTCGCAGCCCGCGCACCACCCGAAATACTAGTTATAATATATAAAGCTGCTCTACCACTGATTGACTGACTGACTGACATCATTGTTCTCCCAGAAGGAGTGTTTTTGGGTTAAAATTATATAGAGGACTGTATAGAGAGTGCCCACGTGACCTAGGGAAAAATCCGAAAAGTGTCATTTTTGGTTTCCTTGATGGAACTGGTGTAGGGATCTCAAAAACCATAAGCGATGGGGGGTAGGTGTCAAAACTAAAAATGACTAAAACCTTGGGAACCTTTTGGAAAGATGAAAAAAAATTACCCTCCCGAACAAAAAAGAGGTTCTCCCATACAAATTTAAAACGATCGCAACTCCTAAACCGTTATAGATAGGTATGGAGGGTTTGAACAAATGTCATAGAGGGTTTGTAGGGAAATTTGGAGATTTTGTCAAAAATTGCAAATTGGTCCTTCGAACCGGATACCAAAATTCAAGTTGCTCCGATCTGGCTGAAATTAGGTATTTAGGGAGATTTGGGGTCCCTGATTCGAAATATGAAAAAAGTTTTTTGATGACGTCATTTGTTTTTTTTTTACGGGATGCGGAATTTTGGGGGCGAAACCACATTCCCTTTGCGAGGCCGTAGGCCGAGCTGCAATCGAGCGAGGCCGCAGGCCGAGCTGTGGAGGCGAGGCCGAAGGCCGAGCTCCACCCTAGCGAGGCCGGAGGCCGAGCTGTAGGCCTGCGAGGCCGAAGGCCGAGCTGGCCGTCATTGGGAACAGCTTAAAAACATTCCCTTTGTAACTTGCGAGGCCGCAGGCCGAGCCTTAAACACCACGAGGCCGAAGGCCGAGCTTCAAACCTGCGAGGCCGGAGGCCGAGCTTTCGGCCCGCGAGGCCGAAGGCCGAGCGTGGCCTCCGCGAGGCCGTAGGCCGAGCCGTTTTAGTAACTTACGAGGCCGAAGGCCGAGTTCCGAATGGGGTGTACCTCATTAACGCATCCTATGGAAGTCGCTAACGAGGCCGAAGGCCGAGTCCCGGATGGGGAGTTTTTTCCACATCTCGAGCTGGTCTTTGATGCAACCGCTCACGGGAACTAAAAGTATCTGTCAGTTGTCCGACTTGCATGAGAATTTTTAATCTTTTTATTTACTGGATGGGGATTTTCGCTGGCGATACAACGCCACGGTTGCGAGGCCGCAGGCCGAGCTTCAAACCTGCGAGGCCGTAGGCCGAGCCGTGTTAGTCACTTACGAATGGGGTGTTACGCGTTTACATTCCTTAAGAGAGTCACTAACGAGGCCGAAGGCCGAGTCCCGAATGGGGAGTTTTTTTCACATCTCGAGCTGGTCTCCAAGGCAACTGCCCACGATAACCACTGCAATTAGAGGTATGGTCCCTTAACAAAACTCGATTACAATCTTGGGGCGATTTTACAGCGACTAAAATTTTATCAAAAAAATCAACTTGCACATGGTAACCCTGCCCACACTTTGTACTGAACTAGAAGAAACTGTCACTTACTCTACTTGTATGAGAATTATATATATTTTTTCAACTGCAATAACAAATTTGAAATAAATACAAATGCACATCGATAACGCGGGCTGCTCGCAGCCCGCGCGCCACCCAAATACTAGTTTATATATATAAAGCTCGATTACCACTGACTGACTCACTCACTCACTGACTGATTGACATAATTGTTCTCCTAGAAGGAGCTATGGGGGGTGTCTGTAATGTAGGGGAAAAGTGGAGAGAAGGTTCCTGTGACCTCCAGAAAAATCCGAAAAGTGCCATTTTTGGTTTCCTTCGTGGAACTGGTGTAGGGATCTCGGAAACTATAATAGATAGGGGGTAGGTGCCAAAACTAAAAATGACTAAAACCCTGGGATCCTTTTTAAAAGTTGAAAAAAAATTACCCTCCCGAACAAAAAAGAGGTTCTCCCATACAAATTTAAAACGACCGCAGCTCCGGAACCGTTATAGGTGGGTATGGGGGGTTCGAACAAATATTATAGAGGGTTTGTAGGAGAATTTGGGTTTTTAGTCAAAAATTGCAAATTGGTCCTTCGACCCGGATACCAAAATCCAAGTTTGTCTGATCTGGCTGAAATTTGGTATTTAGGGAGATTGGGGGTCCCTGATTTTAAATATAAAAAAATTTTTTGGATGACGTCATTTTTTTTTTTTTACTGTATGGGGATTTTCGCTGGCGATACAACGCCACGGCTGCGAGGCCGCAGGCCGAGCTTCAAACCTGCGAGGCCGAAGGCCGAGCTTCCAGGGCGAGGCCGAAGGCCGAGCTTTCGGCCCGCGAGGCCGAAGGCCGAGCGTGGCCTCCACGAGGCCGTAGGCCGAGCCATGTTAGTCACTTACGAGGCCGAAGGCCGAGTTCCGAATGGGGTGTTACGCATTTACATTCCTTAGGAGAGTCACTAACGAGGCCGAAGGCCGAGTCCCGAATGGGGAGTTTTTTTTCACATCTCGAGCTGGTCTCCGAGGCAACTGCCCACGTTAACCACTGCACTTAGAGGTATGGTCCTTTAACAAAACTCGATTACAATCTTGGGGCGATTTTACAGCGACTAAAATTTTATCAAAAAAATCAACTTGCACATGGTAACACTGCCCACACTTTGTACTGAACTAGAAGAAACTGTCACTTACTCGACTTGTATGACAGTTTTATATAATTTATAAACTGCAACTAAAACTTCAATTAAAAATACAAATGCACATCGATAACGCGGGCTGCTCGCAGCCCGCGCACCACCCAACACCTAGTTATATTATATAAAGTTCGATTACCACTCACTCATTGACATCATTGTTCTCCCAGAAGGAGCGATGGGGGGTGTTTGTAATGTAGGGGAAAAGTGTAGAGGAGGTTCCCATGACCACCAGAAAAATCCAAAAAGTGTCATTTTTGGTTTCCTTGATGGAACTGGTGTACGGATCTCGAAAACCATGATCGATGGGGGGTAGGTGTCAAAACTAAAAATGACTAGAACCCTGGGACCTTTTTGGAAAGTTGAAAAAAAATTACCCTCCCGAACAAAAAAGAGGTTCTCCCATACAAATTTAAAACGACCGCAGATCCCGAACCGTTATAGGTGGGTATGGGGGGTTTGAACAAATGTTATAGAGGGTTTGTAGGAGAATTTGGAGTTTTAGTCGAAAATTGAAAATTGGTCCTTCGACCCGGATACCAAAATCCATGTTGCTCTGATCTGGCTGAAATTTAGTATTTAGGGAGATTGGGGGTCCCTGATTCCGAATATGAAAAAATTTTTTGGATGACGTCATTTGTTTTTTTTTTACTGGATGGGGATTTTTGATGGCGAAACCACTTCTTATTTGCGAGGCCGTAGGCCGAGCTTCAAACCTGCGAGGCCGAGGCCGAAGGCCGAGCTTTCGGCCCGCGAGGCCGAAGGCCGAGCGTGGCCTCCGCGAGGCCGTAGGCCGAGCCGTGTTAGTCACTTACGAGGCCGAAGGCCGAGTTCCGAATGGGGTGTTACGCATTAACATTCCTTAGGAGAGTCACTAACGAGGCCGAAGGCCGAGTCCCGAATGGGGAGTTTTTTTTCCACATCTCGAGCTGGTCTTTGATGCAACCGCTCACGGGAACTAAAAGTATCTGTCAGTTGTTCGACTTGCATGAGAATTTTTAAATCTTTTTATTTACTGGATGGGGGTTTTCGCTGGCGATACAACGCCACGGTTGCGAGGCCGCAGGCCGAGCTTCAACCTGCGAGGCCGAAGGCCGAGCTTTCGGCCCGCGAGGCCGAAGGCCGAGCGTGGCCTCCGCGAGGCCGTAGGCCGAGCCGTGTTAGTCACTTACGAATGGGGTGTTACGCGTTTACATTCCTTAGGAGAGTCACTAACGAGGCCGAAGGCCGAGTCCCGAATGGGGATTTATTTTCCACATCTCGAGCTGGTCTCCGAGGCAACGGCCCACGTTAACCACTGCACTTAGAGGTATGGTCTCTTAACAAAAGTCGTTTACAATCTTGGTGCGATTTTACAGCGACTAAAATTTTATCAAAAAAATCAACTTGCACATGGTAACCCTGCCCACACTTTGTACTGAACTAGAAGAAACTGTCACTTACTCTACTTGTATGAGAATTTTACATATTTTTTCAACATATTTTTGCAATTACAATCTTGAAATAAATACAAATGCACATCGATAACGCGGGCTGCTCGCAGCCCGCGCACCACCCGAAATACTAGTTATTATATTATATAAAGCTCGATTACCACTGACTCACTGACTGACTGACTCACTCATTGACATCATTGTTCTCCCAGAAGGAGCGATGGGGGGTGTTTGTAATGTAGGGGAAAAGTGTAGAGGAGGTTCCTATGACCACCAGAAAAATCCGAAAAGTGTCATTTTTGGTTTCCTTGATGGAACTGGTGTACGGATCTCGGAAACCATAATCGATGGGGGGTAGGTGCCAAAACTAAAAATGACTAAAACCTTGGGACCCTTTTGGAAAAGTGAAAAAAAATTACCCTCCAGAACAAAAAAGAGGTTCTCCCATACAAATTTGAAACGACCGCAACTCCGAAACCGTAATAGGTAGGTATGGGGGGTTCAAACAAATATTATAGAGGATTGGTAGGGAAATTTGAGGTTTCTGTCAAAAATTGAAAATTGGTCCTTCGACCCGGATACCAAAATTCAAGTTGTTCCGATTTCGCTGAAATTTAGTATTTAGGGAGATTGGGGGTCCCTGATTCCAAATATAAAAAAAAATTTTTGGATGACGTCATTTGTTTTTTTTTACTGGATGGGGATTTTCGCTGGCGATACAACGCCACGGCTGCGAGGCCGCAGGCCGAGCTTCAAACCTGCGAGGCCGAAGGCCGAGCTTTCGGCCCGCGAGGCCGAAGGCCGAGCGTGGCCTCCGCGAGGCCGCAGGCCGAGCCGTGTTAGTCACTTACGAGGCCGAAGGCCGAGTTCCGAATGGGGTGTTACGCATTTACATTCCTTAGGAGAGTCACTAACGAGGCCGAAGGCCGAGTCCCGAATGGGGAGTTTTATTCCACATCTCGAGCTGGTCTTTGATGCAACCGCTCACGGGAACTAAAAGTATCTGTCAGTTTTTCGACTTGCATGAGAATTTTTAAATCTTTTTATTTACTGGATGGGGATTTTCGCTGGCGATACAACGCCACGGTTGCGAGGCCGCAGGCCGAGCTTCAAACCTGCGAGGCCGAAGGCCGAGCTTTCGGCCCGCGAGGCCGAAGGCCGAGCATGGCCTCCGCGAGGCCGTAGGCCGAGCCGTGTTAGTCACTTACGAATGGGGTGTTACGCGTTTACATTCCTTAGGAGAGTCACTAACGAGGCCGAAGGCCGAGTCCCGAATGGGGAGTTTATTTCAAACCTCGAGCTGGTCTCCTAGGCAACTGCCCACGTTAACCACTGCACTTAGAGGTATGGTCCCTTAACAAAAGTCGTTTACAATCTTGGTGCGATTTTACAGCGACTAAAATTTTATTTAAAAAAATCAACTTGGACATGGTAACCCTGCTCACACTTTGTACTGAACTAGAAGAAACTGTCCCTTTCTCGACTTGTATGAGAATTTTTATATATTTTATCAACTGCAATTACAATATTGTAATAAACACAAATGCACATCGATAACGCGGGCTGCTCGCAGCCCGCGCACCACCCGAAATACTAGTTATATTATATAAAGCTCGATTACCACTCACTCATTGACATCATTGTTCTCCCAGAAGGAGCGATGGGGGGTATTTGTGGTGCAGAGAAAAAGTGTAGAGGAGGATCCTATGACCACCAGAAAAATCCGAAAAGTGTCATTTTTGGTTTCCTTGATGGAACTGGTGTACGGATCTCGGAAACCATAATTGATGGGGGAAAGTGCTAAAACTAAAAATGACTAAAACCCTGGGACCTTTCTGGAAAGATGAAAAAAAATTACCCTCCCGAACAAAAAAGAGGTTCTCCCATACAAATTTAAAACGATCGCAACTCCGGAACCGTTGCAGGTGGGTATGGGGGGTTCGAACAAATATTATAGAGGGTTTGTAGGGGAATTTGAGGTTTCTGTCAAAAATTGAAAATTGGTCCTTCGACCCGGATACCAAAATCCAAGTTTGTCTTATCTGGCTGAAATTTGGTATTTAGAGAGATTGAGAGTCCCTGCTTCGAAATATGAAAAAATTTTTTTGATGACGTCATTTGTTTTTTTTTTACTGGATGGGGATATTTGATGGCGAAACCACTTCTTATTTGCGAGGCCGCAGGCCGAGCTTTAAACCTGCGAGGCCGAAGGCCGAGCTTCGAGGGCGAGGCCGAAGGCCGAGCTTTCGGCCCGCGAGGCCGAAGGCCGAGCGTGGCCTCTGCGAGGCCGCAGGCCGAGCCGTGTTAGTCACTTACGAGGCCGAAGGCCGAGTTCCGAATGGGGTGTTACGCATTTATATTCCTTAGGAGAGTCACTAACGAGGCCGAAGGCCGAGTCCCGAATGGGAAGTTTTTTATATATCTCGAGCTGGTTTTTGATGCAACCGCTCACGGGAACTACAAGTATCTGTCAGTTGTTCGACTTGCATGAGAATTTTTAAATCTTTTTATTTACTGGATGGGGATTTTCGCTGGCGATACAACGCCACGGTTGCGAGGCCGCAAGCCGAGCTTCAAACCTGCGAGGCCGAAGGCCGAGCTTTCGGCCCGCGAGGCCGAAGGCCGAGCGTGGCCTCCGCGAGGCCGTAGGCCGAGCCGTGTTAGTCACTTACGAATGGGGTGTTACGCGTTTACATTCCTTAGAAGAGTCACTAACGAGGCCGAAGGCCGAGTCCCGAATGGGGAGTTTTTTTTTCACATCTCGAGCTGGTCTCCGAGGCAACTGCCCACGTTAACCACTGCACTTAGAGGTATGGTCCCTTAACAAAAGTCGTCTTTAATCTTGGTGCGATTTTACAGCGACTAAAATTTTATCAAAAAAAATCAACTTTCACATGGTAACCCTGCTCACACTTTGTACTGAACTAGAAGAAACTGTCACCTACTCGACTTGTATGAGAATTTTAAATATTTTTGTAACTGCAATGACATTTTTGTTAATAATACTAACGCACATCGATAACGCGGGCTGCTCGCAGCCCGCGCACCACCCGAAATACTAGTTATATTATATAAAGTTCGATTACCACTGACTCACTCATTGACATCATTGTTCTCCCAGAAGGAGCGATGGGGGGTGTTTGTAGTCTAGAAGAAAAGTGTAGAGGAGGTTCCTATGACCACCAGAAAAATCCGAAAAGTGTAATTTTTGGTTTCCTTGATGGAACTGGTGTACGGATCTCGGAAACCATAATCGATGGGGGGTAGGTGTCAAAACTAAAAATGACTAAAACCCTGGGACCTTTTTGGAAAAATGAAAAAAAATTACCCTCCTGAACAAAAAAGAGGTTCTCCCATACAAATTTAAAACGACCGCAGCTCCCGAACCGTTACAGGTGGGTATGGGGGGTTCAAACAAATGTTATAGAGGGTTTATAGGGGAATTTGAGGTTTTAGTCGAAAATTGAAAATTGGTCCTTCGACCCGGATACCAAAATCCAAGTTGCTCCGATCTGGCTGAAATTTGGTATTTAGGGAGATTGGGGGTCCCTGATTCCAAATATGAAAAAATTTTTTGGATGACGTCATTTGTTTTTTTTTTACTGGATGGGGATTTTTGATGGCGAAACCACTTCTTATTTGCGAGGCCGCAGGCCGAGCTTCAAACCTGCGAGGCCGAAGGCCGAGCTTCGAGGGCGAGGCCGAAGGCCGAGCTTTCGGCCCGCGAGGCCAAAGGCCGAGCGTGGCCTCCGCGAGGCCGCAGGCCGAGCCGTGTTAGTCACTTACGAGGCCGAAGGCCGAGTTCCGAATGGGGTGTTACGCATTTACATTCCTTAGGAGAGTCACTAACGAGGCCGAAGGCCGAGTCCCCAATGGAGAGTTTTTTTTCCACATCTCGAGCTGGTCTTTGATGCAACCGCCCACGGGAACTAAAAGTATCTGTCAGTTGTTCGACTTGCATGAGAATTTTTAAATCTTTTTATTTACTGGATGGGGATTTTCGCTGGCGACACAACGCCACGGTTGCGAGGCCGCAGGCCGAGCTTCAAACCTGCGAGGCCGAAGGCCGAGCTTTCGGCCCGCGAGGCCAAAGGCCGAGCGTGGCCTCCGCGAGGCCGTAGGCCGAGCCGTGTTAGTCACTTACGAGGCCGAAGGCCGAGTTCCGAATGGGGTGTTACGCATTTACATTCCTTAGGAGAGTCACTAACGAGGCCGAAGGCCGAGTTCAGCATGGGGAGTTTTTACCACATCTCGAGCTGGTCTTTGATGCAACCGCTCACGGGAACTAAAAGTATCTGTCAGTTGTTCGACTTGCATGAGAATTTTTAAATCTTTTTATATACTGGATGGGGATTTTCGCTGGCGATATATCGCCACGGTTGCGAGGCCGCAAGCCGAGCTTCAAACTTGCGAGGCCGAAGGCCGAGCTTTCGGCCCGCGAGGCCGAAGGCCGAGCGTGGCCTCCGCGAGGCCGTAGGCCGAGCCGTGTTAGTCACTTACGAATGGGGTGTTACGCGTTTACATTCCTTAGGAGAGTCACTAACGAGGCCGAAGGCCGAGTCCCGAATGGGGAGTTTTTTTTCCACATCTCGAGCTGGTCTCCGAGGCAACTGCCCACGTTAACCACTGCACTTAGAGGTATGGTCCCTTAACAAAAGTCGTTTACAATCTTGGTGCGATTTTACATCGTTTAAAATTTTATCAAAAAAATCAACTTGCACATGGTAACCCTGCTCACATTTTGTACTGAACTAGAAGAAACTGTCACTTACTCGACATGTATGAGAATTTTATATATTTTTATAAACTGCAACTAAAACTTAATTAAAAATACAAATGCACATCGATCACGCGGGCTGCTCGCAGCCCGCGCACCACCCGAAATACTAGTTATATTATATAAAGCTCGATTACCACTGACTCACTGACTGACTGACTCACTCATTGACATCATTGTTCTCCCAGAAGGAGCGATGGGGGGTGTTTGTAATGTAGGGAAAAAGTGTAGAGGACGTTCCTATGACCACCAGAAAAATCCGAAAAGTGTCATTTTTGGTTTCCTTGATGGAACTGGTGTACGGATCTCGGAAACCATAATCGATGGGGGGTAGGTGTCAAAACTAAAAATGACTAAAACCCTGGGACCTTTTTGGAAAGTTGAAAAAAAATTACCCTCCCGAACAAAAAAGAGGTTCTCCCATACAAATTTAAAACGACCGCAACTCCGAAACCGTTATAGGTGGGTATGGGGGGTTTTAACAAATGTTATAGAGGGTTTGTAGGTGAATTTGGGGTTTTAGTCGAAAACTGAAAATTGGTCCTTCGACCCGGATACCAAAATCCAAGTTGCTCCGATCTGGCTGAAATTTGGTATTTAGGGAGATTGGGGGTCCCTGATTCCAAATATGAAAAAATTTTTTGGATGACGTCATTTGTTTTTTTTTCACTGGATGGGGATTTTTGATGGCGAAACCACTTCTTATTTGCGAGGCCGCAGGCCGAGCTTCAAACCTGCGAGGCCGAAGGCCGAGCTTCGAGGGCGAGGCCGAAGGCCGAGCTTTCGGCCCGCGAGGCCGAAGGCCGAGCGTGGCCTCCGCGAGGCCGTAGGCCGAGCCGTGTTAGTCACTTACGAGGCCGAAGGCCGAGTTCCGAATGGGGTGTTACGCATTTACATTCCTTAGGAGAGTCACTAACGAGGCCGAAGGCCGAGTTCAGCATGGGAAGTTTTTACCACATCTCGAGCTGGTCTTTGATGCAACCGCTCACGGGAACTAAAAGTATCTGTCAGTTGTTCGACTTGCATGGAAATTTTTAAATCTTTTTATTTACTGGATGGGGATTTTCGCTGGCGATACAACGCCACGGTTGCGAGGCCGCAGGCCGAGCTTCAAATCTGCGAGGCCGAAGGCCGAGCTTTCGGCCCGCGAGGCCGAAGGCCGAGCGTGGCCTCCGCGAGGCCGTAGGCCGAGCCGTGTTAGTCACTTACGAATGGGGTGTTACGCGTGTACATTCCTTAGGAGAGTCACTAACGAGGCCGAAGGCCGAGTCCCGAATGGGGAGCTTTTTCCACATCTCGAGCTGGTCTCCGAGGCAGCGGCCCACGTTAACCACTGCACTTAGAGGTATGGTCCCTTAACAAAACTCGATAACAATCTTGGGGCGATTTTACATCGACTAAAATTTTATCGAAAAAATCAACTTGCACATGGTAACCCTGCTCACACTTTGCACTGAACTAGAAGAAACTGTCTCTTACTCGACTTGTATGAGATTTTTTTATATTTTTTTTGACTGCAATTACAATCTTGAAATAAATACAAATGCACATCGATAACGCGGGCTGCTCGCAGCCCGCGCACCACCCGAAATACTAGTTATATTATATAAAGTTCGATTACCACTGACTCACTCACTGACTCATTGACATCATTGTTCTCCCAGAAGGAGCGATGGGGGGTGTTTATGATGTAGGGGAAAAGTGTAGAGGAGGTTCCTATGACCACCAGAAAAATCCGAAAAGTGTCATTTTTGGTTTCCTTGATGGAACTGGTGTACGGATCTCGGAAACCATAATCGATGGGGGGTAGGTGCCAAAACTAAAAATGACTAAAACCCTGGGACCTTTTTAGAAAATTGAAAAAAAATTACCCTCCAGAACAAAAAAGAGGTTCTCCCATACAAATTTAAAACGACTGCAACTCCGGAACCGTTATAGGTGGGTATGGGGGGTTAAAACAAATGTTATAGAGGGTTTGTAGGGGAATTTGAGGTTTCTGTCAAAAATTGAAAATTGGTCCTTCGACCCGGATACTAAAATTCAAATTGTTCTGATCTGGCTAAAATTTGGTATTTAGGGAGATTTGGGGTCCCTGATTCCAAATATAAAAAAATTTTTTGGATGACGTCATTTGTTTTTTTTTTACTGGATGGGGATTTTTGATGGCGAAACCACTTCTTATTTGCGAGGCCGCAGGCCGAGCTTCAAACCTGCGAGGCCGAAGGCCGAGCTTCGAGGGCGAGACCGAAGGCCGAGCTTTCGGCCCGCGAGGCCGAAGGCCGAGCGTGGCCTCCGCGAGGCCGCAGGCCGAGCCGTGTTAGTCACTTACGAGGCCGAAGGCCGAGTTCCGAATGGGGTGTTACGCATTTACATTCCTTAGAAGAGTCACTAACGAGGCCGAAGGCCGAGTCCCGAATGGGGAGTTTTTTTCCCACATTTCGAGCTGGTCTTTGATGCAACCGCTCACGGGAACTAAAAGTATCTGTCAGTTGTTCGACTTGCATGAGAATTTTTAAATCTTTTTATTTACTGGATGGGGATTTTCGCTGGCGATACAACGCCACGGTTGCGAGGCCGCAGGCCGAGCTTCAAACCTGCGAGGCCGAAGGCCGAGCTTTCGGCCTGCGAGGCCGAAGGCCGAGCGTGGCCTCCGCGAGGCCGTAGGCCGAGCCGTGTTAGTCACTTACGAGGCCAAAGGCCGAGTTCCGAATGGGGTGTTACGCATTTACATTCCTTAGGAGAGTCACTAACGAGGCCGAAGGCCGAGTCCCGAATGGGGAGCTTATTCCACATCTCGAGCTGGTCTCCGAGGCAACTGCCCACGTTAACCACTGCACTTAGAGGTATGGTCCTTTAACAAAAGTCGTTAACAATCTTGGTGCGATTTTACAGGGACTAAAATTTTATCAAAAAAATCAACTTGCACATGGTAACCCTGCTCACACTTTGTAGTGAACTAGAAGAAACTGTCCCTTTATCGACTTGTATTAGAATTTTATATATATTTTTTAAACTGCAACTAAAACTTTAATAAAACATACAAATGCACATCGATAACGCGGGCTGCTCGCAGCCCGCGCACCACCCGAAATACTAGTTATATTATATAAAGTTCGATTACCACTGACTGACTCACTGACTCACTCATTGACATCATTGTTCTCCTAGAAGGAGCGATGGGGGGTATTTGTGATGTAGAGGAAAAGTGTAGAGGAGGTTTCTATGACCACGAGAAAAATCCGAAAAGTGTCATTTTTGGTTTCCTTGATGGAACTGGTGTACGGATCTCGGAAACCATAATCGATGGGGGGTAGGTGTCAAAACTAAAAATGACTAAAACCCTGGGACCTTTTTGGAAAATTGAAAAAAAATTACCCTCCCGAACAAAAAAGAGGTTCTCCCATACAAATTTAAAACGACCGCAGCTCCCGAACCGTTATAGGTGGGTATGGGGGGTTTGAACAAATGTTATAGAAGGTTTGTAGGAGAATTTGGGGCTTTAGTCGAAAATTGAAAATTGGTCCTTCGACCCGGATACCAAAATCCAAGTTGCTCCGATCTGGCTGAAATTTGGTATTTAGGGAGATTGGGGGTCCCTGATTCCAAATATGAAAAAGTTTTTTGGATGACGTCATTTGTTTTTTTTTTACTGGATGGGGATTTTTGATGGCGAAACCACTTCTTATTTGCGAGGCCGCAGGCCGAGCTTCAAACCTGCGAGGCCGAAGGCCGAGCTTCCAGGGCGAGGCCGAAGGCCGAGCTTTCGGCCCGCGAGGCCGAAGGCCGAGCGTGGCCTCCGCGAGGCCGTAGGCTGAGCCGTGTTAGTCACTTACGAGGCCGAAGGCCGAGTTCCGAATGGGGTGTTACGCATTTACATTCCTTAGGAGAGTCACTAACGAGGCCGAAGGCCGAGTCCCGAATGGGGAGTTTTTTTTCCACATCTCGAGCTGGTCTTTAATGCAACCGCTCACGGGAACTAAAAGTATCTGTCAGTTGTTCGACTTGCATGAGAATTTTTAAGTCTTTTTATTTATTGGATGGGGATTTTCGCTTGCGATACAACGCCACGGTTGCGAGGCCGCAGGCCGAGCTTCAAACCTGCGAGGCCGAAGGCCGAGCTTTCGGCCCGCGAGGCCGAAGGCCGAGCGCGGCCTCCGCGAGGCCGTAGGCCGAGCCGTGTTAGTCACTTACGAATGGGGAGTTACGCGCTTACATTCCTTAGGAGAGTCACTAACGAGGCCGAAGGCCGAGTCCCGAATGGGGAGTTTTTTTTCCACATCTGGAGCTGGTCTCCGAGGCAACTGCCCACGTTAACCACTGCACTTAGAGGTATGGTCCCTTAACAAAAGTCGTTTACAATCTTGGTGCGATTTTACAGCGACTAAAATTTTATCAAAAAAATCAACTTGCACATGGTAACCCTGCCCACACTTTGTACTGAACTGGAAGAAACTGTCACTTACTCGACTTGTATGAGAATTTTATATATATTTTTTTAACTGCAATCACCAGTTTGATAAATATTACTAATGCACATCGATAACGCGGGCTGCTCGCAGCCCGCGCACCACCCGAAATACTAGTTATAATATATAAAGTTCGATTACCACTCACTGACTGACTGACTGACTCACTGACTCATTGACATCATTGTTCTCCTAGAAGGAGCGATGGGAGGTGTTTGTGATGTAGGGGAAAAGTGTAGAGGATGTTCTTGTGACCACCAGAAAAATCCGAAAAGTGTCATTTTTGGTTTCCTTGATGGAACTGGTGTACGGATCTCGGAAACCATTATCGATGGGGGGTAGGTGTCAAAACTAAAAATGACTAAAACCCTGGGACTTTTTTGGAAAGTTGAAAAAAAATTACCCTCCCGAACAAAAAAGAGGTTCTCCCATACAAAATTAAAACGACCGCAACTCCGGAACCGTTATAGGTGGCAATGGGGGGTTTGAACAAATGTTATAGAGGGTTTGTAGGAGAATTTGGGGTTTTAGTCAAAAATTAAAAATTGGTCCTTCGACCCGGATACCAAAATCCAAGTTGCTCCGATCTGGCTGAAATTTGGTATTTAGGGAGATTGGGGGTCCCTGATTTTAAATATAAAAAAATTTTTTGGATGACGTCATTTTTTTTTTTTTTACTGGATGGGGATTTTCGCTGGCGATACAACGCCACGGCTGCGAGGCCGCAGGCCGAGCTTCAAACCTGCGAGGCCGAAGGCCGAGCTTCCAGGGCGAGGCCGAAGGCCGAGCTTTCGGCCCGCGAGGCCGAAGGCCGAGCGTGGCCTCCACGAGGCCGTAGGCCGAGCCATGTTAGTCACTTACGAGGCCGAAGGCCGAGTTCCGAATGGGGTGTTACGCATTTACATTCCTTAGGAGAGTCACTAACGAGGCCGAAGGCCGAGTCCCGAATGGGGAGTTTTTTTTTACTTCTCGAGCTGGTCTTTGATGCAACCGGTCACGGGAACTAAAAGTATCTGTCAGTTGTTCGACTTGCATGGAAATTTTTAAATCTTTTTATTTACTGGATGGGGATTTTCGCTGGCGATACAACGCCACGGTTGCGAGGCCGCAGGCCGAGCTTCAAACCTGCGAGGCCGAAGGCCGAGCATTCGGCCCGCGAGGCCGAAGGCCGAGCGTGGCCTCCGCGAGGCCGTAGGCCGAGCCGTGTTAGTCACTTACGAATGGGGTGTTACGCGTTTACATTCCTTAGGAGAGTCACTAACGAGGCCGAAGGCCGAGTCCGGAATGGGGAGTTTTTTCCACATATCGAGCTGGTCTCCGAGGCAACGGCCCACGTTAACCACTGCACTTAGAGGTATGGTCCCTCAACAAAACTCGATTACAATCTTGGGGCGATTTTACATCGACTAAAATTTTATCGAAAAAATCAACTTGCACATGGTAACCTTGCTCACACTTTTTACTGAACTAGAAGAAACTGTCTCTTTCTCGACTTGTATGAGAATTTTTAAATATTTTTTTCAACTGCAACTAAAATTTTAAAAAATATACAAATGCACATCGATAACGCGGGCTGCTCGCAGCCCGCGCACCACCCAACACCTAGTTATAATATATAAAGCTGAAGACCCACTCATTGACTCACTGACATCATTGTTCTCCTAGAAGGAGTATTTTTGGGTTGAAATTATGGTGTGGACTGTATAGAGAGTGGTCACGTGACCCCCAGAAAAATCCGAAAAGTGCCATTTTTGGTTTCCATCATGGAACTGGTGTACGGATCTCAAAAACCATAAGCGATGGGGGGTAGGTGTCAAAACTAAAAATGACTAAAACCCTGGGACCCTTTTGAAAAGTTGAAAAAAATTACCCTACCTATTAAAAAAGAGGTTCTCCCATACAAAATTAAAACGATCGCAACTCCGGAACCGTTATAGGTGGGTATGGGGGGTTCGAACAAATGTCATAGAGGGTTTGTAGGGAAATTTGGGGTTTTTGTCAAAAATTGCAAATTGGTCCTTCGAACCGGATACCAAAATTCAACTTGCTCCGATCTGGCTGAAATTGAGTATTTAGGGAGATTTGGGGTCCCTGATTCAAAATATGAAAAAAGTTTTTTGATGACGTCATTAGTTTTTTTTTTAATGGATGCGGATTTTTGGTGTCGAAACCACATTCTCTTTGCGAGGCCGTAGGCCGAGCTCCACCCTAGCGAGGCCGGAGGCCGAGCTGTAGGCCTGCGAGGCCGAAGGCCGAGCTGGCCGTCATTGGGAACAGCTTAAAAACATTCCCTTTGTAACTTGCGAGGCCGCAGGCCGAGCCTTAAACACCGCGAGGCCGAAGGCCGAGCTTCAAACCTGCGAGGCCGGAGGCCGAGCTTTCGGCCCGCGAGGCCGAAGGCCGAGCGTGGCCTCCGCGAGGCCGTAGGCCGAGCCGTGTTAGTAACTTACGAGGCCGAAGGCCGAGTTCCGAATGGGGTGTATCTCATTAACGCATCCTATGGAAGTCGCTAACGAGGCCGAAGGCCGAGTCCCGGATGGGGAGTTTTTTCCACATCTCGAGCTGGTCTCCAATGCAACTGCCCACGTTATTTACTACAATTAGAGGTAGGGTCCCTTAACAAAAGTCGTTTAAATTCTTTGTGCGATTTTACCCCGACTAAAATTTTAATGAAAAATATAAACTTGCATATGGTAACTCTGTTCTCACTTTGTACTGAACTTGAAGAAGCTGTCTTTACCACCGCGAGGCCGAAGGCCGAGCTTCAAACCTGCGAGGCCGAAGGCCGAGCTTCAAATCTGCGAGGCCGAAGGCCGAGCTCGAATGAGGAGTAACGCATCAACACACCTTATGGGAGTCACTAACGAGGCCGAAGGCCGAGTTCCGGATAACGAGTATTTTCACATATCGAGCTGGTCTCCGAGGCAACTGCCCACGTTAACCACTGCACTTAGAGGTGGGGTCCTTTAACAAAAGTCGTTAACAATCTTGGTCCGGTTTTACCGCGACTAAAATTTGATTAAAAAAATCAACTTGCACATGGTAACCCTGCTCACTTTTTCTACTGAAATAGATGAAACTGTGAGTTATTCGATTTGCATGAGAATTTTATATCTTTTTAGCAACTGCAACGACATTTTCGTTAATAATACTAATGCACATCGATAACGCGGGCTGCTCGCAGCCCGCGCGCCACCCAAATACTAGTTACAATATAATCTTAACAAAGGTTTGCATTTAATTTAGAAATCATTATATTAACTAATGCTATTTGTGTGTTCAGACAGCACTCCTTGAGAGCCAGTAAACACGCTAGGTTTAGAATGATTACATCTTAGACTATATCTCATACTGATCATCAAGCTAGATAATGGTCAAATGCTAGATTTTAAAATATGTTGAAAAAATGTACTTTTCTTACTCGTATACTACTACGACTGTTTAACTAAAGTTTATATCGGCTACTCATCATCATCTGTCATATTCTGACATCTGAATCTGGTCAGAGGCCTCCACTGTCGACCCTCACTAGGACCGGGTGGAAGCGGCTAGCATCCAGCCTCACCCTGCGATCCCGATTAGGTCCTCTGACCACTTGCTGGTGGACGCCCTAAGCAGAGCTGTTAGTCAAATCAAATAAATAACTTTAAATATACATTATTACTCACATAAATACTACTTAGACCGTTCATTATGGTTAACTTCCAGTTTTAGCCCTTGCTACTAAGGAAAACGGTCGTACGCTAAAATAAATTGGTGTATATAAGTGAAAGATGCTCCTCTAGCCTAAGAGCCCATACTGTGAGTGTAACGTGACATATCGGCGGAGTCACCGAGCCAGAAAGACGTATAGGAGCTGCAGGAAAGAGCTGCTCGATTGATACGAGCCATTGCGGCGGCTCGCCCCATCGCGTCGGCGTGCGCGTGCGCGTCCGCGTCCCGGGTACCGAGAGCGCGTATACGCTTCTCGATTGACTCGCTAATTTAACTTTCGAATATATAGAACCGTACCTACTTACGTTTCACTCCTATCACATAAAAGGGGTGTTAGCGAATTCAATTTTCAATGTGTTGTTGTTTCAATTTTCATATACATACATATACGAATATATGTTAGGGCACTGTTTTTTTTTAATAATCTTTTCTTTGCTCATTTTTCTCTTTATGATAAGGCCTGATCAATTGTCGAATGTGACATCGACTGTACGTGTTAAGTTTTCACGCTTAACACGCAAAAATATACAATTTTAAAGAATATGTTGTAGAAATAATATCAATAGTTCATTTATGTTTTGAATAATGTTCGTAATAATCTGTATGAAGTGTAATATAGATCCATTCGTTAATTCAAGGACAATGGCGCGTACTAATGTCGTCTTACATTGAAAGCGACGCTTTCTCTATTCACCTGCAGAAAGTAAATTACCCAACATGGCGTATATACGAGTAATTCCAACTTCTAATAATACCTTCAAATATCAAATACACATTTTTCAATTACTCAAGTTTTGAAAAAATATAAATTACAATAAAAAGGAAAGAAAAGATATCAAAGTTCACTTCAACATCACAAAATGTTGTTACAAACTCATTGTTTCACACAAAAAAGTCTCGGAACCAATTTAGCATAATAACTTAATATGACGAAACGTAATTGGATTCTCTGTCTGCGAGTGCTCCACCTCTGTGCGATGTGGAAATTGGAAAACTCAACGTGCCTCCACTTATCCTGTGTACATTTGTTATATAAGGGGTATTGCGTCATAGATACCTATTACGATGTTTTTACATTATTTACATATACACGTTAAATTACCCATTATAATCACAACAGACATGGAATGAAACTCACCGACATTACCCAGCGGTCTATAAGGGCTCACGCACACAGCGTATTTTAAACGCGCTTAAGACGCTCGATTTAAGAACGCTTGATTACGGCGCTGAAAATGACCAAAAAGCAGTCGCCTTTATATCGATTCAAACGCGTTTAGCGAACTGCACACACACACACTGTGTCTGTGTGTGTGTGTGTGTGTGAGTGTGTGTGACTTATTGCCTAATTGATTATCTTAAGAAGTTTTTCGGTTTCATCATAGCTGAGATTACTCAGCCAACTGCTCACGGATATTTTTGCCTCTCTGCTAGTCTAGTGGACTAGTCCAACAATAACTTTGTTACTGTTATTGTACAGATATGGACCGAGGAAAGGAAAATGACGTTGATTTAGTTTTATGTTGCAATTTAGTGTACCTACAATTCTGTCTTTTCTACGTTTATTTATTAGTGAGAATATTTCTAATGAAGACACTTGTTTATGTTGGGCCAATATTACATTTTGTATATATCATTGAATATCCTATCGGCTAACTCTGCCTAGGTCGAAGTTGTGGGTCAATTTATGTCGTATACTCGTTATTAACTTAGGTTTTTCCGAACATGACCTTGAAGCATGCGCTCTAGATAGAAACTGATGAGATAAAACACATGACGCGCTTTCATCAACTTGTGAGTGGCCAAGCATACAACTAATTCGAAGTAGAACCAGATTTGCACAGTCTGAAGGTTTTTGCGTAGGTTATCACAACACCGCCATCTAATGATTTACACAACTTGCGAACATTATCCTCTTTGTTAAATTTTTAATTAGAATTGGAAGTTATAACTTGCAAACCTGACATAGGTAAGCAACAACGGTTCAAAGTTCAACCTAAACTTCTCTTTGTTTATACAAGTTCGGAAAGCAGGTAAGTTTTAGAACATTGCGGTTTTAATGATCTAATATTGAACGAACACTGAGGGCATTAATTAAGGATTCTAAGTAAAATACCGATAGAGAAATTATAGGCTCCGTTGAGTTTCGGCGGTGGCTGCGGCGCGGGGGGGGGGCGCTGGGACTTGGCTCAACTTTTCAAGTTTTAATTTGGCCAGTTATTACTTGAACTTTACATTTTAGAGACACGGTGTGTAATACGTGATAATAATTAATCATTATTACGTTATTTTAAAATAATACTTACTTCCACTTGTTAGAAGTGCAAAATTTTCAACATTTTCTTTAAACGTATAGAAAATTATTATTGAAAATTAGTGCCTAATAATAAATGAAAATTAGAAAATTACATAATCAAGTAAGCGAATTTAATAATTTTATACGGGAACGATTGGTCTCGTATGTTGAGTCCGTTCTTAGACGGAATACGGAAGGAGAAGTCAAATTGGTTGATTGTACCTTTCCCCCCTTTCCCCCGTTTCCCCCGTTTCCCCCGTTTCCCCCGTTTCCCCCGTTTCCCCCGTTTCCCCCGTTTCACCTGTTCAATTATCATCGAAATGATTTTCATATCGCCTCGTAAGCGGTAATTTTGACTATCCAAACTACGTTGTGACTATAAAAATATGATTAGTACACGCGTTATATAAGTAAACGATGGTAAAACAGTTTTATTAAATTGTATTTTTCTAGGGCATGAAACAGCTGAAATATTTCCTTAACCCCCATTAAAATGAAAAGACGGAGCAGATTGTAAGCATTTTTGCGGTTGACAAGTGTCAGATTTATTGACGTGTTCACGGCCGACTAAGCCTATTTTGCACGGGGATTGGCTGATACAGAGATTCTGGAAACGTCAGGGAAAAACGTTGAGAAAACATATGAATGTCAAATTTCCGAAAAAATGTGAAAAGGAATATTAATGCTAAAATTTAAAACGATATCATTTCCATGGCTGTCGGGACAGGAGAAAAGAATTTTTATAACTATTTTTACATGCCCGACCATCAAGTAAAATAATGGTCAATGTAGTTATAAATTGTACCGTATATTTACGTTGAAATATTTTTAATTTAATAAAAATCATGACTACGATTATGTTCAGAAAATAAGTTTATTGAAAAACTTTTAAAATATTTTCAATTCCCTTAGCAAACGTAGGTATATATTGTTTCTCTACATTATTTGGCATGACATTGGATTAGTTTTTTTAAATTAGCCTAGAGTAATACGAGTGGCGCCCCGTGATATCACCCGCGTGACTAGTTTTCCCGTTACCATAATATTAAAATAAATAAAAACAACGTTCAGTTCAGTTTAGCCGTTTTGGCGTGATTGACCAACAAACATCCAAACATATAAACATTTACATTCACATTTCGTGATTGTCAAAAGTGCGGTCACTGAATATTTTAATCTTGTATTAAATCCTTTACATTCATTTCCAGTATAAAAGGCGTTGATCCGCACAAAGAATCATCATTTATTCGCTGACGCGACAACGTCTGGTTAATCCTACTATGTCAGTTTCGTGACCTCTTTAAGCCTTTCCCTTCGGGATAAATACAAATTCGTCGTAGCGGGGTTGAACAAAAAGCATTGTATATGTTTTTCTCATGTACTAGATACAATATTTGTGTAGCCGAAGAATGAGTTACTCGTCGTATCGCGGGTGGAACAATTGAACTCTGCACTAGCTGCCATTTATCTAGCGCAGCACAGAGAAATGATAGTTAGTGCGGACGGTGCGTGCGTTATTCAATTGTTTCACGAATGCGATACGATAACTGTGACGCTAGTTATCCCTGCTCCAAACACTGAACTTGTTTTGCGGTACCGACGGCAACTGCTATAGCAGCCTATAAGATGTAGAAAAATGCGCGCAAAAGAAGTATAGGAAGACTGAAAATACTCTGGCTCAGCAACATCGGGCAATGGATCTCTGAGAGCTCACCGTGAATAAGGTCGATTATGGGACAATTACTAATGCAAACTGCCTTCCCGAGTCGCACGCCACTAAACTAAGAAGAACTTTAATTTAAACAGTGACCTGTTTATATATTTTTGTACATAAATAACGTTTTTATTCACAAGCGTATCACATAATCTTCATAAGATTTTAGAATGTAAAACTGTAAAATCATTATATCGCCGAGCGAAGCTAAGCTCTGTTGCTTAGATTCTCTTATTCAAATGGATATGGTAAAAGCCCACATAGGTTTACGATTTGGGTAAAAATTTTCGTATAATAGGTGTGTTGCTTAGAATCATGAATGGGATGTTGTAAACGTTGACCGACAAGTGTGTGGAAAGTGAGTAGCTGTATATTTTTGGCAGAATCGTTTAATATGGTGCTGCCGATTATGGGGATTCTATTGGTGGGGTCTTTACGACATTGTACATAATATACCAGCTGAACTGTTGCGGCTGCACCACCTAGAACATCTCCTGATATTATTAGGCGTGGGGCGCGGATGGCCGCTAGCCCCAAAACCAAATATTTTAACAATATTGAAATAATGTATGTTGCTTTAATATTTCATAGCGGTAAAAGTAGGATGGTGCTGGCATGGTTCAGAATGTGTTGCATTTTGTAAAAATAATGAATAGTGTTTTAATTTTTTTTTTATTGCGCTGGTTCGTATATTGTTCAAATTCAATCAGTTTGTTCTCATGTTGTTATAAATCTCCCAACTCCATACAATGCGTTTTTCAAGCCTAAAACTATGAAATATAACCAAATCTTGCTTGCATCTTTTATGCTCATACAATATAATTGATTCTATGAATCGCATATTAGCCGTCGCATTTAGATAATACATTTCATGGAAACGGAAAAGAAGATTTACAATCAAATATAAAATGGTTTCTATTCCGGTACTTACACCGAGTAGTACTTTCGTGCTCCACAACTTAATTGTCATTTCAATTATTCGAGTTTGTTCCTAATGACTTTAACTTGGTCTATGAATGTATGACTCGAACTTGGCTGGCGGTCCTCACAGGACTAGTGACGTCAGTAACAAGCGCCGAGGCCTCACTCGCGCTGCTCTCGTGTGTCCTCAAGTTATCCGCAGAGTTGTAAGCTGCTTATGTGCTGGCTCCGTTGTTTGGGTAATACTCGCAAAATTACTGCCCTACACAGGGCTCCACTCAGGACTATTATGAGGAACAAAAAAAGGAATGAAAAAGAAATACTGTTTATTTAGTGTGAGGGAATAGTTTTGCGACTAACACGATCTGCTCTCTCTCGTGGGCCACACGCAGCATCTGACAAGCATATTATGACGTGCTTTTTCTTGACGCCAGGCACCTTGAATATATATTGATCGAAACGTACCAATTTTTATATTATTTCGCCGACTGACATTGAACTTTCAGACAACTGCGAATAAAATAAGTTAAATAGGTTTATTATCTAAGTATATTAATCGACAAGCACAAATATCGTTAACCTAAATTCGCTCCGGTTTCGCGCGGGTAATAAAATAAAAATTATAAGGATCCCAATTTTTTTAGAAAATATAATATAAGTAGCCTGTCACCCGGGGATAGTGAAGATTCCCAACAGTGAAATAATTTTTCAAATCGGTTCAGTAGTTTCGGAGCCTATTGAATATAAACAAAAAAACAAAGAATCAAATTGTAATTGTAAGACTTTCGCGATTCGAACACATTGTTAATAAATCAATCGGGGCTTATCCTTTCTCTCGCGATCAAGCCCCGATTCACTTATTAACAAAGAATCAAATCTTTCCTCTTTATAATATTAGTATACCGCTAAGCTAATAATTTAGCAGCGTAGTATAATCTGAGATTATTGTGCTGATCGATAACACGTACGGTTCCTAAGAAAACATTTTGGGGTCATCACAATACTGTAGACTGATCCACAGTAGGTATTAGTGACTCAATGGACGATGCGAAAGTTAATATTTGGGTGCAAACGTGCCCCAAACTTGATCCTCGAGTGCGTCCAGTGAGCTCTAGCTATTTGAATAATTGATGCGGCTCCGGTGAGCCCGCGCAAACATTTGCTATCCGCAATCAAAGGTACAACTCTCCCCCCTCAAAGCTTCTCTCTTCCGCTGCAGTTATGAGCCACCGACTTCAATGGTAGTACTTACACAGTTCTGTATTTCGACTGAAAGTTTATGTAGAATCAATAACTGCCGAGATGAATGTGTCACTGTGGAGTGCGAATTAGCAAACGTAGTGTGCCTTTTGACTACTTGAGCGACAGTCTTAGCATAAGGTAAGTAACATTGTTGTGGGAGGTCGGGAACCCATGCATATTTCTCATATTCAGCTTCTATTATCTCTCTCTATCTCTTATATCTACTATTCTATATATATCTAGCTATTTTATGGTCCACGGACCTTCTGGCTCAGTGCAGGCAAGCGAGGTAAGCGAACAGCCAGCCTCCGTGACAACTATGAGCCCGTATACTCTTATAATTAAACTTAAGATTATTGATCCTACTAATATTACAAATGCGAAAGTTTGTGTGCATGCGTGTAAGTGTGTATGTTTGTTACCTCTTTACGCTCAAACGGCTACACCGATTTCGAAGAAATTTGGTATGGAGATAGCTTATACCCTGAATTAACGAATAGGCTACTTTTAACCCGGAAAAAGTATTGTTCTCGTGGGATAATTGAGGTAACGAGAAAACTGTAATCCACGCGGGCGAAACTGCGGGGTGCTACATACTAGTAAGTAATATAAAGATATGAGATTAGAAATAATGTTTTTATTTAAAAAAATAGGCATCTTAACTAAAACGAATCAAATAATTGACGTCAGCTTAAAATTTCAATAATATGGCACCCATTGCATTGTCCTAGAATGAGCTCCATATTGCAATACTGGCTATATATAGCATGGAAGCGTGGAAACTGATTTCCACGAGGTACACTCAGTGTCTGAACACTGAGTGTACCCCGAGCAAGCAGTGACTAGACAATAACATTTCAAGTAACCAGCGAGCTCCAATGAAGTCTTAACACCATATTTAAGACGATTTGGTAAATCGTCTTATTTATTATGAAAAAACAGCAGATCTGTTCTCTTAATCTGTTTCAAGTATTACATTAACAGTCAGAATCATGACCATATTTAAGACGATTTAAAATCGTCTTAAATATGGTCATGATTCTGACTGTTCAATAATTGCTCGCTCTAAAAATACTTGAAACAGATTAAGAGAACAGATCTGCTGTTTTTTCATAATAAATAACAAATAAACATGTAATTATAAATTCGAAATATTTTACTTTAAAATATATATTTCCGGTTACCAGTAAGAAACATAGACGGTAAGATTTGGATAAATCATCAAAAAAAACCTATCTGCAAAAAAGGACATTAACAAAAGTTAAGAATAAAATAACAATATTTTTAATGAATGATACCCTTTATATATGTATTAGCGTGTATTACAAACAAAGCTCGGCGTCAATAGTTCACGCCCAGCCAGGGTCGTCATACAATATTCATACGAATGCCTCCGGAGGTTTTACAGAATTACTCTGCATTCAATTTAGTTGCAAAATTCAAAGCTTGTTAACCGTAACAACCCTGGAGGCGCTAATGGCCGCCGCTACTTCATTTTGTGTCCACATTATTCCCTTCCATAGATTGATCTAGAACCGGTGAAACTGGGTGATGCGGCTGAAGAGCGATGCTGGAGCAAGGTTTTCGATTAAGCTATTGATACCCATAAGGAGGTGAAGGCACTACACGCGGTGCCTAGACTCCATTATTCTCGTCTCTGACTATGGGCCTTGCGAAACAGATATGAAGAGATCCGTAGAAGAACTAAAGTCGCCGACATAGCCCAGCGGAATAGCAAGATGACGTGGCGGTGGGAAGGGCACATAGTATATAACAAACAGCCGTCTGGATCGAAAGGTTCTGGAATGGAGAGCACGGACTGGCAAGCGCAGCATAGGACGGCCCCCGACCAGGTGGACAGACGACCTGCCTAAGGTCGCAGACAAGGGCTGGATGCGGGCCGCTTCCGCCGGTCCTTGTGGAAATCAATGAGGAAGGCCGATGTGAATCTTTTTTTTTGACTTTTGTATTAGTCATAGTTACAGAAAATTGTCATATTTCCACTATCACACTTAAACCCTTCAGAGTCGTAAAGGTATTACCCAAAATGTCATTCAACATCTAAACACGTCGTCACTTCCATGATTAGCGAATATCCAGTTTAGGGTGGGATTGCTTGCATAGCTTCACTCTCAGTTCAAATAATGGCTCGTTAACTGGAAAACCGATAGATTGTGATTCCGAATTATGTATGAAATGAGCATTCACTAACATTCGGGCGCACGCGAGCTTCGTGTGTTAGATAATAATACGTGAACGCTCTATGGGGATTTCTAAACGATGGCTTAACTACCTATTCACAGTAATGTGGATAGGGGTTTGTACTCTGTCGCAATAAATCTAACGATCGAATCATTCGGCGTTTTAATCGAAATACACAATATTTCAAGAATCTCCTGTTTGCTCCAGGTAAAGTTAGTCAAAGAAATTTATAACATTTACTTTGTTCCGCAATTTCTTGTAAAAGTCCTACAATATTATCGGGTCTTCACATCTTTAGTGAATCTTTACGAATTTTTTTTTTTATACTGTATAGATCTAGCGTTTGACCACTATCTCATTTGATGGTCAATGACGATGTGGCCGAAGATGTCATCACGCTAGACCTAGAATGTTCACTGGCTCATATATCCTAGACTACAAGAAATCATCTTCGTATCAAAACCTGATAGCGATGGGCGATTTGAGTCTGAAAACTATCGCGAGTTTATTCCATAATTGTAATGTAATAAACCAACCAGGACTCACGTGGTAAACACTGGAAAATTACTCTCCGACCAGTTTCGAACTTATTTGCAGTTATTCATCTGGGAGTTATGATCGTGCCAGGCGTGCGGGCACGAGCCTCAGCACGTAACTGGCGTAGAGACGGCTGCGCTGCATCAGTCAAATTATCTCGGTACGGAGTAGTCGTCGCACAAGGACTGGTGCCTTGGGCGGAAGCGGTGTCGGGCACGGGGGGCCCCTGACCGCGGTCTTCAATCGCAGACTGCAGACGTGCAGTCTGGTCGTTGGGGTGGCCGAAATAGGGGGCCTAGGATGTCCTCTTCACGGCCCCTAGTCGCTGTCAAGCCCACCGGGTGAGACCCTGTTCAGGGAGGCCTGGTGAGCGACGCGCGTACGGGGGCCGACTGTGGCATCTTCGTCTTCGCTGTCGGGCAGTAGGAGGTCCCGGGGTTGTGGTCGGGCGGTTGGGAGGCGCTCATAGCGGGGGGCCAGGCCGCGGAGATGTTCCGCTGACGAGGCGTCTACCCTCTTGAACTGCCTTCGGGTGAGTTCCGCGACGTGAGAGTCCAGAGGTTCCACCCTTAGGTCTCTCTGGATGGTGCTATTTCTCACGTAGCGGGGGGCTCCAGTGATCAGCCGGAGGGAGACGCTCTGCTGGGCTCTTAGCCGTTTACGGTGTGTCTCTGCCACTAAGGCAAACCAGGCGGGGGCCGCGTAAGTAAGATGGGGGCGGACGTAGATCTTGTAGATGGCCAGTTTTAGCCTTAGTGGCAGTCTGGACATCAGTGTGGGTCGTAGGAGGTGCCGTGCAGCCTTGGCTTTGTTGACCGCGTTTGTGACATGGGGGGCCATGGTCAGGCGGCGGTCAATAGTCACTCCCAGGTACTTGACCGAGCGTGTCCAGGGGATGGATTCCTCCAGGAGCTTGAGTTTGGAGGGCAGGGAGTGCTTGGTGGTCAGCATCATGGCCTGGGTCTTGGAGACGTTGACTCCCATTCTCCAGCTGCCCAGCCAGGCGGGGAGCAGGTCTAGGGCTCGCTGCATTCTGCGGGCCGCGTGGGCCATGTTGACCGAAGAGGAAATCAGCGCGGCATCATCGGCGTACAGGGCCAGCGTGGTTCCTTCCACGATGGGGATGTCATTGGTATACCAGTTATAGCAGGTCGTCCTCGTCTTTCTATAAACCGGATGTCTGATGGGCGATTCTTTCAAAAAATAGTCGACTGTATCGAAAATTACGCTATTGCACATTCGGTTGTCGATTAAACTACAAACTATTAACTGTACGCATAATGCTATTCCATCTTGCGTGTGCGCGTGATTACATTGCTTATTTAGTAGTACGTGCGCGAGTACAGCATTAGGTGCGCTGTGCTACAAAATGAGGAGTGAGAGTTGCCACGTCACCGTGTCTGTCGTTGTCGCTCGCCGCATCGCTATCGACTAACGCCGGTATCGACTAAACCAAACAAACAACTAATTCGATTAGTATTAGTTATAATCCTCAATTGCTACCTGATGCCCGTGAGAGTTCACTCCAGTGCCATATTGTATCTGTCTGTAGTGAAGTTACTGTAAAAAATTAAATGCTACGCTAATAATACCAGAAAAGTGCTATTTCTGGTCTTTTGACCGGGGGGAAGAAAAACCGTTTTCTACGCGGGTGAAACCGCCGGGTGCAGCTAGTTGCACTCTATGGTCATCGACAGAGATTGAACGTAAAAGCTATTTCTACAGAGTTAGAGTTTGATCAAACACCGGTCAAGCGCGATTGTAACTTTCACACGAAGAGTTCCGTATCATCGTAGAAAATTAATAGTAATAAATAAATAAATAATGGCGAACGTAAGCAAATAATAAGTAAAAAAAAATAAGGTTCACTTTGTACCTTATAAATTTAAATCAAGCAAAAACCGCAAAAAACCTAGTCTCTTTCAAGGAACACATGTATGTTTTCTTACGTTTTTTAGTTGATAGATATTAATTGTGTTACAGCTGTATAACAATACATGCTGTGTAAAATTTCGCCTGACTAAGTGTTGCGGCTTACAGATGCCCTCAATTTCAATTAAATTTATTTATTGTGAATAGAAACGATATACATAGAATCAATAACATCTATCACACACAAAATTAGCTTTAGATATTACATAAATTAGTTACAGTAAGCAAATCAAATTATTAATCTATGGAAATATCATAATTTAATTACGCATAATGGCTTAAAATTAAGTTATATTAGGATTCGTGTCAAGAGAAAAATAAAAAAAAAAACAAATAAAAAGATAAATCAAGATGTCAAATTAATTGTCCAATTTAAAGTCCATTGTAAAAGTAGATCATTCGCTATCACTATTTTCGGGATTACCCGTAACCCCTCAAGATACAGCCCCTTGAAAGACGGACGAACAGTGGAGACTTGTAGGCACTGTTCGTGATTCCTTAGTAAGTAACCATAAAAACTGGGACTATGTCGCATTTATAACGTTAGTTAGTGTAGTAAGTGTATTGAGCGGGTGAGTACTCCACCATCTCCAGCGCGCAGACATAACGCTAAACTATCGTCAGTAAGGTCCGCCCCCACAAAGCCAAGGGCCCGGAGGGAGTTCACCACATTGTAGTTGGATGTTATGGACTTGCCATTTTATGTTTTTTACAGCTTAGCGCCGCTATTTACGTGTTAACATGAAGTAAACAACAAATTGTACAAGTCCGCGTTCGAGTTGGAATATTAATCTTTTGACCATCGGCAGACGTCCTAGTAAAGTTTATAATCGTATTTTTGTTGTAACCAACCTACTTTCAAAAACGGCAGAGCTCCTTGTATTTTCATTTTACTAATTAAAGTTAATTAGTTTTGATATTAACTCTTTCACCTTCTCACACAATACAATTCTAATAAATGAGTTAAATAGATATGTCGATCGAGACGCGTGCCAATCACCGAGTTAAATGGCCATAGTATTAAGTTGATTGTATAAATAATGTGTATTTGTATTTGAGTAAAGGTGAAGACAACTCGTGATCGTTGTTTCAAATTTATTTTGTTCGTTTTCTGATCTGTCCAAAAATGGTTACCTATAGTATAAGTTGCGCCTCAACCTTTTGACCTCCGTAAACAAAGGAATTGTTAGAAAAGCAATATCTAAATAGTTTTTCATATTTTCTCATATGACCTAACTACGTAATTAACAATTCATTACGTAGAAACTCTTTATTTATTACATACTGTGGAAACAGTTAAGAGTCCCAAATTATAGTATCTTTGGTAAGTTGCCCGATTAAGTTTTGAAATGGAAAGTCAACGATTCTTAGGTGCGTTTTTTATTCGTAGCACTCTTGTTCATGGTTGGTTATTCCATTGTCATCGCCTACTTTGTTTTTAAAATCTTTTAACATTCGAAATAACTATTACTATAGCAACGTAACTTTACTTATTTCGTGAACTTCTACGCCAGTAATAAATTAGAATCGAACCGCAAGAGAAATAGACCATTGTTGGATAAAAGCACCGCAGACGAATCAACGGGATTCATCAGTCACCGATATATGTCATTCATTGAACACTAGGGTTGGTGCTAGCGTTTGTAAATTTGTATTTATATCCATGAACATTTATTTTAATAATGAATCATCAATTAAACAAAAAGAGTTTACTAGAGGCACGTTAAGGAACCATTGGAACCTATATTCATGGTTTAGTTTAGTTTCATAGTTTAAAAAAATACGCTCTTGTAGTTAGCTGAAGTAACACATAGCTAATTCTGTAGATCTTGCCAAGGATTATGGTACACGCTGTGAAAATTGTAGCATCGTCATAGGTCCATGGTTGGTGGGTAGAGTTTCAAAATAATCCAACGTTTATGAGGCGGTGACAATCACCTTCAAAGATTCCGTTAAATAGGTAAAGGCAAAGCTAATAAAGGATGTTTCAAAGTGCATAAAACTATGTATTAAAATAAGTGTCAATGTATATAATCGCTTCATTGTTAGCGTTGGAATATTGTTAAAATCGATGTCATCGCTTAATTTATATATTCGGGGTCGAGTTCTTCCTCAATAATCCCGACTCGAATACCTGTTTTTTAAATTTATTTTTTATTCTGTATAGATCTAGCGTTTGACCACTATCTCACTTGATGGTCAGTGACGATAATTCGAACAAAGAGATGTATGTGTGACGTGACGCACAGAGATGTCAAGGAAGTCGAAATGGGAAATAAACGAAAATTAATCCAGAGGCGAGTATGTCGGAGTGTATTAGATATTGAAATAGTATAGATGGCGTTAACTATAATGTAGGGGTGTTTCTAGTGTCTGATGGCGCTAAATCTAAAGATGATTGGTTAACAAAAGTGGAGGTAGAAATCGCGTCATATTCTATTTCGCCAATAAGAGGGTAGTTTGCTATATTTTTTTTCATAGGGCAAATGCCTTTATTAAAATAAAACACTAATAACTAATTACAATACCGCAGCTACTACAATAACATTTGAGCAATCCACTAGCTATTAGTAGCCTACTACCCGCTACCGGCTGGCAGCGTGCCCAGAATGCTAGCAGCATTGCCACGTTGAATTGTAATGCTGATTCGTTGAGCCAAATATGTGCCAGCATTTTGATCACGCGTCGCCTCGATCAAACGCTCTGATAAATTTTGGAAAATCCGATGAGCTCCAGGTCCCCACGGGCCCAATGTCTCGACCCCAAACGGTTCAAATATGTAACCAATAATAAATATGTTTGCGAATAGAGTTGAGTCTGTAAGAACCTTCGGTCCCAGCGGACAGTCTACTTGTGGAAGCCTTACCGAACGGACGTTTGAGTGGAACCAGGGGTGCCTGTGTTAATAGTCAAGTAGAGTCGCTGGTTCGGTCTCCACCAATGGCTTGACCTTCCGTTCAGAGTACTGTCGCGTACCGCCCGGCTAGCTACCGTCCTCATGTGTGAAAAAATGTCTTCAAACACAGTCGTGTGTAGTTTGTTCAGGCAGCAGCCCTCGAGAGCCAGTAAGCATTATAGGTCTAGCGTGATAACATATTCGATCACATTGTCACTAACCATCAAGTTAGATAGTGGTCAAACCTTAGATCTATAAAAACCATAATTAGTTCCTCAATGAACAAGGTAGGCTTACACAAGTAACAGGTTTAATTTCAATGATGAACTTATAGTGAGATATAGTTATAAAGTTTATACAATACCACAGGCAACCCTAATATTGTTCCATGCTACCTGGACCGGTTCTATCCGATTTTTCATTTAATCACTCCTAGTTCCGAGCGATCCATTCATCGAGAGCATGTTTGAACGTCAGACAAATATTGCTGGAGCCTTTGTTATATATGCCGATGTGCATTTCTACCGCACATAGATGTTTCGTGGTCTATTATTTTAAAAAAAAATACTAAGAACTTCGGATATAGTAAAGTAGACGCAGGCGTTGCGTCCGAATCGATTACTGGTTTCGTTCCTGCGTTGTGCTGTTTACATTCCTCCTATCATTTTGCTCATTTGTTCTCTGTGCTGGCGGTACGCTGTGAGCTGAGTGATTGTGCTAAGTAGTTGTTCGTTCTTTCATTATTACCTTCTATGTAGTACCTAACTATAAAACTTAAAAAGAAATGAGCAATGTTCTTGTCATTTAACTCTTCATAATGACAAAGCGGAAGACATGCTCTTCCACACTTAGTTGATCTTATAACAACTCTTACAAAGATTTCCGTTTACAAAATCGTATGATAGCTTACTATAATAGAATGTTAGTGCCAGAGTCTGCCCATAGTAACAGTCTGAGTGTCTTCGAGTCACAATTTCTTCCGTACCCTGCCGTCGTAGACCGCCGCGGCCGCATGCTTTATATTTTGTGATATCGTTGTTACACTTGCCTAACCGAAGTAGTCAAAACATCCTAAGAACGCTCAATAACTATGATATCATCATCAACCCCCAGCCAATATGATCTTTATGCAAAATAAAAACAAACTAGCCTCATGTGCCTGTATTAAAATACAATACTAATCACTAACTACAATAACATTTGAACAATATACTGGCCATTGTCAGCCTATACATAACTCAAATGCACTAACCTGCTACCAGTTGGCAGCGTGCCTAGAATGCTAGCATTGGAAAATAATGCATTGTGTCAAAATTTGTAAAAATCCAATCAATTGGTAATACATTATTGTCGATACAAGGATAGAGATAAGCCACGCTTCCGCAGCGGTAGTTCCACTGAGACCTTAGCTTACCTTTGTACATGTTAAAGATGTACGTCTCTATAAAGCTTGCTTCAACCGCAGGGTTGAAGAAAATATATTTGGCAGAGTACCTACTCATAATTCATCACAAATACCCGCCCGAATTCTAAGCAGCTCTAGTAGTAGTTAATTTACACTTTAATATTTCAATTCGAATTGCTGAGTTTATTACAACTAGTATCGTAATAAAAGTGTGAGACCGTTGAAATTGATTAATTGACGTACCATGCAAACGTCTCAAATATTCAAACACATTCAGGCTTGCTAATGCGTTAGATGTCACGCTGACTTAATGACACTCGATGGTGTTGTAGTGCAAATGCAGCAGTGGTTTCTGTCCAAATAATATCGGCGAGAGTGCGAAGTTTTTTAATTACCCACTCTTTATTTTCATTTCTAGAAGCAGGTGTCTAGTCGTAGACGAATATGAGTAGGTAATCAGTAGTTAGTACTACAGTTCATTTGCAGTGCTGCACGTGGAAGCACACGCCGGTTATCACGAGAACCGTTAGAAACAGCCTCGCTGTTACATTGTTGCACTGTGCAAGTGTGGTGCAAGAGGCACCTGATGCATTGCGATTATTCCGCTATTTTGTAAGACTAGAAAAATCCAGGTGCATCTAAAGCTATGCCTGTCGGTCGTTAAGGCGGACATGTCTGGTTTAGGAAATACACCCATGATAAATATATTTTAAAGTTGTTATTAATGTCTGTTTTAAAGTATTCTTAAGCAGGTGCATAGTTGATGGACGATTCAGCGGGAAAATCTGTGCCCAGTAGTTTGTATTTCTTAAATCTCATATTATGGGAAATGATGTTATGTGTTGCTGATACTGCTATGGTAATGTTACCGTTCTACCATCCTGACCGCGCTTTGGCTTATAGCCCTACGCGCCGATATATAAATGTAAAATATTGGAATGGAGTTACGATTAAGTTATTAGTATAATAAGTACTGATTAAATTTCAATGCAATCTGACACAAATATTTTGAAACGGAATATTTTTGATAAAGACACCTTTCAAATATAAGGAACTTTTTCAAAATCGGTTCCCCCATTCGTCTTCTTCAATTGATGGCTTATAAACGCCATGTAGCGTTTCTCTGCCAGTTCTTCCATTCAAGAAATATGATGCCACAGACTGACACACAGTTACACAGACAGACACGTCAAACGTATAACACCGTTCGTTGTCGTCAATATATACGAGTAAATCTAACGAGTGTTTCATTTGCTAATATTGTGGCCAAAACAAAAAGCTCTAAAATCGTAAACTATTGGACTGCATAACATATTTCTTATTCCACATTACACTAACAGTAAACTATCCATTTATTATAAGATGTAGGTTAATATTATGATGTAATATATCTACAAATGAGACGTATCGGAGGTATTTCCCATTAACGCTTTTAGTTTTCGTTCAAACGAAAATAATGTACAAAAATGGTGAAAGAGTTTTTTAGTAGGACCGTGTAGCGATACTGGTTTTTATAATGTGTTCGCCTTGGAAGTTTTTATTATTTAGTAAAAAAATTCTATTAACATTCTCTCCACAACTTACACGACATATTTTTATATATTGTAATGAATCATAATTAATATTTCAACAACAAACACTGAAAAGTTCATTTTTAATGTAGTTACTAATAAGATTTTTACGGGTCCATTCAAACTAGCTCATAAACGAAATATTGCGTAAAAATAAAATTTTGATACCGAGCCACAGAATGAAATTAACTAACAAAGGTCGCGTAACTATCCCAAAATAACAGGAACATTTTTGTAACAACGTAACGATATTGAAAATGGCTTGACGTCATTGTATTCCCTTTTAACGTTTGTGTAATTGTGTGTTTTGTAATGTCATGTTACGTCAGTGAAAATACTGCCCAACCACTATGGGTGACAAGTTGTGTAAAGCATTTTCCCAAGCCAAAGCAATGTATTGAAAAAAACCCAAGGAGTTATTACAAATATATTTAGAGTCTGGATGAACCATTGGACTAATATTCAACCATTGAGGAATCAAAGTGCGTTTTCTCTCATAGGTATTTTCGTTATATATTGTCTTTGATTATACAGTTGATTCATTTATCTGAGTATAATGTACATTAGTACATAAGTATTTGGAGCTGTAATGACTAATATGTATTTTTTTTAATTATAAAATATGTTTATGTTTGATACCTTGAACTAGAGTTAAATATATGCAATAAGTAGGGACAATTGTGTAAATAATATTTAAAATTGTTGTCGTAATATTATTGTTATTTTTTTACAATTTATTTGTTATATATAAGGCAATAAATAAATATTTCAATCGAAATAAATACGAGTAGATAACTTCAAAAATGAACATACAATAGTATAATCATCGTCATCACCGACATACTCGTCAGTTATTGTTAATTGTTGTTCAAGTTACAATGTAAGCTCGCGTGTGACCACTACCCCTCCCGATGTTAAGTCTTCTTGCTTTTTGATATTTATTAGGGTTTTTCTCATTTTCAGTTAAGTTCACTTCCAGCGTTCCTAGGTCCCTAGATATGTGTTTTAAATCAAGAATATGTCGCTAATTCGTTCTGTATGTTTATGATTAATGAAAGTCGTTTGTGTCTCTTGTCAGGTTTGATTCGGTCTCACGGAATCGAATTGTACTCGATAACACTCTCCATAGCTAGTTATAGTTTGCCTATGTGGGTTCCCTTCTATTAATTTAAATCAACCGTGCAGACATCCATGAATAAGATAGAACACTGTAAAATGATGGGCAGTTTTTTATATATATGTATTATCCGTATTTACTCACGTTTATAGTGGAAATATTTCGTTATGTTTCGGGCATGCCCGATGCCCATCCTGAGGTGAGTTGACGCTGCCAGATCGCGGCGACCGCTGCGGGCGGCAGCGCGCTCAGCTCCCTCAGTGACACGAATAACGGACAAAATCGGATACCTCTTACGTTTGAAGTACAACATCAGGACGTTCTTTCCTCCTCCAAGTCAACTTCGACAGATGCTGCGTCCCCCAAAAAAATGCTATGCTAATCCAAGACTTGAAACAAGTGTAAACAAAAATATATTCATTTAAACCTGTTACGGTCTTGGAAAGAGAATAAATGTTACTCACATACATATACTCCAACACTCACATACTCCCGCGGTTACATTTCCGCGAGCGAGGGTTTTGCTGCGCAAATCAATGCTTTATAGTTAGATAGCTATATATACACGCCAACGTTATTATTTACTTACACAAAATTGACCTTAAACCTTGCCACTACCTGAGTTAATGCTTCTTTACATCAAACGGCATAACAAATTCATACATTATGTATAAACGGCTTAATGGAGATGTCAGAAGGTCATGCCGAGGGCTGCCAGAACACTGGTAACTAGAATACTATTTTTTTATTGGCGATTGGAAGGCTTTTGACCAATATCTCACCTACCTAGTCTGAAGCGAGCATGCGGTCTACGATGGAGCACGCCGTTTCATAATTACGTCATTTGTATACTTTTAAAATGATATAGATAGATAGATAGATAGGAAACTCTTTATTTGCGCACTATTTCAAAACCACACACATAAAGAAAACAAACAAAAAAATATATACAGTGATACAAAGGGCGGCCTTATCGCTTAAAGCGATTTCTTCCAGGTAACCAAAATAAACTAGATATAATTATTTTACTCTATTTATATTATATTATTTGTTAAACTTTATTTGAAATTTTTTTTGATAAGCGAATTACTTGACCGATTTTTTGACACTGATCGAAAGGGTTGCTTGTTATGGTAGACTTCTAATTATTTTTGATATACTATTAGCGTGATTATTTATGATCACTGAGACTTATCACGTATACGTCTAGAGTATTGTATAACATTTTATACCCAAATGAACTGGTAAAATTAGTTTAACTGGGTGTACAACCTGAAATGAATCCATATGAATTTGAATGAAACAAAGTGCATAGATGGCAACCCTAGCCGGTATTAAGAGCTTTCGAAAGGGCCCGCGGGGGAGGGGGCAAAGTGAATATTATAGCGAGAGATGGTTCCCATCTGTAACGGCGCAGGTTAGTGTGGCTCCTCGACCTTTCCGATTGTGCTGTTCGCAAATATATTGTTTCAAAATAACAAGGGTTTGAGATATTATGGGAAAAACTATGATGGACTTGCGGATGGTCGTGCGCTTATATTTAACATAATATATTATGTTTAATGATGTTTATAGGCTAACTTTCTTATCACCAAAGTATAATACTACAACCTAAGTCATATGAATTATTAATTGGAATATTAACTATTTAATTTGAAATATTTGTTTTGGTTGCCCGATATTTCGAATTTGTTTAAGTGCAGACTGATAGTCTACCCTCGTTCTTTCACGATTGTTGGTAACGCCAATGTCTATGGATATTTTAAAAAAATAAATGATGCTTTATTTTGCGTGCATTTCTAAATACATACCTATTAAAGAGAACTATGGAATCTTTGCGCTAATGTTTGTTTTTTTATCACACAGACCTCCAAGGATGTTTTATATTAAGGTATATTTTCGGTAAATAATAATCATAGTTGATTTTCAAATTTCACGTTACTTTTTAATTATTATATTTTTATAATCCACATTCAGCTTAAACATTTTGATATAATCGGGAGATTTTCCCCTAAACATTGGTATATGGTGCCGTGGTGGTACCGGCCTAGAATAGTACCCCCCCATCTCTACCCGCGGGTGCCGTAAGAGTCGGCTAAGGGATCACGTACCAGGAGGTGGGCAGCAGCGCCTTCTGAGACAAAATAATTATTTTTGATCCTGTAAACGACAGACAACAGCTTCAAACTAGGAATTTATAATTTTCTAATATGTATGCTTGTATATATAGAAACCGTTTATAAAATATGGATAATACATATATACTCCTCATATTTTAACTAGAAACGCTGTTAACATTTACGTTCTTATTTTTCCAGGTAAGGGAAAATGAACCATATGGAGACATAAGAGAAAAACAAAAAGAAAGGCGTAACACACGCGCGGGTAAGTTTACAACAATATGATAACATTGGGAAAATGAAGATAGATATTATAATATTCCTTAAACATTTCATTCTTTGTTATGCTATTTTTGTAATTTTATGAAGCACTGGCTCCGTCCCGCGGTTTCACCCGCGAGGTGATGAACAACGGCGATGCCTGTGACACTCAGAAATAACGTGGCTTTCTATGATAAGATATGTAAAAGAATTTTAAAATCGGTTCAGTAGATCCAGAGATTACCCCATACAACCTCCCAAACTCGCAAACCTCTTTATAATATTATAGTATAGATAACTGCAAACCGGTCGACATTAAGATACTAAGGTCTGTTTGGGGAACAAAGACGTTTCGATAGAATCTTAGCAGATTGTAATCGACAAAGCCACATCAAACAGGATAGCAATTAAATTAATGGGGGTGGGATGATAGGAGTACAATGGTAGCCATAATCACAGCTATACATATTTATATGTTGGTAATGGTAGTAATTCTGTTGTTCTATCATACAAACAAAATTTTCGTAGAATGTGACAGTTCTTATATGGTTATGATAACTTTCGATTCGGAATAACGTTTCGAATTATTATATTACATATTTATACATTTAATTATTAAATAAGATACATTAGACTTTAAATTTATGAGACTATAAGGTCGAGTATTATACATGACTAGATCATATCATCATGACGCGCTCGATTCCCAAACCGGAGCAGGAAAAGAACGCGTGACACATCTGCAACGTCCGTGTCGTCGTTGCACCTGGGAAGATACAAACGTGCGACGTGAATGTTCCCGGGGCTTATACCACACTAGCTGCGCCGCGCGGTGTTACGTGCTATCCCAAGGTTTCAGCGTGATGGAGTAACAAACGTATCACAAACTGACAAACGACAAACAAACTTTCGCCTTTATAATACACGCTAGTGTGAGAGTGTGAGTAACCCTGAATATTATGCCATTTAATTAAAAGTCAAAAGCCGTAAGTAGTGCATCTGTGACAAATGCTAAAATGGCGAGGTAAAATAGAAATGCTGGTACCTACTCAAATAAAAGCAAAACTTTCCACCGAGAGAAAACACCTCGAAATGTTTACCGAGACAACAGCGCTCAAACTCTAACGTATACTTCTCTCATCCCCTGGATTTATGATTAAAGTTTTGTTAGTAATGTCCCATGTGTTTTATGAGTCGATGATAGAGCTTTGGAGGTGTTTACTCTGAGCTGCGCGGTGGAGATGGTGTAACTTTTGAAAACAGTTGATAAGCTAAGTCAAATACTAATTATCTTGAAACTAGTTTACTCTAAAATAGTTTTAATCAATTTTGAAAGTTATTGCAAAAAAATAAGTAAAGAGTAAAGATTATTTATTCAATTAACGGTATCCAAGGCACACTTTTGAACGTCTGAAGAAATATGTTTTTTTTTAATCTACGTAATTCAGGGGTACGCACCTATAAGACGGCGCTGTTTCTATGCTGTTTACATTATCATCTTAGCCATAATAAGTTCTTCGACTGCTGGACGTACGCCTCCCGCATTAACCTTACCAGGTCCTCGTTGGAAGTGGCCCGCATCCTACATTTTGTTGCTATATCTTGGTCAGGTCGTCTGGCACAGTTTTTTAAAGATTTAATCGATTTTATTCGGGTTACAAATGAAAATTTGTCAAGGCTTATTGTGATTCATAATAGACCAAATTATGATTTTTATTAAAAAAAATATTCATTTGATTACTCGCATATTATAACAATGATAAATGTTAATAATTAAGATTAAGTATTCTGTCCACATAGCGCAAATCTCAGGCAATCTTCCAAGCAAGCTACCCTCCCAAACTCTAAAGAATTATAATTTGTATCAGTAATTCTAAACTATTCTGCCCCGCGCAAGTTTGTTCAAAAGCACAGTTTAACCTTTTAGAAAACAGCAATTTAAGATGATTACAAGGCAATTTATTCAGGATTATAAGTTCATGATAAGACTTAGTTTAAATTGGTATTATTTACATGGGATTATTATAATACAATTGTATTATACTCGTAGAAGTATGATTAAATAATAAAAGTAAAATCAAAAGAAAGTAAAAGACAAAAATTGGTTTCTGTTAATTATTTTTTTAATTGAAATTAATCCAGCCATTGTTAATATCCGAGTATTCTGAGTGTATTATTGACACTTTAGTATTTTATTATTATTGTTGATCTGTAATAAATTAATAGTGCACTATTACCGATATATTGATTGATATTACTAAAGGAAGCCGCCCTTTGCGTCTGTCTGTATGTTTATGCGCTAACTCCTCCTAAACAGCTCAACCGATTTCAAAATGATTTTTAGAATCATAAAAATATTTATTCCGTTGGTCTGTAAGTATTTATCAAATTATTATATATAAGAAGATATTCATCCTAAGTATTTTTTTATGAAATGTTATTTACACTTGAGTACAGCCGGACCATGTCGCTAACTAGTTAGTTTAGGTCTAGCCGCTGTACCTTGTATCATTTCTGTACTTAGCTGCGTCTGGGCACGAAAAAGGCGTAACGCGCTCATGACCGATTTACGTCAAATACAGTATTAAGTTATTTATTAACAATTCGGCGTTCTACCAAAGGGCAATTTGCGAGTCGCAAAGCAAATAGGCTTCGTATTCATTGTAAAGTAGGCCCGTCCGAAACAGACCATGGGGAAAGCCTAAGCAAACGTTTCTTGGTGAATTAGAGATGAACTTGACTTTCATTTTTCATATCGATAATTTTATTTCAAAACAGACAGCCTAATCTATTCTGCCAATGGTGCTGTACTCGGGCATTCAAGTACATTAACGTTATGATTCCAGAAAACTACACTTATTTCATTTTTTACCGTCTTTCTGATACCCCTTTAGTATTCTATTGCCGTGTAGAACTGCAGGGCTTTTTTCTTAGGTATTTTTAAATTCAACCATTATCAGCGAAATTTCTTTCTAGTGAACATAATTGAACTTGAAGAAGATACAAAAAGTAGAAATCCTATAGGTAAATTAAAAAAATATAATATAATATATGTAAAAAAATATAATCTACATTTTTCAATTATTCCATATGTACATAATATATCAACTCCACAGGCTTTTCTATTAGTGTATATTATAAACGGGTTAGTTCGACATATAACTAAGGAGCAATAGCATTCTAACCATACGATTATTATGTAAAATCATATCAACTTTGAAAAATGTGGTCCTTAAAATATATTTACTACTAAGTTTTCAATAAATAAGCGCGTAAATCACATAACTTTTAAGAATTAAAAAATATTTAGATCAACCTGGTTTTAAACATTTTGAATTATGCTCATATGTTTATGGAAAAAGATAATACGTTTCAAATCTCACTTTGTGGAAGAGGCCTGAAATCGATAAAAATACAAACTCAACCTGTCCCGTCCCTACAAAAACCGCCTCGAAGCAAAGAGCCAGCGGTATGACCCTTGTGAGCATTGTTGTCCAGACAAATATTCATATTTAATTCCTTGTCGTAGCTTTAAGCACACTAATATTACAAATGGACTGACAAAGGAAACATCTAGAAACTTCTCGACCTTCTCCGCAGATCTCGCATTAATATTATACTTGTACAGAGTTTGAATTATTGAGTATCAAACGCTACCGGGTGTATAGATAGATCTACGAACTTAGAATGATCCTTCATCTTCATCTGCCAGAAATGACAAGGTAGGTACCTAAAATGTACCATAGGCGCTACAATAATTCGTACCAGAAAGGCAGCGAAACATTTAGTCCACCAATAAATTCATATTTATACAACATGATCCAAAAGATTTTTCAAGGCCACGCTTACGTCACTAGGTTTTGAGTTGGTTTAGAGTTCCTTCTACATGTTGTGATGTTATGTTATATTTACCTAATTATTATATCTACTATATAAAAATCTCGTGTCACAGTATTTGCTATCAAACTCCTCCGATACGGCTCGCCTAATTTTCATGAAACTTTGTATGTATATTTGGTAGGCCTGAGAGTAGGACGTTTTTACCCCTCAATTTTAATATTTTTGCATGAACTAATCCCACTAATATTATAAATGTCAAAGTTTGGATGGATGGATGTTTGTAATTCAATCACGCCAGAACGGATAAACGGATCTGGATGAAATTTGGCACAGATATAGATTATATTCTGGAATAACACATAGGGTGCTTTTATCCCGGTAAAATGTATGATTCCTGTGGAAAAATTGATGTAGCGGGAAAACCGTAATTCACGCGAATGAAACCGCGGACCGCTACTAGTATCTAAATAATTTAACCGACGTTCATGGATGTGAAGTCAATACATGAAGTGTCGCGTCACTTTGACATTTCGATAATATATATGGCAGAATGATGTTTGCCAGGTCAGCTGGTACTTATCGATTATTTCTGTTACGTATGCCTTTGGTACAGTTTAGATAATTATCTTGTCATTTTTGGAAGCTGAGCCGGCTCATTCACAGGTCATCAAGTATTAACCGTGTGTGTTCTACCGGCCATCTCGCAGCGGTTAGCCAGCGTGCTGGATTATGGCTAACACTAACACTCATCATTGAAGGAAGGCCAGTAGTGGCAGTAGCTTGAGCCTTATTTTTACCCAGTTAAAAAAGGCGAAATTTTCCGTATTTGCCAGTTCATATTATTTCCATTTATAAGCAAATTCTTAAAATATTTCACCAATAGGTCGGGTGTTTGTGGTAAACTACGCATACATAATATGTGTTTCCATCACTACACTGACTTGGCAAAAACGGCTGTAAATATAGCAGGTGCTTGTAATTGTACCATATCACCCGGAACGGTCATTTGCACGCGCACACTACATTATGCTAAAAACTAATTATCCTTTCTACTATCCTTACATCCCTTCACTTCAGTGTTAATCTAAATATACAATTCTGTTTGTACGTGGAAAATTGGGCTGTGAAATAGCAACAAAAACACAGCGCAGCTTGCGGCGAGCGCGGCTCGGCCCACGGCGAGGAGCGACTATTGCATTTAATAATTAATTATACTTATAATAAATTCTGTTTTTAATTTAATCTGAAGCTGTGAAGAGCGAGGAAATAGGGATGGGGTAGTGACTGACATACACGTGTATCGATGAAACATTAATTATATGACTCATAATTTGTACCCATATTATTATGGTACATTCGCTTACGGTTCGCTCACCCTTATCTTATTCTTGTGTTCAATATTTAGACTTCTCTCACACAAATTACTTATGATTTTGGATGCATGCATTCACATTCACACTGCAAGCTCGAATTTTTTATCTAAGAAAACTGTTATCAAATTCACTGCATTTTATTTTCTAGTTCTTACAAATCTGTCACAAAACACAGTATGTTTTGGCAACAAGGAGCGCACCTTCGACCACATCGCGCTGGTTGATTTTATTGCCCTTTTTTAATAACGTAAAACTATAAGAACCGACTGCTAACCCTAGAAATCGTTGCTACATTTTTCTGAAAATAAAGGGAAATACTTCGGCGATTATAATGAAATTTCAATGGGGATATTCTGAAAGTATATCCTTACTAATAAGCAATATTTTTTAATCGGTTTACACATGATGGAACTCTGAGCTACTAAACATAAACAAAGAATAAATAAAATAATTTATTTGAGAACCTGCTGTATTCTTAAAAGCCGGTTGAAAATATCTGTAAGCTACATTTTCGTGATAAAATTCTGATATTTACAAATATTTAATGCTGTTTTTTTTTTTTGTATGTCTGCTTTAACGAGTCAAACGATTGTCATAAAAATATGCATACACGACGGCAGTGGTACATAAATATAAAATAGCAAAAAAATGTTTTGGGTGTAGTGCATAATGTACATAATCTTATATAGCATTATAATAACATTTTACATACCGTACTCATCGGTACTTTTCAACTAATTGTCCGACGTCTTGATATCGATAAAAGTAACACCACTAGTGAAAACCGCTGAGCCCTTTCCTACCCTTTTAATAAAAAATTCAAAGTTGAGAGAGTGCTTATGAGGGCTACTTCTCAGGTCCGAGGACTGGCCTTCACTTAAAATACTAATGTTGGTGACTGATCTTACTTTACCTACTTGTACAAGTTCAGTTTTTAATGTAACTAGATAACGCTTACTATAAAATCAATTTAAAAACACGATGATGATGCTCAGTAACAGTGTTGTCGAAGATTGTATCACACTAGCTCTAGAGTGTTATGAATGGCACTCAATAACATATGCTTTAGGTATTTCATGATAGGTTGTGAACATTGTTGGTAGGTTCCCATTGACACAAGAAAGCGACCCTCCTAACTTCGGTAGACGTTATATCGACCCTATAAAGTATATGTGATGTTTGATCTGTGCGCCGTCTACTGCCTTGTGGTCTACTGTATGAACCCCTGAGTGTTGAACACGTTATCGTGTTCCGGGCGGGAGATCATCAAAACCAGCTGGTTTTGCGAAGATTCGTATGAGTTATGTTGTCTTTTATTATTAGCCTCACTTTGTTAGATTATTCATTACTAAGATTGACTAGAAGAGATCGCTTTCTTGTGATAAATCCGTCTCTGTACTGTATTGTTACATTTGAATTGTATTCTTAGTACGTTTTCCTGTTACGTACAATAGAGCGTTTTGTATTGTATTGTATGGTTTTAGAATTAAGAAAAATACACAAAAATTATTCATAATTTCAAAGAAACGAATGTAATTTGCATGATAAATGTCTTCATTCCAAAACGAACAACTTATTGATATAAATAAATATTTAATATATTTACACATTCAATTTAACATAAACATGACCAAATATTTTGCTGGAAACACAATTCCTACTGCACATTTACGGCAGCAAATTTAATTTTATAATCAATATACACTTCTACTGAATTTTACAATTATGCATTAAATTATATTCTGCAATGGCTTCAATAGTTCGGCGTTCCTCCGACGGTCGCCGTGGCGCTGTGGTCGTGTCAGTGATATGACTAGTTTCATTATTTACTTGTTGAAGTCTGATCTCTGAGCCGATTCTAGAGAATGGTGGTATAAAGATGCTGAACAAGTACTCAGGGTACTTAAATCTCGAAAAGTTATGGTATTCGTAAGATAACTTGTAGCGGGAATATCGTAGTCCATGCGACTGAAACTGCAGCAATTAATATCATAAGTGTGAAAATTTATGTTTGTATCTTTGTAACCATTCAGCGCCATAACGGATGAACTGATTTTCGGCATGAACATGAACCCCTTGAAATGACACGTGGGGAAATCTTTTACTTCAAATAATATCTAAATAGTTCTTATGGAATAACTAGATGTACTTACATGAGAGATATAGAGATTCGTAGTCCGCGCAGGTGAAACTGCGGGTCGCAGTTAGTTCATCATAGGTGACTCCCCAAAACACTCTAAAATAATTAGCGAAATGACGCCAACGCTAGCAGGCCTAGTATAATGCACACGTTTTCATTAATTATAATGATTTTGTGAAGCGTCGTTGAAATTTCCCTCTAATTTGCGCGCTATCGAGGTATCGGAATTCACGATAGCTATTAAACGGTATTACCGTAACTAGTATATCCGAAACGATGTTTTCCGAACGATCATAATCGTTCATAGAACCTGCTCTGCCAGTTTGTGGTCAGTAGTCGTTCAGTCTTACAGGTACGGCCCGCGGTTTCACCGACAGGGACTACAATATTCTTGTGAATCGAAGCGATGGTAGCCCAGCGGTGGGAGCGGCTGCTGTCTAAAGGTAGTTTCCAGTATCTGCTCCAGCGGTATCCAGCTATCTAGATAGGCTACCACCTTACCTAGTATCTTTTAGGATATTGGTCAACCGCTTAATAAAAACTCGCCCGCAAAAATAAAGGCTCACCTTTGAAAACAGCAATATCTTCAAGAAATGATTAAAATATCTTTTTTTACGGTAAATAGCTTACGTTTGACCACTGTCTCACCTGATGTTAAGTGACAACGCGGTCTAAGGTGCAGCACGCACACTTAGAAGGTACCTAATCACTCGCGACTTGAATCGTATCGTATCTTTCTTAAGGTGTTGTAAAGAATAGAAAATGTCCTAAATTATATTTTGCCTATGCCAAGAAAATAACGGGTACTTTTTTTTGCAAATATAAAATTAATTTTATAATTTCGAGGGTGTGTATTTTTGTTTGTTACCCCTTCACACTCTAACAGTTTGATAGATTAGACTGAAATTCGGAATAATAATATAATAATATGGGAGAACATTCACACAAGGTCTGTTATGAACATGTCACACATAGACACAATCTAATTAATATGATAAATGTAAAAGGAACCGTCGTCTGTTACGTTCACGCCTAAACGGCTGTACCAATTTTGATAAATTTTTTATAAAGAGATGAATCTTTGGACAAGGCGACAGGTTACTTTTTATCCCGGAACAAGTATGGTACCCACTAGATAAATAAGTAAGCAGTAAAATTGTAGACCACGCCAGTAAAACCGGGGGGCGAGCTAGCATCATCTAATTTGTAGCAGTATTGTACTATTTCTTACATGGGGTCAAATGTTGATGTCATTCAAACTCATACAGTAACGCATGCATGCATTTTCGATAGCTTCCAGCCCGTTGCGCTCGCATAACTGGACTAATAGCAAGTTGCTACGTACATGCACGATGTGTATGTACGATACACGCCGGTGCAAAAACTAACTTGGAATCAATAAAAACCACATTTAAACCGTACCTTGTATAGAGATCAGCAAAGCGTAAATGCCACGGTCGCCCATCGCAACGGAACGGCGCAATCGGATCGCTCTCTCTATTAGAGTTCCGTGAGCCCCTTCACAACACGAATGACACATTCGTTTTAATCATGCGAAAATAACATCACATCTTCACGCTTAGCTAAATAGACAATTGTCATAGACAATTCATTACATTTTACATACAATAATATCTTATGACAACAGTCAACAACAAAATCAAAATTTGATATCGATTGCTATTTTATTAGTGCGACTATATTTTACTTCTAAACTTATCGCGGTAACGACAACTGGGCTTGAACTGTTTCTTACACCAGAAAAAAGGAAAAAGAAAGGGCTAAAATTTGAGGAGTTATGTGTATTTTGGAGCCCTTAGGTTATCTGTGGTAAATTGTGCAATATTTGAAATTAACACGCATCTAGATTTGTCCTGCCCCTCCCCGCCTTTCGCCTTTCGCCGTACGTTTCATTGGCACCTCCTAAAATCTTATTTAGTACTAACCAGCGACTTGTTCAAGTTTTGCTCTGGTAGCTAGCATATGTTATGGGTTCAGCCCAATGACATGTTTAATTATTACTAGCCTATACCTCGTTCACTTAAATATATATTTTATTAAAGTCAAAAGTCTCATACGAAGTGCGTGACTCTCCGCTGCCCATATTTCCATAAAACGTAGTCTTTAATTGTCTCTACGACTCTATTTATTTCTATATCAAAAATAAAAGACAAAAACTCACGCTCTCCTTTGCATTTATTTTAGTAGGTACATTATATAATAATTGTATGTATAATATATACAATACAATAACACTGATGATGAATAATATGATTTACCAAGGTGAAGTAACTTTGTGTTGCATTTTATCATTATATTAATTTATTTAAGTATTTTACTCATGAATCAGTTGCTTCTTCAAGCAATGTGCTCGCAAAAAGCAGCGCTTAGTCATTTCCAACATTTTCCTACGGAACTCTACTCAAGCTCGTTCGGCACGCGCTCGCGGGCAATATTTTTTCTTCAATTTATGCCTTATTAAAACAATTTATTCGGTTTTGTTCTCGGATTCCGGACGGTTTACTTGCGTTACGATGTACCTCGCGCTGCAGATTAAGTAATAGTGAATGCTTTATGTTTTCTTTTCTCATCCGTTATTTAGCATTTTTCCAAAAGAAACAGCCGTAGCTCCGGCCGACGTTCGGCTCTGCTTACAACCAACATTGTTTTCATAACATGTTTATGTAAATTGTATTACTTATATTACAAGATTATTTATGTCTCTAATATATTTTAAATGTATTTAACTCTGTGATGAATGATGATAGAATAAAAAAAAATACCAAAAAATGGAACCGACCTTAACTGAAATAACTTTTAACTTTTTCACTGATAATCGTTACTTTTGAACTATCATAATAATTGAATACAACAATAAAACATAAATAATTTAAGTCTTTCCCATTTTTTGTAAAAAATTTTTTTTTTCCACCATATGGTGTAAGGGTGAGTAGCAAAGGTCACTGACCTTTGCTACTCACGGGATCTATTATCATTGTGTATGTTCACCGATTTCTTCACCCTCAGTAAGGAAGTCATCCAGATAGACGTAGCACTTTTCAGTTATTGGAGTGTAACTCAAAAACAGCTCGATGAAACGGGAATCACTAGCTTTCAAATAAAAAAGAATCGTCAAAATCGGTTCACCCAGTCGAAGGTTTGGGGTAACAAACATAAAAAATACAGTCTCATTGATAACCTCCTCCTTTTTTGAAGTCTGATAAAATTGAGGGTCTTCATTGAAGTATACATAACTTAAAAAACATGGTCTCTTCCACCCTTCTCACATCGATGACATATGAGCCGACTAAGAAATGGTGATTTATTATACTCGTAACGTATCAGTAGGAAGCTGGCATTACATTACATTACAATTTATATATTTTATTTGGCAAATTTTATTTATGATTTATTGAACCCATAGTCTCTTGAACTAGTTTTGAACTATGTTTGGGGTGCCTCATCTAGACAAAATAAGAATTTTAAGTTAGTACAAAATATCAGTGATATTTTTTACACGACCCACCATCTCCATTTTATCATCGGTCGACCAGACGTGCGACTATGCGCCACCGCTACATGGTAGATATACCACCGTTACGAACGAAGCGTTTTGCTTCCACTTTTATGATGCGTCCTGCCAGGGAGTGGAACTCACTGCCTGAGTCTGGGTTTCCCGATAGGTACACCCCAGAGTCTTCAAGTCGAGAGTGAATAGGTTCCTTCTAAGCTTACGTACAAGACCTTAGACCGCGTCGTCACTTAACATCAGTTGATACAGTGGTCAAACGTAAGCTTATAATTATAATAAAAAAAAGACTTAAATACTAATGTAATTGATTCCTTGCAACGTAGGCTGATGTCAACAACCTTTGACAGTAAATACTTAGTGAACGATCTACTCGCAGAAAGTTAAAATTCCCATTTAAATTATTCACGAAGGTGAAGAAACCAAGTGGCTCGATAACTTGGTTAGCAATTTCAGATGAGTTTTTGATAAGTTGTTTTGGCAGCGCGTTTCTTTTTTATTTTATTTCGTTACCTCACAATGATTTTATTAGTCTAACTTTTTCTCATATTTTTTGTTGGTTCTGAAACAGTTTACTGGATATGCTTTTGTTTTGAATCGCTTGAAATAGTAAATGAGGACCAACATATTGTTTATTATTTGTAAAATAATGGTCATTGAATTAAAACTCACATTAATTAGGGGTTTATTACCTATATTGCTATGAATTTCTCTTTTCTTTTTACATATCGTGAACAATTAATTTCGTGCTATTAAATTATATAAATTATACCTCTTAATATTTTAATGTATGTATGTATATATAAATATGTCTAAATATGTTCTGAAATTTTAAACACAATATAACCCAAATAAGTATATAAGAGATTATATTATTATACAGCTATACACTATACGTTATAACATAATACCTTTTAGATATGTGTATGGTGTCCCTGTGAAAAGAATTACCGCACACTTAGTATATATAGTTCCGTAATAATTCCCCGTAGGTACCGATTATGCGATGACATCGAGGCCGTCAGATGAAGTAACCTGACGTTGTTACTCACGTACCAAATAAGGAGGTTACAAGCACACACAATCATATGTAACCTGTCGCGTTCTCACAGCTTTGGCAATGTGAAGGCTAAGGCCGTGTGATGTAATATCGTAGACGGCTTGGCGGCGGGGTCGACGGCCGGGGCCTGCGCGGGCGCACAGCCTAACTCTGGCCGTGGACTTCGCGCGCACACGCCGGCGACGGAATAGCTCAACTAGTTACTGACTCGCATGAGCGTGGTCTCGTGTCGCGGCGCGACCACCTAGGGCTACCATCACAATTAGGGTTTTTAGAGCTAAGTTAGAGTTCAGAGATTTTATTTATTCTTGTTCTAAACTTGACAGAAAAACTCTAAAAAATGTTATATGATAATTAGATCCCTAATCAATTCATCTGCATTAGCGGTTATTGACACTTCTACAAAATAAAATTCCAAGTGGCAGCGAACTGATACTTAGTAAGCAGTTCTTTACAAACTTGGTATTTCATAACTTTGCCCATATTTATTATATAATTATTACACGCGAGCCTGTGTGATACTTTTTCATGATGCGAAAAGATGTTTTTCCGAAATGGAGTATATTATGAAGTATGGATATATTATGAAGTATGGAGTATATTATGAAGTATGTAATGGAGTATATTATGAATGGAGTATAGTACATACTTATATTCACGCCTCGTTCCCGTAGGGGTAGGCTGAGACCACAGCCTTCCGCTACGATCCCGAGACACTTCCTTCGCTTCATCCACGCTCATCAGACCTTTCATCCAAGAGCGTCGGTTTAGAGTACTCCTGACCTGTGGCAAGGAACGTGATTCTTCTTCTTTATAAAATACAATAATAATATTGGCAACAAATACGTACACGACGCCGCGCTTATGTTAGAATCATCATTGAACATAAGTTGGTCAATCGTCTTTAGAACTAAGTCTTTAGCATAAAGAAATACAATGTACTTAGTCTATAAACATAACTAATACAATGGGGATAGAATAACTATGTAAAGAAATAATAAATCCACGAGAGAGCGGAGGATTTGGAGAATTCTCTCGTACAGAGAAACACTGCCAAGCTCTCTTTAAGAATGTAATAATCTGGAACCCAACCTACTATATTATGTAACCATTTGTGTAACCTAATTAGGTAACTACATCTCCACGTACGAACGGAACCAATTCAATTAAAGTGGATTAAGTCAGTGGGGCCATGGACTGCTAATGTCACCGACGACCCCCACGGGAGTGGGATATGGGATTCATAAACTCGCGCACAGTGAGATGATTTTAATTCGATTTGTTCAATTTCACGCATGTACATTGAAATTATCCTGTTTGACATTACTAATTTCATTTGAAATATCTAATAGGAAAGTAGATCTGCGCACTTTTGTTACATTTTTTAATCTTGAATTGTTCTTAATTACAAAATAGCCGTTTCTTCCATTCTTCCCGTGGTTTGTATAGAAATTGAAGTGAAAAAATCGCAGATTGAATATCGTCTCTGATTGGGTATCAGAGGGCTAGAACGGGCGGTTTACCATCGCCACGTCTTTATTAACCGAATTAAGTGAGAAAGTATAATAGGTACAGGGGGTTGACATAAATGACACCTATGCATTGAACATATTTTGAGCTTTTTACATTGTTGTTGGTTTATAATTAACTTATAATGTATTACTATGAGATCTTGCGTTTTACTTGTATCGTCGTTGCGCGCTCGAAGATATTGTGACATTTGACTTAAAGTATGAACTGGCCTGCTAGAAGAGCTTCTCAACACTGAGTGTTTATTGGTCGTTTTTTTAATAGAGGGTAGTAGAAAATATATAACTGTAAATTTTTATTTTATATAGTTATTTACAGCTGAAACGGCTTTAAACATTAGCTTATTTATAATACTTAATAACATTGGCTAAAATTAAATTAATTAAATGTCTTACCGAAATCAAAGGGATCAAAAAAGGAATGGGTCAATTTTTGCGTTTATTTATTTAGCAATAAACCCTCACTACCCCTAGACAATCATTATATATCTACCGAATCCTTAATTTCTAGAGCTGAGCAGCGTATATAGAAATTACGATATTTTACTCATAACATTAATGATCAAACGAGGAATGTGATGCTGACAAGAATAGATATTAGCAACAAAGCAAAAGTATCAATGTGAACAGAACAGTAACAGTAAGTGATCACAGGAGGGCGGTAAAGTTTAATTAAGGGGTAGTTTCCACGCCCTTTGGTGCGCGTGCCAGAACCACGTTCTGTTGACGAGACCTTTGCTTACATTGTGGATTACACAAAACGATTATTAACAGCCGGTTACTCTAGCTAGCGGTGAACACATTCTTACAGTTAATGCTTGATACTTAACCTGACGTACTCATTCATTTAACCGACCGTAGTTATGTTTTATGATACCGAAAACTATTTGGATATCGTAAATATTATGTTACAAGTGAGGTAGTCGCTCATTACACACGCTGGCTGGGGGTCGCGGCCCGAGTGGCGGGCGAGGGCGTAATTTAGCCGAGTGGGCAATGAGCTAACCCATCTGCGAGGAAAAGACAAGCATGTAGTGCTTATATTATTTAATCACTAAATTAACAATGTTCTGTTTACTCGCATGTCACTTTCAGTAAGGTACTAACTTAACTTTTACGAATAATTCTATATACGCACTAGTGTGTAATGTTATTACGCACGTGTGTTTTGTAGCTCGGTTTATGGCCTTAAAAACGACGTAACAAGGCTTACTTTACGAGCAAGTGTGTTGAAAATAATATTATAGATCAGATACAATATCTCACTGGGTGCCGGTCAGAGAGTAGCATTCTATCCTTGAGATTATCCTGCGGACTTACAGTTCAATAAATAAAACATGTTATTTCACGCCATCTCTTATCAGCTTTTATAAGATGTCGAAATTGTAGAGTTCGTGGATTTCGTAAGGGGCGCCAAATTGTTGGTGTAAAACTTGTAGTAGGGCTTGTGGGTTACTAAGGTAGGTAAGGATGCATGCAGTGCTTTCTTTAGTTACAATTAGTTTAAAATCCAAAAGCTCCTATTCTGGGAACGCTAAAATTCAAATGTATATAACTCTTAACAATGCCTAGACACAGATTACACACAAACTACAAACAGATTTCGGCTTTTTCCATAGTTCATAAGCGTCATATTACTACTTATTACAACTTCTTTACACAGGTTTAATTTGTTTTATTATTTTTATCACAATGTTACCAATATTAAACTATACATATTTTTCGGCTGAAGCAGCCAGAAAGTTGGTTATAAAGTTAAGAGAATCAAAAGTTAGGTAGAGTGGAACTGCAAGATACATACATATAGTATGGCCATTGTAAGAAGCTAAAGGAGATCGGAGAAATAAGATAGTAATATTTATGTGCTAATTAAAACAATGTATGTATAATAGTTGATTAGCGGCTAGTGCAGGTTCGATAACGCACATCGTGTAATACGAGACAGCGTGATTAGACAATCTTGTAACGACGTGTCTTTGATGTTTCGTGATTGGCTAGTGATCTTAGGTTACAGTTGATTAGTTTACATACCTGATAAGTTTATGTGTACATATATTTTCCAATAGCCCCGTGAACTACCAAAAAAAGTGTATCATATTTCACACAAATGGATTTTTTATGGGATGTTAAGTGGTAACCTCTGCCTATAGACAGATTCAATTCGTAAACAACTGCACTGCACCCGTCACCCTGAGACATAAAGTTGGTAAGTCTCATGTGTCTGTAATTTTACTGGAAACTATACCTTTCAAACCGGAACACAGTAATGTGAACACTACTGCCTGGCGGTGGAAACAGACATGGTGGCAGTACTTCCCCGGGCAAACTCTCACAGAGTGCTAATGCATAATTTAATTTAGGTACCAGTTAATTATTCTGACACTGTTTTTGACTATTTTATACACATAACTCTACTTTTAAATGATATGTTAAGTTTTATTCATATGATGACATTTTCAGTGAATCGACATTTAAAAAAAATTATTATTTTAAATTTTCCCTTTGCCGACAACGGGCAGAAGTGAAATGGTTTTACCATGCTGTCTTTATTACTAAATGTTCTGTTACTAAGCAATAGTTTAACATATTGTGTTATTCTCTGCCGCATATAAAATATTTCATGGAAATCCATTTTTTAAATTTACTGGTACAAGTAGTCAAAACTATACTACTATTGCAAGGCTTATTTGAGCTGTTTTTAACACATTTTTGCTTTAATGCTATATAGCATTTAAACAAAAATGTGTTAAAAACAGCTTAATGCTATATATTGAACAAGGGTTAGATTGTAAGCTCTTGTATCAGATTCGCTATCCTTCCTGTTTAAATTGCTACTTTATGTTTATATATCGTTTTAATCCAAGATAATATGCACACGCTCATTGCTCATGACCCCACTCTATTGATATTGCAAACGGAAAATTTGCATTTATTCAATTCAAAGACTAAGGTAAGTACCATAATCCTTGTGTATTGGTTCAATCACAACGAGTGGAACCTGCATGGTATGTTTGCTTTCTAAAAAGTGTAGAGTTTTTAGTCGAAAAATATATTCGGATGAACCGTACACCACATCATGACGTAAAATACGAAAATTAACAATGTGAATCCGACTATTGCATATCTACGTGAACAACTGTCATCCGGGTGTTTACTTTCCGAAGCAGGAATATGTAACGTCACTCATAGTTATCGTATCGCAGTCGCATAAACAATTGATTAACTTGCGTACCGCCCGTACGTACTATCAATTATCTTTTTCGCAACAAAACTATTATCTAAATGTTTTACATTGCTCACTTTTAAAAAAGGTGTGTTCTCCCCCAGCGTGAGAATATTTATTTATGTCCAACATTTAGGTAAACATTATACCTATTTTAGTACTATAAAAATGACTTCTTCTCGTTATGATGTTCACATTGTCTTCAAAATGACTAGAGTTTACTGAACTAATTGTGATATTCATGATGATGATGGAGTCCAAGCCGATCTCGGCTACGGCGACCATTTCCTGTTTCTGGGTAGTTACCGGCTGCGCGTCCTCACATGGCTGATACCCAATTTTCGCAGTAAATGTTCGAGAACAGAAGCAGAATGTGAAGGCGTGATATTCATATATCAATATGGAGTCAATTCAAAAAGTAAAACCTATCAAGTAAAAAAGCATATGTCGAGCATCGATATTCCGAAATCGGTTTGTTTAATAAACCAATATCAATAAATATAACCACATTGATAACCTGTCTTTTTTAAATCAGTAGATAATGGCGTGCCGAGGAGTAGTAACAGCGTTGCCTCGCTCTGAGGTAAGTAAGGTAAATAGTGTGTTAAAAGGTACCTAATCCCGGTTAAGCTTGCAGAATGAGCTTAGACCGCGCGCCTCTCTTGATGTCCCTTCACTAAAGCCCGGACCTTCAATGCGATTTTTCCCGTTTATCCCGAGATTTCCGTTAGCTAATAGTTATTTTACAGTTGTAGATTTGGTCAATTTAGTGTGTAAATAACTACAATAAAATAGATTTTTCGTAACAGTCGTTGCGAAAGACATATTTCACAGGATTCATATATAGGTTATTTATTATACGAGTATACTATTTAATTCAACAATCTAAACATTTATTATTCCTTGACATACGAAATAAACTTTACCTTTACATCACCGTTAACAAACTACTACCGACATTTTTATCAAATTGTGCTAATCGTCACACTTGCAATAAGCCGAATTAAAGTATACATATTATCGGCCTTTAGACCATATAAAACCTAAATACGCGTAATAACGGTTGGAAACTTTTTACGTCATGATTCTGACTAACAAATATATGACTAAAATTTCAAGGCCTGCAAATCCAAAATAATAATATGAAAGTTTTATTTCCTCAAATGCAATAATTATTATTCCATACCGTTCCAATAATATTATTTTGCCCATTAAATTGAGTAGGAACGGTGACACGTATCGCGCAGCGGAGATGCGACGATAGGTGTCCTACTGTTCCCTGTTCTGTGGCGCGGAGGCTGAGCTCGGCCGACGCAGGCGCCCAGGTGAGTCAGGTGGGCCCGCCTCCGGCCCTCCCCGCCGCGCGCCGCGCACCTGCCTCCCGCTCAGTTCACTGCCACACGCCGGCCTGGCGACTTGTGCTCCGCGCACTACGTCACTCTCTCCACACTCTCGCGAGCCCCGCGCGACGTCTCTCGCTTCTCCCGAACGCTCGATCTCCCGGTTCCTCGTACGATCCGCCACCTCTCCCGGCTCTCCTTCCCGAGTTCGTCGCTCAAACTTCTCGGTCTCGATAACTCTCTCCGAACTTTGAAAGTTCCCGCGCATTTTCCGGCGAGTGTAGAGCGATCGCGCGGATAGTCGGCGGCGCGCGAGCCGTCGAGAGATCGCAGGTCGGCCGCGGATGCGGTCGTGAGCGACTAGTGCGGGGCCTCAAGGAGGCCGCCGGCGCCGGCGCCGCCACGCTGTTCCCGCCGCAGCTCGCGTGCGTGTCCTACGTGCCGCAGTGCAACTGCTGCCCGCCGCTGCTGGTGCCGCAGCCCGTGCATCCGCGCCCGCTCCTGCCGCTGCCTCTCCCGCTGCCCCTCGCCCTCCCGCTCCAAACCCTAGATCCCCAGCTCGCTAAACACCAGAGACTGCTGCTCTCTAACATGGTAAGTGCTCGCCGACCGACCTCCGCCCGGAGGCCTTCAGAGATAAGTTCCCGCGCGCGGCCCCAAAGTTGCGAGTCAACCGATAATAACTCCGGCAGACTTGTGTATCCTGATACGATCGCGCCCATATCGTTCGGGAAACGCACGAGCATAGATCTAAGTTCTTCCACACGTACATATATAACCATTAATTTATTAACATGTGATATTGCCTAAGGAAAGTTCCCCAGATGGAGTAAGCGCCGTCATTCGGTTAACTTCGATCGTAACTATGGCGTGGAGACATTAAAGTTCGCACGCATAAGTTAACCGTATTAACGTCTCCGCGGTGGATTAAACTCGAGCGAGCGCTTCGATCTCGCGAGAATATCGTTATTCATTGATCTAGTTATCTTTCCCAATTCAAACTGAACCTTCAAAATAAATAAATTAAAATCACCTAGGGACTCCCTCAGGAAGGCTACTTTCTCGCCGTAAAAGTTGGAAAAATTGTAAAATGGAAAAACGTAGTTTGTATATTTTCCATAAAGCGCTGAAACTTAAATCTTTTAGATCCTCTCTTAGGAGTTCGACCGATCAGAGTTTGTTTTCCCGACCGAAACAATGTTTCGCGCCGCCGACGAAGTTCGTCACTGTAAACTTCCAACACGATTTCCGATGCGACGCGAGCGGGAGTCGCTAGTCGCCTGCAGTTAAGAATAATCAGTTTTGTTTACACGATCTGTCATCGGCGGCGGTCACCGCGGCCGGCCCACCCCCCTCCGAGCAAAAGTAACGTTGATGACAGAAGTTTGACTTAAATGGAAGTCGTATCAAACTTTTCTCATTAAGACCACCGCGTCAAAGGTGCGTTCATGTTGTTTTATAGGTCGCCGCAAATATAATTCGCTCTTAGGAACGTTTGCCCGCGTCTCTCAAACACTAAAGTGACTCTATTTTGTACTTTAAGTATGTTGATATAGTTGTATTCTCAGTAGGTACGTTCTGATTAAGCTCTTATAAATTATTTAGCTGGTAAAGAAATATATACTTTATCATCGGACCCTGCCCATTTTTTGCAATGGCTCCAATGACCTTCTATACACAGTACGTGTCAAGGTCATTGAATGGCTTACATTGCAAAAAATGGGCAGGTTTCGTATGCGAATCGCCGAATGGATAGATTTAATTTTATCTAAATACGAAATGAGATTTCTTAATTTGAATATCGTACGTTCAACAAAAAATATTTCAATATTTAATTAAATAATCACTCAACTCGTTGCTAATTAAATTAGAGTTATTTAATCGTGAACATGGCGTGTTGATCGTTCAGCGAAGGAAACAATAACACCCGAGGGTGCCGGAGCCGGCGCAACACTCGGGTCGGCGCTAACTAATGCTGTGAGCAATTTTAATGAACTCGTTATTATTTAGATCACGCGCGCCGAAGTTCGGTCTCACTCGCTACATATCGGGTGTGAAATACTTCCAGAACACCGAACCATTACCATAACGAATCATTTCAAGGAAGTCTGGCGCTGTATAGCGGTCATTGACATAACCGACAAATATATGCACAATCTAACGTCATAACATTCATAACAGATATGTACTTTATAAGTAAATGAATCGCCCGTGTCTTCGCATTGCAAAAATGTACTAATTATATTTCTCGTAAATAATATAATATACAGACGATTGTAAACCGTCCTTTCAAAAATAAGAAATTCTAACACTACTATGATTTTAAATATGATAGCGGGTTAGAACATTTGAGTTATCTATAGGCTACCAATATCTAGTGGATTGCTCAAATGTTATTGTAGTAGCTGCAGTATTGTAATTAGTTATTAGTGTTTTATTTTAATAAAGGCATTTGCCCTATGAAATAAAAGTTTTAAATATGTAATTGTACATTTGGTCCCGAAGCGTGAACACCTGACACGTAAACATACAAACCGTTCAATACGACACTGATATCAGATAATGCTACTACTTCTCATCTTAAGCTAACTCCTCGGGTCCCTTTACTTGTATTATATCTTTCAACATATGTACATAATAAGCTACCAGAATATGTACAGAAAATAAGTAGATGACGTACCATTCCATACATTAAAAACATTACTAATTAATTAAAGTTACTACACAATTGATGAATACTTGTATGACAAAATTAATATGATTAAGAACAAATCTATTTAAAACTATATGTACCTCATTGTTTTTATATTTCTCAATCGGCTGTAATTCGGAAAAAACGTATCAATGACGTACAAAGATGATTACTATGAATGTTAAAGCCGAAATGTGCTGTTTCCAATTGGGTCTACGATGAACCATAAATATATTATATATTCGATAACCATAAGCCACATTTTAAACAGCAATAATTACTTCTAATGGAAATATTCCATGACATTCGGTTCTAAATGCAGCAGGAATGCTCGAGGGTGCTTATGCTCGGGCTCGTGGACCGCTCGAGCTCGAGCAGAGCTTGCCCACTTCTCAACTATACCATGATTATGAATAAAAAACATTATTCAATCAGAATCTTTCATATTGAAATAATTTAAAAGGTACATTAAAAAGTTACGTTTTTTACTTAACTTTTGCACCTCTTTCAAATCGAGTTCTATAACTACATTCACTTTATGAATCTATAAAACACGGGAATTATTCACGTAGTAAGAGAGGATTCCGACTATAGTTTAGACCCCTATGCCTTACTACGCGAGTAATTCTCGTCTCCTATATACTCATAACGTGTCCATACCACGTCACTATTAATAAAAAAAACTATATTCATTATGATGTTTTTGAGAAAGCCTATGTCGGAAGCTTACTACAAAGTAAATTCAAAGCAATTCTCCTACTTCGATCGTTTTTATAATTTGCATGCGTATTATCCCACTTTAAAACTACATCTTTTTATCTTCGTGTGCGTAGCAATCGACGTATTTCTATAACTTTTCTTTGAACTTCTTTTGTTAGCCGCACTTACCCGAAAAGTGCAGATTGAGCACAATATGTTCCATAACCGTATACCGTGTCATTACCGTCGCTAAACACAATAACGATAGCTCGTCGTGTGCGATATAATAATAATGTATATTACGTTATAAAATAATAGGTGTTAGTAGAAAGATCGCGTGCGTGAGGTGTTACTTGTATCAGTTTCACCGATGGAAAGTCGGGCGAGTGCGGCCGCGCGCGACTGCTAGTCGCAACTATGCTTCTAATTGCATGCTCGTAAGTGTAATTGTAATGCTTACAATTGAACAATCTATTTACGTTGCAATATCGGATATTGTCACGGCAACTGATCAATAGCTGAGACATTTCTAGTTTCACATTTTTTAGCTAATAATAGTTTTATTATTTCATATTGAAATGATTGTACAACGATGAATTCTTAAACTACAATCCCAATTTTCAGTCACGTATTTAATTTATAAGTTAACAAATATGATACTGTTACTAATCTGGCTTAATTCCCACGTATAGAATGAACAATAAATCATTATTTAGGGTAGATATGCCGTATTTCGCACATCCTTACGAATGAGGGTGTCCATGACGAGGTGGACAGACGACCTGACCGAGATCGCAGGTTAGGGCTGGACGCGGACCGCTTCCGACCGGTTCTTGTGGAGATCGACGGGGGAGGCCTATGTCCTGCAGTAGACGCCGTATGGCTGACATGATGATAATGATGATGAATAATGCGGTATCGTTGATCCTGTATAGTCGCAAATAATATTTTGCGGGGATGTATATCGTTTAAATGTTCATACATATATCATATTCTATAATAAATATCAGTTTATTAAAAAACTGCCAAAGTGATAATGCGAAATTCATAAGTTCTTTTTGTTTTTTAGGAAATGTTCTAATCTATTATTGAATGCAAAATTACCGTGAAATAAATGTATTACTTCAATTCCTTCAAATACAATTTGAACTTGTAACTTTAACGTTTTTGGAACAACACTGTTATATACCTCACCCCGCAATCTGGTGATTCGCATAATTAAACAAATATTGGTATTAAAAACCGTATTGTATTTTTTTCATTAAAAGAGTAGACCTCCCGTGGTTTTCCGTTCATAAAATTAAATGGGCACTTCTACTATTTACGTTGAGGGCGGGCGGGCGGTGTGGCGGGAGCTGCGATGGGCGCATTCGTTTTTCTTTTATTTTTGTTTCCACCCTGTTGGATGACCAACAAAGAATGGACGAGTTTGAAGTTTGTATTAAAAAGTTAAATTGAAATTACATAGTTTAATAATTATCTTAATAACGACACAAATCTCATATATTCAATTAAAACGGCGAAGCGCATTAAATGTCCGTAGACACAATTTGATAATGTTTTTACGACAATCATAACTACGTTAGCGAACGTGGCAATTTAAATACATCCGTGACCCACTAACATGGTCACTACTAATATAGTAAATTGTCTGATAAAGTTAATTCTACTATTTAAATATATTTTCCTTTTTTTAAAAATCCACAGCACAGTGTTAGGGTGTTTTTTGAATGCGGGAAAGAAAAAAAACTGTCACAAGACTCAAACAATGTTCATGAAGTTATAATTAAGTGCCAGTCGACATTCTGAGCCCAACTTCCATCAATTGAGAGAAACATATATACCTAAATAAAACCTACTTTCATCTTTTTACGTAATCCTTTGACTGCTCCAAAAATATAACCAGTAGACCAACAGTGTCCGTAAACAAGAATGCGTACGAATCCGCCTGGTTATATATGTATTAGTTATCAGTCATTATTGTCGGTAATTAGCATACTGAAAACGTAACTGTCTAGCGCGACGCATGACCTGTGGGCACAAGGAGACTGATTCTATCAGATGACCGGTTATATAGGAGCTACGCTAAAGTTAGGTTCTCATCAAAGGCATTCGTGTTGATTAATGCCTTTTCAGTCTGTTTATAAACGTCGCAACTTATTCAAGCGCTCGGGCTACTTTCCTATAACATACATTTTAATTTCAACTTCGCAACTTCGGTTTGAATCGTAAATTTTGCTCGTCACTTGAACTACTCGGACTAATTTTAATGTAACTTTTTTGCGGCAAATGTTTGCTAAATTTTGTGAACAGATTTTTTAAACCGGTTAGTGTACACTTCTAACCGCGCTATGTTTCACTACTGGTAACGAATTATTTTAAATTAAGTTTTTGACATGTAAATTAATATTTACCAATAAACTAATTATTCCTGATTAAAACATGTCATATTAATTCAAATTAAAGCCTTACGATCAATCTTATCGGTTTTGACGTTTTGAGCTGCTTTAGAAATATATAAATAATGAAAGATTTGTTTAAAATCACAACGAAATTTCGATTTTAATATAAGACTACGCGTAAGTTAGTGAGAACGGAGGTGTGTACGTATGTTACTCAATCACGCTAGAACGAAGGAATCTGAAGAAATTCGGTATACAGATAGACTATAGTCTGGAGTAATGAGCTACGTTTTTAGTCCGGGAATAGTTGAGGTACCTGTAAACTATAGTCCTCGCAGGGCGCACCTAGTAGGTACGAGTATAATCTACTATTACGTATATCTTTTCAGTGTAGGTATACCACTACTTCAGGTTGGATATATTTATTTCAACAACAAAAAACTGACATTGATCTACTCTTTTCTAACTTTGGAAACCTTAAAATAGGCAGTGCCATGGGAAACCTGTTGTCTACGTATACGAGGGTCCAGTGAACACGTTTCATATACCCTTACTCCAGCGAATATCTCCGAGAAAGCTCATTTTCATTAAGAAGTTGTAGCGTACATATAATAATACTGGAGGAACGATCGCCGCCGGCCAGTTTATGGGAACGTAAATACAAACGGCTCGTATCTGCGTCTGTGGGGCCCGGTGACGTCATCGCTTGTGTCGGGAAAATTGTAATAATTATGCGGAACCCGGCGTGAGAGATAGCGGCGCGGCGGTCGGTTCTAAGAGCAGTGCTAGGAATACCTGGCTCCGCATCATCGTATCGCAATTGTACAAACAATTGAATAACGCATGGACCGTCCGTGCAAACTATATTTTTTCTGTCATAATTTAATTTTATTGCCAGATAAAATGCAATGCCTCTCAATATAAAAATGCATAAATGTATAATGACGCAGCAAAACCATATGCCAAAAAACACTCTACACAATTGACCAGTTATGTATTTAGAAACGATAATAATTTAGGTATATCCTTTAAGTTACTACTATTCTATAACTATAAGTAATCATAAACTTTGAGAAATAAACACATTTATTTCAATAAAAGCTCTCAAATTAACATCTTACAAACAACATTATACTCATAATAAACTTTTGCAAAGACGTCAAACGGCACGTCATAAATTCAACACATCAAAACTTGTGACTCGTATGTACATAACTACTTTTTATTGAGCACATCAGTTTAGTCGGCCGCCGCCGCCTCCATTTTACACCATCCCATAAATAATATAGGGTCATCGTGCCGGCTACAAACCGGAACATTCAAGTGTCGATGGTAAAAAACTAGTCTTACTTCTGAGACAGTAAAATGCAGTAGTTAAGCTAGGGACAAGTTACATATACGATGTTAAGTTCTGTTGCCGCTTCGAGTTTTCGATGACGCAATTTTAAGATATTTTTATCTAGCCACGACGTTACATCAATTAAAACGCAATCTAGCCAAACCTTAGGCTCGACGATGAAAAAAATGAGTGTTTCTGGTACTCAAATTATTTGTATAAGTGTTTAATAGAATTCCGTTAGGTAGTATTTATCTCTTTTATGAATGTATGTAGGTATGTATATTGTCCATGAGATTTGCATATCAGACAGTTTTTATTTGTTGAGACTTGTTAAGTACTCGTTTTATATATGAAATTCGTACCTGAATTATATTAGCTATATAGCAATAGTCTTCCTAAGAATAAATAAATAAATTTCATACTTTTTGATTTTTCGCTTTGCGTAAAGTGTACGGAACTACCTATTTATTTCTGAAACTGCTCGTTAATTAAATGGTCCACTAGCTCGAGTGTCGTTCGATACCATTTTGCCAAAACATTTTTAAATTTAAATATGAAGGACCTAGAATGGCATATACAAAAATCTACATCAATTGACTACTGTTTCAGAAGTGTACGTGCGTTCTAAGACACGCGTTGCATGACATTCGTCTGGGTGGTTTTTGTTGACATATATAATAATAATAAATCAGTTGTTTGCCCACCGTTTTAAGTGTCGTTAGTGCCATTGGTCGGTGAAGAATACATTATGGAAATTAAACATTTGCTCATCGCGGCCGCAGGAAGTTCCTGGTGTAAAAACTCTCTATGAATTTCCATCTTTATTTTTATACCGGTTTCATGATGCGTTAGAAACATTAATTTATATTTGAAGGAACTTCGCAAACTAAAGAATAAACAAATAAATTATAGTTACTTGTGTTATTAACTGAAATTGAAAAAAAAAACAAAATGTGTGTAAAGTGATACATGGAAATACAATACTACATTACATTACACCTCATTATTTAATTTAAAATACTAAATATACATGCATAATGTATAGCAATACTTAATTGGTGTATGTTATGCTTGATCTTTCTTCTTACAGTTGTATTATAACATCGTCACTGCAAGTTGTAAAACGGTCACGGTTCGGCAGGTCCTAAATATACTCATGCAAAAGTAACAATTACATCTCAAGTATCTAATATTGATAACAAAATGAAATAGAGCTGCATATACTTTCCCATCTCGTCCCAAAATGTTTCCCGCTTCGTCCCAAATGTTAATCGCTGCGCAGAAATATACTAGACGTCTAAGTAACGAATTTTTCTCCCTAATTAGTCGGTGTCACGGCGATTGTGCAAGCGAACCCGCCGCCGCCGCCGCCACCGCCGGACAAAGGGAAACGGGACGCTCATTAATAGCATCTTTCTAACTGCAATTTCGCTGAATAAAACCGGGTCCGGTTAAAAACAGTTCGTAAGTTTTGCACAGAGTTGAACTTACGTCGATTTGTAAATATTATTATTATGATTAACGGGATTTGACGATTAAACTTGTTTCATGTTAGCCAATATGTGTATAGTGTAAATAGTAGGGAAATGTTTCTAGCCGGTAATACACGGTATTTACCCTGATAAACTACTTCACCCCTATTCGACTGCCGAATTGAATTTATTTCTAAAAATCCTTAACATTTATTTTGTTATCGGATTTCAAGAAAAGGAGGTTACTCAATTCGACCGTATATGTGTTTCTTTTTTTATGTATGTTCGCGGATAACTTCGTCGTTTATGAACAGATTTTTTTCATTCTTTTTTGTTTGTTAGTGTATACTTCCGTGGTGGTCCCATTTAAATCTCATCAAAATCTGACAAGTGGTTTTTGAGTTACACTCCAATCAATAACTGATAAGTGCTTCACATACCTCGACACGATATTATAGTTGCGGGTGAAGACATCGATGCACATACACAATAACAATTGATCCCGTGAGTAGCAAAGGTCACTGAAAAGAAGGAAAAAATTTTTTTGGGAAAAAATGGAACCGACTTCAACACACAGAAATGTGAAATGACTTGTCGAAGTCGGTACTATGAGCACAATATTTTGATGTTACTTTTGAACTATCATGGTACCGAGTTCAACAAGTTATTGCACACTTTTGAGTGTTGAAGTCTGTTCCATTTTTTTGGACTTTTTTATAATAATATCTGACCAGATCCTGTTAAGTATTCTAGAGTTATCTGTCCATTACACAAAAAAAATATAATCAAGGATGTCAGGAGCTTACATAGTTAATGTGTTAATGGCAGATAACAGACAGACAGATTTATATTTTGATGGAGTGTGATATATTTCATCCATTTACTAAAGTGGCTCATTTCAATGTACTGTTACCTCAAATATAGTCCCGTGCTCGTGCCCGTTCCCGTGCCCGTGCCCGTGCTCGAGTCCTGGGCGGCAATATGGATATCGGGCGGCATTCTCGTTAATAGTTATAATTTGTTTGTTTTTGCGCGGATCGTGTTAATGTTTTGTTGTTTTAAAGGGACGTGTGTCGTAGCAGATAGTGCGGGAGTCCGCGGGGTGTCGCTGCCGTCGGATATGGCACCAAACGACGATTACAAATTTGTAATACTTTACGTTATCTTCATTTATAAAATTGACTTTGTCTTTCTCATAATAAACTTAATTATATAATAACTAGCTGCGCCCCACGGCTTTGCTCGCGTGGTGATCATTGATGATGATAAAAAGTAGCGTATGTGTTATTCCTGAAGTATATAAATACCAAATTTTATCCAAATCCGTTCAGCCGTTCTGACATGATTGAGTACCAAACCTCCACCCAGCCAACCCTCCATCCATCCATCCAGCCATCTATCCAAACTTTCACATATATAATATTAGTAGTTATTATAGCGGTTTTACTATACGATGGAGTTTAATTATTTATTAAACTAGATAGTAAGCTGACAGCATGGCCAAAACGCTAACTACCTTAGAGTTACAACATGTTGATTTCAACATATCGACTACATTTTAATAGTCTCGTTGATTCCACTAAATCTTAATCCAATCTCATCTCTCTACCGATGTAATGGAGGGACAGAATGCAACAGTATATAAAAATAAACATAAAATGATTGAATTATGCTTTAAAAAAACGTTGATTTTGTACATATTTTATTTTAAAAAAACGTTGATTTTGTACATATTTTATTTTCACAAAACATTGCTTTAAACTTGTATATCATATACACGAAAACATGTATCACTTCCCGACGTGAAACTAGCGGAAGCTCCGTTATCAACTTATCATCGCAATATGTCAAAACCTTACCCCGCGGCTTACCCGTATATATTACTTCCGGTCGTTAGGTAAATACCTAGTGTAAAACTTGGCGCCATGCTGACTCACAATTCTTCTCTCGCCCGCTGGATTTGTATATAATGTCTCTCGGGGCGGGCGCGGCGTCGAACCTACATCTTACTACTTAGCTACGAACGTCCTACCACCAACTTGTACAAACGGCTTAGAGATGCTTACCTTTGAAGAAGAAAAGAAGGTGTAACTTTGGTGTAACCAACTATAAAATTGAGGCTATTTTGTTTACATACTCTTTCTGAATTTTTCTATTTTAGTAAAATGTACATGTTTTAACCCCAACTACTGCAGCTAACCGATTTTCAGGGATTTCAGTATGGCCATCGGTATGCGTACCCTTCGCGGATACATATAATGGATCTATAAGGTTTTTTGGTTTCAGCGTGAAACTGAAAAAGGTAGTAGTTTTCGAACCAAAACTTTATTCTATTTTTAACGAAATTGAACCAAATTTATATTAGGGAGTTAGTGGACAGTGAGACTTTTCGTTTTTAAAATCATAAATGCCAAAGTAAATAATTTGATATGGTTTACAATTGAAACAAGGCACATATATAACGACATAGCTAAATAAATGCTTCAACTTCGGAACCAGCAGGCTATTTGTCAAACTAGAATCGTCTGTTTTAACGGCAGACTAAAGGTCTATATATATATATAGATTTCACGCAAGCCTGTATAAATATTTATTTGTTAAATGTTCAATGTAGTTTTATAATTAAACCACTACGAAGAGTGAAAAGATATAAGTTTACAAACTGACTTGGAAACTATAAGACAAGAGTTAACATTTTACTGCCTGAAGGTGGTTATAATCGCAAAAGGCTTTCTTACGTCTGCCGCGTTTAGCGTTTTGTGTAAGTCAAAAAAAGTTATTGTAGTAGCTGCAGTATTGTAATTAGTTATTAGTATTTTATTTTAATAAAGGCATTTGCCCTTCTATGGTGAAAGTAAAAAAAATAAGAACCAAAATACATCTTGAACATCCCGATAATAATTTCAATTCTTGTAATGAAAATGTATTTCGATATATTTCATTTATTTTACACAAAAATTTAAATAAAATATCTTAATATACCTCTGAATGAGTAACAAAAGCCCATTGTGCCTTTAGAGCATTAAATACCTACATAATGTTACATTAATAAAAAAATAGTGAAAAGGAATCTCTTTATGATGCACGTAATGAAAAAATGGCCCGGGGCTCCATCAAAGAAGAAGCTTGTAAGCTTATTAAGTCTAACCTTCCTTTTGCAACAAAATAATTCTGATGGCTTTGTAACGTCTTCCTTTCTAAATTTAATGATAATAATGAAAATTACATAATTCGTTGAGACCATGTCGGCTGTAAGAATAGAAGAATATACCAATGGAAGCAGAAAATAAATGAAATAAAATAACCGCCCAAGTGCGACTCGGACTCGCGCACGAAGGGTTCCGTACCAGTCCATACAGAGCAAAAACAAGCAAAAAAATCACGTTTACTGTATAGGTATAACCTGATAACATTACCTTCGGTCACATCGTTACTGACTATCAACTGTGATAGTGGCCATACGCTTAATCTATAAATTATACATAAAAGATCTAAAATTAATAGTTAACATAAAATATATTTTTAATTAATAAGAAAATAGTTCAATTATTACCTTTTTTAATAAAACTTTGGTTAACTTCAAGTTTCTAAGTATAATGAAAATAAAGTACCATTTTATTCTTAGATAAATAGCTACGAAACTTACCTACTCCTTTTACTATCTCGGGATTAGACAAGTTTTAGGATCTAAAAGTAAACCTTTAAGTGAGCATGCCAGTTTACCAGTAAGTGGAAAAAGCTAAGTTTGTTAGTGCATTGTTTCGCCTGCCCAGGCTACGATTGTCTCTTCATCGCGAAGAGTAATCCAAAGGAACTTTTAAAAAAATAATTAAGTATTCATGTGTTTTATTCCAGGGTCTAACTAAAGTGAGATAGAGCGCAAGATTTCATAAAGGGTGTTTAAAAATAATGATATACGTGTGTAGCTCTCTCGTGAGGTTGTCGGTGTCAGTCGCCAGGTGAGTTACAATCAGTCAGCTCATAATGTACCTGTAATAAACCTCGAATACTGCAGAAGACAGAGCAGGCTATAAATGCCGACTAGGTTTGTGCTCGCCTAAAGACATAGGTACGCATTATAGTTATATCCCCAAATTTTCAATATTTATTTTGGTTATTCGATATAGTGGCATAAAATAAAAATACTTTTAATTCCTTTCACAAAGTTACGCAACTCATACTTTGGAAAACCCCTTCATATTTCCCCCTAGTCCCTCCCTAACTCCCGATTCAATAATGTAATGACTTGCACTGTACCGGCAACAAATCTGAAAATTGCCAGCGGATATGAAAGAAAACTCTGTAAACATTCAAATGGTCGACCATTAACGGCTATATTGGTTTACGTCGGGCAGTAACGATCTCGATACCGAAACTATATATCGCTCGCAATTGAATCGCAAGAAGCGGCCGTGCGATATTCTATCGGTGCATTTCAGATTCGTTGGGATTCCAGTTGGTTTTAGGAATACCAGTTAGTTGGATAGAGAACTTTTAGGTACATTCATCATCATCATCTCAGCCATAGGACGTCCACTGCTGGACATACGCCTCCCCCATTGATTTCCGCCATGAAGGTACATTAGGTACATTTTTTAGTATATATTAGTTATGATGTGCCGTGGTGGTACCGGCCTAGAATAGTACTCCCCCATCTCTTCCCGCGGGTGCCGTAAGAGTCGGCTAAGGGATAACGTACCAGGAGGTGGGCAGCAGCGTCTTCTGAGGATCGGAAATCATACTGCGCTCGCCAACCCGCCTGCCAAGCGTGGCGAGTATTGGCAAATCCCCCCCTATATGGGGGAGGCATACGTCCAACAGTGGACGCACATAGCTGAGAAAAGAAAAGAAGAAAGTTATGATGTTCCGTTTTAGTTTGTCCGTATTATCTGTTTTAGGTTAATCTGATTGGATGTCAATTAAACAAGTAATATAATTATTTAATTTTTACAGTAATGTTAAAACAAAGAAGGAGATAGATTGCAAGCAAAAGAGAGAAAATATGTAAAAATAATATTTTAGAAATATTTCAATTATCTTAATTTAACTGTTTGTACTTTTGCATTACCGCTTGAGCTGGATCGCTTTAGCGATCTCTACTAACTTACTTTTTAATCACGAGATAACGAATTGATATTCATCACAAAATGATGTACATCAACTAAGGATTAGCTTCTTGTAGTGAAACTATTTTTTTTTGCTAGACTAATGATGGGAATTATGAAGATACACAATACACAGGCAAAAAGAAATTCTTTCATAGTTAAGAACTTGAACATTTTAAAATGGTAATTAAAACGGCCGAGCTATTACTCAACATGTTTAAGATTTGAGGTTACTTTATGTTGTATTAACTAACGCGGGGATTAGGTCGACTATGGTAATAAACTTAAAAAACATGGATGCGTCGATAGCGAGGTTTGGTTATGTTTATAAAGGATTAATTTGGTGAGATGATCATAATCACGCAGATAAGTCATAAAATGCGAATTTGTTATTAAATGAATGATTGAAATTTAGAATTAAAAACTCTTATATATCTGGTATACCTGCACGATTGGCGCTTTCTCTCGTGACCAGACCTGGACCTTACGTTTTGGAGATTTAGGTAAAATGTTAGCCGGAGCAGGAGTCGAGTGATAAGAGGGTGGTATCATGTAAACGTCCACATTACAATACTTTCTTATTCTTTGATGAATTGTTTCAGACGACATCAATTTAAGTCCATTTTGTGGTGGACAATTCTCGAGGAAGCACACCAGTCAGATCGTAAGAACAATGTGCAATCCTTTTTAAACACTATAAAACATTTAGCGAGCCTTCACATACTTGAGATAAAACTCGTCATTTTTGTGGTGAAGCATAGAACAGTAAAAGTTTTTCTGCTATTTACTCCTAATTAACGCAAGCACATGTTGTCCTTGTTGGTACATCATATGACTGGCGGCATGAACATAACATTACAGTTGTGTGGAGCATCCCGTATATAACAATTAGGGAGTAATACTTTATTTAATATATCTAAGAGAGATTCATAATTATGACGATGTCATCTCTTATATCATTTTGTTCTTTGATATTTTGATACGAATTGGTTTTCTGTTTTTCGGTTGTTTCGATCAACAAGGTAAAGATTAATTATTATTTTACAATTATAATTATACGTATGAAGCTATGATGAGCCTATCTTATTGTCTTTTCCATTTTTAGCATCACCTAGAGAGTGTCGGCAGTCATTGAGACGATCGCTTAGGTAGGCGTTGGTATTTCGGTGAAGGTAATTATATCATTCTCAATATCACAACCTGTCGGTACTGTTTAGCACCTGCTCGGTCAGCTGCCCAAAAAATCTAAAACCTGTCACCAAACACTAAGTGTTTTCAATCAATTGTACTCGAGAGCCGAACATTGAGGGAAACCTGAAATTTGTTCCCATTTATAAAGTCGGCGCCGACCCTGGCTCGAGCGTTTCCAGTGTGGCCATTACCGTTCTCTGCACGTGTAGGTGCGGCTCAAAACCGACGATTTACAATATTTGTACGTCATCACCAGTTTCGTTGTTTAACCTTCTCGCACGCGGCGATAACTCACGGAACAATGCCGTGCGAGGCCAGAAATAGCGGCGGAAAACAAACATGATGCACGGACACCGAGCACTGCTCTCGTGTGCTGTGGCTTCTATACTACCGACATCTCACGTAATATCAAGCTTTAAGCAGTTCTGCTATTGACTCAAAGCCAGGGTACTTTAAGCTAAATTAACAACTGTTCGGTAGACGAGTTGTAGGGTGAAGCTGGTGGTTATAAATCAGGCATTGTTTTTTTTTTTAAATGTGTATCGCGGCAAATAAGCATGTGATTTGGCCATATAACATTTTTTTTCAAAGTTCATAATCGAGAATAATTGAGTTAGGGTTTTTAGTTCGTTCAGTGAGCATTCCTTTTAAATACATCTTTTAGCAAAAACGATAGTCTAAGGTTATAGTGAAAATTAGTTAAATTAGTGGTAGGCTTGTGTTAAATGATGATATTTGGACGTAATTGGTTTAATTACTCAAACTAGCTAAGGTTATCTAAATTCTTAAAAATGAAAGGCTCTTATTCTGTATACGCTATCCAAAATCGTATAACTCCGTACAACGCTGTCTCTAAGCTCTAAGACGAGTTTTAGTCGGCAGCAAATAACTTAATGACTTATTTTGCTAAACCGCTAAAACTACCCGCATATTATGTTTATATCATTAATGTAATTATTTTCATTCTTACTTGTCATACTAATTTGGTTAGTGTCGCACTTTATCATACTTTATATATAAGAACTATCTTATATATAAAGCAATTTTAGTTAGTTTTATTGAACAACAGAATCGCTACTAATGATCGTTAATCTAAGAATTATGTAACTAAATATGAACATTTAAAATTTTATTATGCAAGTAGTTAAAAAAACATCTATAATCCCACGTACGCTCATATAGCTTAAAAAACTATGCAGTTAGTCGATTGTTCGTAAAACAATTAAATAACCGGCTGGAGCGAGTGCAGTGGTAGCTTCCAGGTGAGTTCGTGTCGTGTTCGTAGTTCAGCGAGCACGCGTGTGCGATGGGGGACTGCTACTGTTCACATGTGGGGAACACTACACATATATAGGTAAATCGATTATGGGCATAGTATACATGTTCAGAGGAACAACAATATAACAACATTTTCAGGAAATTTTCGATTTGATTGTTTATTTTTTTTCTTCTTTTTTTTGATTGTTCTTTATTTAGTTTGTTTGCATTGAGTAGGCTCCGGAACTACTGAACCTATTTGAAAAGAAAGCTACGCTATCCCCGGGTGACATAGGCTATATTATATTTTCAAAAAAATTTCGGTTCCTCATAAGTTTTAATTTTGAAATTTTTTGCTACTTTAAAATTTATTTTTACATTATGTAACATAATAATAAGGAACATTTAAACATCTCCAACTGTGCGCTTTTTTCAAAGTATATTATATCTTTCGTTTGACCGCTATTTTACTAGATGTTAACCTTCAAGGTGGTCTACGGTGAAGCAGGCAAGCTTAGGTACCCACCTATTGTATGTATAAAACCATGGTTTGCTTCATCGTTATTTTATTTTGAGATATACGCCGTTTTTATCCATTAGTCATTTTATAAATATTTGCTCTACCCGGTTGAAAGAATCATACCACTTTCAGGAACACACTTGGGAATTTAAATACCGGCTTTAATAATAAAAGGCTGTTGAAATTAGCTTTTTGAACTTTTTATTGCCTTGAACCACTGTGACATGCTGAATTGCAGCATAAAAAATATTCGCTTTTATCGCTTATTTAGCTCGCAGAACGGGGCATGTCCTGATATAAGTAAATTGCCGTCACAGCCTTTCATCGTCCGTAGGCGGCTATCGTTCCCAAGATAAGCGCTTAAAAGCCTCACGGAAAGCGCTTTCAGCAGCCGGGCTATTAGAATGTTTCCATACTTTTTGCTTCGCACCACGACGTTCAGACATAGGTACAAGTGTGTATGTACATCGCACACGTATCTACTCGTAGCATGGACAGGTATTTGCGATTATTATAAGGTATCGTTATAGTATAAATAATCCTATCAGCTATGTCACGTCCAAACCATCCATAAATTAATGATAAATAATTAAAAACTAAACTGGGCTCACTGAGATAGTGTTGTGGGTCACTATTGTTTGTATTATATTCTTTTGTTATTGAAACTGACGTGGTTTTGACATATTACGAATGTATGATGTTCATTTGTTTTGCGCTAAGATCCGTTTACAATGCTGGAGCAAATGGTTCATATCGTGTTGTTGCTGCTCGAATAGCTAACGATGCAATATGCGTACGGCCATAATAATAAAAATAATTGAATAACTTAATGCTTGTAAGGATTAGTCATTTGTAGTTTGAAATGCAAAGAGTTTCGACAAATGTCTACCCAAGCCGAGGCGCAGCCGAAGGTGGGGGTTGACAGTCGGAACAAGTAGCAATGACGGTTCCGCACGTGTACTGAACAACTATTTTTAATACATTACATTACATTAATTAGTAGCTTCTTTTGAGAAATATTTGCATGAATCAAAAACTTCTATGATTTTTTTTTTTGTAAAAACTTCGTGGTTGTTTTTTTCTTTTTATCAGGAATGATTTTAACAGTTGGGAAAGAGAACGCACGAGTTCGGAAAAGGTAAAGAAAAAGCTCGAGTATGTGATAGCCCACTTTTTGAGCAACTGTATTAAAAACTATAATACCGATTTCCTATCTACTGATTCCTACAACATTTTCAACGCTTGCTTGAGAATAAAGAACAATTAAACATCTGATTTACTAATGTCATTTACATACGGAATCAATCAGGAAGAAAGATCTAAAAATATGATACAAAAGGTTTTAGTTATATTTTAAGAATCTATGTTTTTAAAGTTATGAGGATTTAGTTTTTCTTTTCTGAAATAATATACTATCGAATAGGTAAAATATTTAAAAAAAATAATAATATAAATATAAGTTGTAGTGATCTGTGGGAGCAAACATGAAAGAAGTGTACAATCGAAGGGAAAACCTCTTCACTGTTTTGGAAGTCGTTTAAAAATCCATGAACTCTCACAGGAGTTTAATAGGTAACATTCGATTTACATTGTTTCGGTATACAATTTTGCGTAGCTTGTTGAATAGAAAGAAAACTATATAATATGTACATAAGTACCTTATTCACTTGTTTGTACGATGACTACACTAATACTTTCTAGCAAATGATTCGTGCTGCAGACGCTGTATGCGATCAAAATCTCCGCAAACTCCGCGCTTTAATTGCGCCGATTACGCTTCGTCCCCGTCCCGCGCCACGGCTCTGAGTCGTGACTCCGCTAGATGTGGCCCGGCCCGGATAGATAAGGGGCATCTTCAATACAGGCAGAGATGTTGTTAGGGCCTATACTCGTACAACACCGGTAAATGTTAAGTCGACGACGCGACGCGACGTCACAAAACCTAATAATGTTAATGCATTATATTACAAAGGCATCGCGGGAGGGCGAGCGATCGCGGAGCGGAATCCCTTTATTTTTCTTCATAATATTAGAATTTGTGATTACTTTAAAGAAAGGTTCGTACATCAAAAGATGCCATTGATCAGCTTATCGAATTACGTGATTGCAAAGGAGCACATTTCAGGGCAGTATCCCAGGTTAGCTTCGCTTATGTAAACTAATTATATAAGCTTTCGGCTTCCTTTGATAATAGGGTCATAACTTTTTAACTTAGCAGCGTTGATTATTTCAATGTGAAGTGCATTCAAACGGTAACAATTATGCTGATTATGAATGTATAAACACAGGAATTATTTACGTAATAAATCAAATCAGAGTGTTCCGACTATAGTTTCGACCAAATTAGGTTACCAATACAAGGAAATACAATAAAAACAATGCAGCACAAGACTGCTATAATGGGTGCGTCCATTTTGCATGAATTTGTTAAACGCTTAAAACGACAATTATTGCACCGTCCGTCGACTTGGTTTTCTTTGTTATTGGAATTCCTTTGTGCCGGGCGGTAGTCTAGGCGCTGTGGGGGGTGCGCGGGGGGTGGGGGAGCGGTGGGTAGTTGCAGTGTAATGTTGGTGCACTTGCCCCGGTCAGGAAGCGCGCCGGAATGCAGTCAGTCGCGTTTGTGCCGCCCGCGCCGGAGACGTGAGGGGCGCAAGGGCAATGCTCGATCCGCCGCAGCCGCCGCCGCCGCCGGCGCAGGCGCAGGCGCGGCTCTGTGCTCCTTTCATCTGTTATTCTGTATTTACTATTAGCCGGGATATGAATGTTTATATGATAACTTTATACAACCCCCGCGTTTTCTTAACGGAATCTGCACACGCTTTGATTGGAATCAACAAAAAATCTCCGATGAAGCTGCGTAATTAACTCAATTTATTTTTATTTAGAAACCGGCTTAGTCTTTATGAATGTATAAAACACGGGAGTTACTCACGTAATAAGTCAGAGGGTTCCGACTGTAGTTTCAACCACATTCGGTGGTCTTTTTCAATAGGTGGCCAACACCGCCTGGAAGTATGCGACTTACGGATGGTTTAGTACTAAGAAAAAGAAAGTCTTGCAAACGTCACATTTTCTATATTAGAAATTTTGGCCAGTCAACAGAGAAATTATGAAAAATATTACAAGCTGCTATAAAAGCAGAGAAAATTTTTGGAGAGTAGAGTATTTTTTTCTGCCATCTCAAATGATTGTACGTTTATTAGGGGCGAACACGAGATCTGTTTTTTACCTTTTATCTATACTAATACTATGAAGAGGTCAAGTTAGTGAGTTTGTGAGGTTGTAGGGGGTAATATCTGGATCTACTGAACCGATTCTTTTAACCAATAGAAAGCCACATTATTTGTGAGTTTCATAGGCTTCATCATCACCATCAGCATGCGGGTGAAGCCGCGGGGCGCTGGTAGTGACGTATATTTGCGTAAGTTATTTTATTTCCTTTTTTATAATACGCAAGCGTTTGACCACTATCTCACGTGTTAAGGGTTGATGCCTGACTGAGCGATATACTCGGCCCATAATCCCTTACTAAATTAATCGCTAACCTATTTTTTGAATAAAATAGCGCACAAACACCGAATAAATCAAATTTGATTTATGCTTTAGATTGTAACCTATATCTGATACATAAATGGCAATCATATTTGTTTCTTAAACGGGTTTGGCTAGGACTTTTAATAAACTGCTTATTTTTTTGTTAAAATGGTCGCTTTTCTAACATATCCCGAATCATCATTCTATTTTAAGATGCTTTCTAAAGCGTCCCGATCTATCAGTATATTATAGTGCAGTTAATTACTGCCATCGATCCGTCTGAACAGTGTAGAATAACGCACAATCCAATTTCTATGTACAGTGGAGCGCATACTCGTAGGCTGTCAAAGACCAAAATTGAACTGTATTTGAAATCTATGAGCGCTCTTTGACGAGCTCCAGTGAGATCAACTCGCGCATAATTCGACAAAGGTCTCCCATCTCGTCTAAAGCGCATTCGAATCGCAAAACTACTTTCGCAAACGCGCCTCTACTCGCTCCATAAACACAATATAAAACATAGTAAGTAGGGGCTCTATCGCACACGCAAACGTACGTACGGGTCTACAGTGACTGTCTCCGCGGAATTGATGACAACAAACGTTAACACGTCAGAGCAGTGAAATGGGAGATTATGGGTTATTTGTGTGTGCGCAAAGAGTATAATACTGCGAGTAAATGATTTACGAGTACATAATATCATTCTAGTTATAACATAATATAAGTCGCGTCCCGTGGTTTCACCCGACTGGAGTACGGTTTTCCTGTTACCTTGGTTACCCACGGAAACATTTTTCAGGAATAAAAATATCATGATCATCATCATCATCATCTCAGCCATAGGACGCCCACTGCTGGACATATATATTGATTTCTAAAGGACCGGTTGGAAGCGGCCCGCATCCAGCCCTTGCCTGCGCTCTTAGTCAGGTCGTCTGTCCACCTGGTCGGTGGCCATATATATCATAATTTTGAGAGAATATATAAGGAGATTGGCTAAGCAGGTATACATGGGTGAAGTGAATGGTAGTGTTGGAAGAGGAAGGGCTAGGCGAACGTTCCGAAATCAAATTGAGGAAGTTCTGAGAATGGGCCAGGTCAAGAGTACTTTAAACAAACGCTCTTGTATGAAAGGTTTGATGAGCGTGGATGAAGCTAAAAAAGTGTGTTGGGATCATAACTGTGGTCTCTGCCTACCCCTACAGGAAAGCGAGAAAGAGGGGTAATTATATGTTTCTCATCATCATAATGACAAACATTTCGAAGCGATGACAGCTCAGCAGTCCTTGAGAGCCAATAATCATTTTAGGTCTAGCGTGATTCCATCTCCGATCACATCGTCACTGACCATCAAGTGAGATAGTGGTCAAACGCTAGATCTATAAACAAAATGTATGTATGTTTTAAAAGTAGCATTTGTGCTATTTTAGGCTATAAATTAAATCTGTGTCAAATTAATATTCGATTAAAATTATTTTTTCCTTAAAACCAATGTTCACAATATGCGAATTATGTTGGAACACAAGGCATAACAGGGTACACGTATGGCCAGCGTGATGCCTCTTTACTGTATGGATTGTCCTTACTCTTCGTCAGCGGTACTTCCAAAAGCGTCACTCTGATGTCAGTCACAGTTGTACTAGTGATGTACATCACGCAATGATACGGCCGCGTCATCGCTTTGAGCCGGTGAGTGCCGCAATTTCACCGGAGCGACTGTGCGTCGGAGCGCGCCGCGGAATGCAGCCGTTATACTGCTTATACTCGTGAATGCGTCGCGGTAGTTATGCGTTATATGCGCGCCACTCGAAAAGGATTACCCACTAGTTGGCGGCGGTTAACTGCGCGCTCGCGGTTCGCCAGCGAAACTATCGGTTTGTTTGGAACGTTTGAATTTGGAACGTTGTATTGGCGGATTCTTTACTTAAATGACATTTTTATTTTAGATCACTGTATCGGGAGTTCCATGATTGGATGCGTGCACAAATAATCTATAGATTTATATTAGTGTGGAGTATTCATGAGAAATTTTCATTTTGTTACAGGTAAGACATCGGTATACGTAGAGCATTATGTATTTAATTGCTTTGCACAAGAGTGGTTTATCGTAAGTATGTATTACAATAGAACTAAATTTTTTTCGTGTAGCAGCCACGCAACAAAAGTTTTTTTAAGGTTTTTTTTTATTGTTTGATTACTATTAAAATAATCTCGTAGCATTTTTAACCTACCGCAATGGGTAAATAATGCATTAACTGCTTTCATAACCTGTTATATTCATAACATATTATTAATAACGTTATATATTTAAATATGTAACGTAAATGATCGCAGTCACTTAAAATGAATAGCTGCACTCTTACGACTACCTGCATAAGGTAAAATGAACTTCTTTACGTCAAAAAACTTGAGACAAACTGCTATTTTTCAATGTCTCTACAACGACGGGTAGCTTCGTTAGTTAAAGCGGTTCATTAATATTGTAGCAGATCTAGTCTTAGTGCCAGGGAGCGTTGCAATGTATCCAAATGAACAGGAACCCTAAATCTGTATGATTATTTATGCCTGGAATAAGTTTCGTAGAGTGGGTTGTCAGTTGGGTAATTTCGAGTACGATCTTGTATATTTGAATTTAAATGAGGCGATTCAAGAAAGTGCCTGATTTTCAAAACGTAAGGGTTTCTAACCTTTTTGTTACATCTCATTATTATATCATAATTGAATTATAACTTTTGTTAATAATACAGGAGCGCTCGTAGAGGAGCATTTCTTTACAATACGATCTTTATAATGGTACTAATCCTAACGATTCCTTGAACGAGTAACCGCTAGTAGTGCCATTTTTATTTTGACAATTCCGTGCTTTGAAGGGCTCGTTAGTCCGTCGGTTCCGGTTCCCGTCTTACGGTAACAGTCGGCTACCTCGAAGGTCCGTGGATGTCTTTAAAACTCTTATATCAATCAGACTTGCCACTCAGGTCAATACTGATAAGAAGGCTCGTGTCCCGACAAATGAAATAGTTGATAAGGTAACTGTTTCTATGGGCTTATCCTTTCCACTTTATAAACACTCATATATTATATATAAGCAGTAATTTAAATTTATATTTAATTCACCTTCACAATTTGTAATGACCGAAATTTCCTCATATTCACTTACTTTTTAGAACGCGTCGAACCTGACGACACGGCTATTCAAACAGAAGGCTTTTAGAAAGCCTCAGGTCTCAGGTACGCGATCGATACCCACCGATTTGGATAACGCTACGTGTCCCTATCGACAACAAAATTTAAATTTTATATTCACTCAGTGGTTAGGGAAACCTTTTTGAGTATCGATACCGAGAATGTATCTATGTCTGCGGCACTAGTGAGTATCGATACTTTATAAACGGTATCTGGTCCTACAGCAACAGTGCTTCTCAGGATTTAAAAAAAATCAATTCATTTGCGCGATAAAATGCTTCTGCAGAAAATATACCGAAAAATGAAATTTGTGTATATCAAATATTACACTATCTTCACCCTGCGGGTTTTATCGTACGGGATATACCAAATTGTTTAAGCGCCTCAGATATAATAAAAACAATGTAAGGTCGGCAACAACTTCAGTATCTAAGCCGAGTTGTGAACTCGTACATACAAACACAAGCTTTGAGTTTGTGCGGAATTTTCGTACCAATAATTTTTTCGAGTACCATGTATCAGGTACCGCAGGTTAAAGTTCAATACCTAGTATTACACTCAAGTACGCAAGTAAAGTACAAACTGTACGTGTGTGTCCTCGGTTTGGGAAGTGGCGGGAGTCTGCGAACGAGACCATGAGAGTGAACCACTCGCGCGGAAGGAAAGCTTTGCTACTCGCATTGTGGGAAAGCTTTGAGAGTTAAAATGTTACTGCATTTTGTCTTCCTTGGATTTTATACAATATGTGTTATGGTGATTTAGAATTAAGTAATGGAAAACTTTTGAAACAACTTTTTTTCAATAATTTATTTGTTTAAAATAATTCTAACATGATCGTTTATGTACAGTTAATGTATACTCATAGTTAAAGAATTGAAACTATCCGGATATTTACCATCTAATTTATTTATATTGAACTATATTATGTTTTAATTTGTACACATATATTACCACAATATAAATAATATATACAGATTAAGCTGTGGTACGGCGCACTAACGCCTTCTTTCCGAGACAGGTATTTACGAATAATCATACAGATGTTTAAGCGTCTACAACTAGAATTTAAATTGTGCGACACGAAAACGTACACAAACGTTGCAGATTTAACCAGCACAAAGACACACAGAGTCCCCACAAACACACAACCACTCTCATTTACTCGTAATTCGTCAAACCCAAATACGGCTTGATGTATTGCCAGCCGTAGAGAAATTTACATTTTGCCGGCCAGTTTATTTCGGCGGTAAATATCGAGTAGTGCGCGGAGGGGGCGGTGGGGGCGATGGGCCCAGGTGTGTGCGCAAACGACGCAAGTTTCGCTAATGTGCGGCATAAATGATGACATTGTTGGGGGACAGACTTAGCCCACTTTACCTGCGACGCTACGACTTTCGGCCGAGCTGGAAAAATAACACGCGTTTTGTTAATATCACAATATTTAATGGTAAGATATTGATAAAATATCTTTACAGTATCTATGCACGAGTGGATAGACACCTACTAGGCTTACCTGCTACATCTTAGACCGCGTCATCACTTAACATCAAGTGAAACAATAGCTTATAATGTAAACAAAAGATGTAACGTAAACTCTAAAACTTTCACGGCCGGCGTTACATGTTGTATGTATTGCTCAGTATCAGAGAAGACGCCGCGAAGGAGAGTTCTACGCTCTTGTCGCCGCTTGAACCTGAACCACTGAAGATGTCGACCGCAGTGATTGACGAAACGTCTGGAATACAAGTTTCACTTAGACCACGGCCAAAAGATTTAACAACAATAACTTAAAAATAGATCATTTCTTAAAAATAAGTAGGAGTACTACTCAACGGATTTCTAAATTATTTGGCACCGGTCTGAAGGATAGTAAAACAATATATCCTTTAATGATAAAACAAAAATTACCAAATTGTAAACCAATTTGGTAAGTTTTTTTTTTATCATTAAAGGAAATATTTTTTTCTAAATGAAGAAGATCTGTTAGAATAAATATTAACAAAAAAAATTACCAAAAAATGGAACCGACCTCAACACTCATAAGTAAAAAAATTCTGTTGAAGTCGGTACCATGATAGTTCAAAAGTAATTATTACCAAAATTCTCATGAAAACTATTCCCTCCTTAAATCCTTTATGAATTAAATTAAAAATTCCGATACACTGAAAAAAAATTATTTTTTTATTTCAATTATTACGTTGATTATAATGTAAAAAACAGTTATCTTTGAATATGTTTATATATGTTTATATATTATGTTTGCGATGGCTGAACATATTGTACACTGTAAAATACAAATTTAATTGTAGTAATTCTTGATACTCGTTTTAGATACACTGTTACTCTCAATAGCGCGGGTAGTCCAAATAAAAGCATTAGAATTGCAAAATTTCAAGCCTATTTTCCACCGTAATCAAATTGGCGTTCCCGCGGGCTTTCTTACAAATCACCGGATGCCTGTAAATCGTACGGAACCCGTTCTAGATTTATTTCTCTCGTCCGAGTACGTACATTTGGGTGTTTTGGTTCGTAATTTACTCCCGTAGGCATTTACTGGCTCTTTTATGGCTATTACAATAGATAGAGAGAATTGAAAATATATCTTCTACACGTCTAGTACAACTCACATGAATTATGGACAAATATGATCACATTGTGATAGTATTATATTCTATTTTTAAGCGATGATAGCTCAGCTATAGAAGCGGTGGCTGTCAAACTGACCGACGCTGAGTCGATCTCCACCAACACCTTGAGCTTCCAGTGAAGGTAACACCGTTATCAAATTCCCAGCATGCTGGTAGGGACTTTCGAGTACCTGCCTGCCCTCAAATTTGAACAACTTCACTAAACACAGTGTGTTCAGGCAGCAGTTGAGAGCCCGTAAACATCCCAGTTCTAGCGTGATCACATCATCGACCACGTCGTCACTGACCATCGAGTGGAATAATGGTTAAACGCTAGATCTATCAAGAATAAATCTATAAAAATATATTCTTTATTATGTTCTATACACGTAATTTTTGTAAGTAATTATGTGTGTGCTGGGATTCGAGTGTAAAAGTTTTAAATAAGTTACCACAGCCGTGACTTGCCTTTTTCAATTGATAACATATATTGTTGAGATTTGAAGCGTTTTCTGAAGGATACATGTAGAGTACATGTGTACTTCTCTCGCCCGCAATATGAAGGTGAGATCACCTGTACGTCCTGATAAACGTGGTACACGCCCAGCGCAGATAAACTAGTAGAAAGATATATCGAATATTACCCAGTTTAAAATGGTTTGTACACGCACGGGCGATGGCGTATATATTTGTGTTTATTCAGTAGTAATTGCTATTTAGATTCGATGTTAAACATCTGGAAAACGAATTTAGCAGTTATTTTTATCTACTCCTCCTCCTCCTCAGTCGTTCCCTCATTGATGAGGATCGTGAGTTTTCCCACGAAGTGCGATGGATTTCACTGCGGCCCTCCACTTGTTCCTATCTTTTGCTTCGTGGAGTGCTACGTGAACTGGCATCTCCAGCTGTTGCTTCACCTGGTCAGGCCAACGTTTTGGGCTTCGCCCTCTAGGCCTTTTGCCCTCATTATGCCCCTTTTTATCTACTAGATTCAACATAATTTTGGCTTCCCATTTATGTATAAAACACCAGAAACCGGCACACTACATTAACAGATAAAATATCATCGTTATAACAGATTAGAATCGTTCATCGCCGGGCATAAGTCATTGTCTCCTCGATTCTCAACAGAACCAGTCGAAAGCGATTTGCATCTCTTTCTGAAGCTGTTAATAGTTCGTCTCCGGCCACCTTGTTGGCGAACGATTCGTGCCTCTTCTGTCAGTGTCAGTGTCAGTGTCAGTGTGATCTCTACACGGCAGCCTACCGAATCTGTCCACTATCATCTTGAATGATTTTTGACACTATTGCCTTTGTATGATGTGTGCCTTCCAGTTTTTGAGGATGTCTAGCCAGCCAGGTACTAGAAAGTACTCACCATGCTGCAAATCCAAACGTCTTGCGTCTAGTATCGACAAGTATTGGAATTGATCCGTTAAAGGCACCATTCGCTAGTACGTTCATGAAAGCTTCGTCAAGCTAGAAGTATACACTCCATACGGTAAAATCAATAGTCGTGATGTTCGTAGGCAGATACCGGTGCTGCTTATCGCTCGTCTCCGTGTTTCGGGTACGCGATAACACGCTACTGATTACTGATAAGGCTTCGATATGGAATGGTAGTTAGAATTATTTTGCGTCCATTTTTGGGGATATTTCAGACATGGTTCATTTGTACCTACGTATATAACTGTAGATGTTATTAAAATACCTGCACAAAAAATAAAACTCCCATATATAATAATACGAATAATATATAATATATAAATACGAAAGATTGAATGTATGTCTGTTATTCAATCAAGCTGGAACAGCTGAATGGATCTGGATGAAATTTGGATATACCTATATTGTAAATTGAAATAGCAATAACGGTGTTACCTTCACCGGAAGCTCGAGTTCTTGTTGGGGATCGAACCAGTGTCCGTCAGTTTGACAGGCGACGCTCTCTCCGCTGAGCTATCATCGCTTCAAAAATCTTAAATCGTCTTAAATCTAACCGTCCGCGTTATATTCACAAACTAAACAATCTATGTATGTGGTAAGTTATGTCTATAGCTGCCGAAACAAATGCGCGTCCACCATCGTTGGTAAGTTATTATTGTATGACATGGCTTTTATATTGGATAAAATGTAAAATTAAATGAATAAATCTTATCCAGGCTATCTGTGGTACTAAACGCATTACCTCAGCGGGTGCACTTTACAACTGCACAAAAACTTTGTTCCTCTAAATATAAAATTCATAAATCTAATTCTCAAATTGTCACACAACTCGTAGGTTCTCCGAACATAGTTCCATACATTAACAACGATTATAAGTTTGACGCATACGAACATCAGCCAACAAACAGCTCACCAGAATTAGGTTGGTGGTAAGTAAATCGAGTGACAACTTCCGAGGGCAAGTGATACGAACGCCGAACACTGTTTAAACCACGTTTAAACCATGTTCAAACACACGTAAGCGTTCCTCCTCACACAAACTTAAATCTACGCGACCACAGAATATGTACACACGGCAGGAACAGATGGGACACAGGTAACAAAGCGAGAGTAATTACCCAAAGTAACATTTGAGTAAACACGCGAAGGTCGACTGCAGTCTTATTCAAAGCTTATGTGTAAACTTTGAACATTATTTCAAATTAAACTTTCCTGCTATGCGAGAAACAATCGGTTAAGTGAGTGAGCAAATACAGATAGCTTCCTTGGACTTATATTTTATCGATAAAACACACAAGTTCTTAATGACAATGTTTGGTGTTGTCCAAGACATATAATATATCTGTGCCGGGAAAATGTTGTGTTGTTTTTGTTTTCTTTGATATTACATTTAGTTTTACCTAGTAATACATAACTTAAACATGTATAGAAACCTATGTATTTAAAATATCAGCATTAGCATAAATACATTACAAATACGATCGGTAGTAAGGACAATAATTATATTTTATTGTTCGTATTATGACCCGTGTCGGTAACTACTAGAGCCTGTGGCCATAGCCGAGCAAGCCTTTCGCTGTGTGGATGCGCTTCTTTTCTGTTCTCCTATTAACTATGTATAGAAAACCCTTTGATTAACTACTATAAATTTGAAAGTAATAAATCTATTAAATCACTTAGATTCGTCGATATGTAACAGTATTCAGCCAATATTTATGTTACAATTACATTTAAGATTTCACAAAATCTCTTGTTTGCGGCGGTGGAAAGAGTGGATGGACGTTACTAGTAGGTATTATTTGTTTTGGCAATAATTTGATTGACAAAGTGTGTGTTGGTCCAGTTTTCCTTTACCATACAGGGGGTTTGCACAAACGTATGCTTCAACCGACCAATCAGAGGTTTAAATAAAGAACACTCAAAGCAGTTCTAACTGACTAGATCACCATGTTTCGACCTGTGTCGTGGCGAAGATTGGTGGATGGTATTGGCTACAAACGAAAATCGTGTTTCAACTCTTGTAATTAGTTAGTTACTCAATGGTTTCAACATTACATTTTGACGATCTTTGTTTTGCGCTCCATCGAAGATTAACCCCGTCACATGTCAGTGGTCGCCAATTGTGTGGTTAGACAATGTTGTCACAACTGCCCACGGGTTGCACTTAAACACTATTATTATCTGTTCAATTCTTCTCTCAGCCATGTGCGTCCACGGCTGGACATATGCCTCCCCCATATAGTGGGGTTTTGCCAATACTCGCCACGCTTGGCATGCGGGTTGGCGAGCGCAGTATGATTTACAATCCTCAGAAGGCGGTGCTGACCACCTTCTGGTACGTGATCCCTTAGCCGACTCTTACGGTACCCGCGAGAAGAGATGTGGGAGTACTATTCTAGGCCGGTACCACCACGGCACTGGTGGTATCTGTTGAATATCACGCCAAAACGAGTAATACAATCAATTTGTTTAAATTTTACGTTTGATTACACAAATGATTGCGGATTGTTTAATTATGTATTCCCTTTAGACTTGTGTGGACAGGTCCAGCGGCGATATTTTATATTTAATGCGGTTTATTGTACAATTTAATGGAAATTGACTGGTCACGTGTATAATAAAACTGTAGGTATTCGTCGTTAAACCGTGGTGGTTTTTGGATGATTATCATTTCTTGGTTAAAGTTTACTAAATAGACAATATTGACTCTTTCAGCGTATATTTTTGGAAGTCATAGATGGCTAAGATAAAGATGTCTCATAAACTTGAAAAAAATACCACTTATGGGAACAGTTTATGCAGGTCTATTCGGATTGAACGAAATTTAGTATAACTTGCTAATTTTTTTTATAAAAAAGAGTTTGCGTCTGCATAATTTTTCTTTTATCTAATAATCTTGGTAACGATGAATACGCGTGAACTATTTCAGAAAGGAAATTGAAATGTCTAAAATGAGTAATTTTTTTGAGCCCGTAGGTCATCCGTACAGTGTGTGGATACATTTTGTAATATTTGAAATGAACACGCACCAGGATATGTCCCGCCCTTTCCTCCCGTCACCCCGCGAGTCTCGGCAAGGTCATCGGCGCCTCTTTATACCTTAAATGCCTGTTATTTATTTGTTTTTATGAAAATCATCATCTCGGCCATAGGACGTCCACTGCTGGACATAGGCCTCCCACATTTAATAAAATGTCTGTACGTAATTGGAGCATTCGTAGCCTAGCGGTGTGTAAGTCTGCTGTCAACATGGCGGTCGCTAGTTTAAACCCCAAACCGTGGCTTGAGCTTCGGGTGAAGATCGTTATCGCATCCACAGCATGGGGGTACGATATTCTCCAGTGTCCGCCTGGCTAGCTATTATCCTTAAGTTTAAAAAACTGTCACTAAAAACCCACAGTGTGGTCAGGCAGCTGTCCTTCACGGCCACCTTCGATCATATCATCACTGAGCATTAAATGAGATGGTCGACCCACGCTTCATGTACAGTGTACATAAAAAAGAATTGAACAGTTTCTGTACTGCCAATTTTGATACCCTACGTGGTATCCAAGCTACCGGGAGACGGAGAGTTCAGTTATTGCTTGGAATGCATTGGTGCTTAAAAATATTTTAAAGTAAGTATATTCATGTTATCATAGGTTATTTAGCTAAACGTTTTCGTTCTTTATCATTTTTCTGCTTTTATCTCTAACATTTTCGACAACAACTATTGTTGACAATAACATTTATCATATAACAACTATAGAACCGTCCCGGCCTGCCGCAGTATAAACGTGTAACAAACAGTTTAAATAATAAATCCATATGCAGTTGTTTTTACGAGCGCATAACGCTTTGAACACCTGTCTGTAATGTCACCCGCCGCGCCTGCAGACGAACATGGTTTGTGCAAAAGTGCACTTTTTACCGACAACTTGTACCAGATAATTGACAGTACTCGATTCCATTGTTTTACGCTGCGTTACGATCTCGATATCATTGCGATAGAGATTTGAGCTCAGTAGACGAAAATATTCTGGAGATATGTGAAGTACAGTGAATGATTGAGAGAGTAGACACGAGCAGTACTGACGAGTATGCTGAAAATACTGTCAGTATAATTATACTAAAACTTAAGTTTTACTATGGTTATACTTATATTGTTTTACCGTATTTACCGTATCGTTGTTAGAGACAGTTGTGATATCTACGAACGATAAAAATAAATAAAAACTCGTAAAACAGAGAGCCGATAAACACAACTCAACAACACAACAATTACTTAAAAGTACGCGTCGTCCATGCTAATGGTAAAAACCGCTATGTTGTTGTCAATAACATAATTACATAGACTATATACTACTTAGCTCCGTTCATATTCTTTGATGAATGTCAACACGTAAAATAGTCGTTAAGAAGAACTGTCAATGTTTGTGACATCCACGGTCCGGACTTTAATGATAACACGTTTGTATCAAATACTGTGTCAGGAGAAGCGTGTGTCCATCATCGAACGGCATATACAATTGTGGTGATTGTGTCAAATCATTAATGATGATTATAAATTACTTTATTTTCACTTTGATTCCAAATTATTAAATTAAATAATAAATTCCAAATAAAAGAACTGCGATCCTCGCCTACAATTGGGAGAAAAAAGGGGTGTTAGACTTATTTACTATATATGTAATATACAGTTCTTCTTCTTCTTCTTTTCAGCCATAGGACGTCCACTGCTGGACATATGCCTCCCCATATAGGGGGATTTGCCAATACTCGCCACGCTTGGCATGTGGGTTGGCAAGCGCAGTATGATTTCTGATCCTCAGAAGGCACTGCTGCCCACGGCTCTTACGGCACCCGCAGGAAGAGATGGGGGAGTACTATTCTAGGCCGGTACCACCGCGGCACAGTTAAAGGTGTTGAATGTCAAAAGTGTGCGACACGTGAAATGTCGTGTTATTGAATCTTGCATCTTAGATTCAGTCAAGGCTGCACCGATGTGAACGGATTGAAATTAGCGGACGATCGGAGCAAAAGGATCGTCAAAATCAATGTTAGTGCCGCAAGGATGCTGCCATATCGAATTGTAGCCTTTAAGCCATGACATTGTGTGATAGCCGAAAATAAAGGTTATTTTAAACATGGTGAGCAAATACTTTTCGATGCGCAAATCTAAACGTATTTTGTTGTGCGATTTTCAACCGATCATTTTTGTTTTGATATTCATTTTTTTTTTCGCTGTATCTTCTCGGATCAGTCGCCTGCATAATTATCTGCTTTATTCACACTTAAGCCCATTGTTTATCAACAAACAATATCGGTCCCAAAGTTGGAGTCTCAACATCTTAAGGCCATCAATACATTCGGTTAAGCTTTCCTCACCCAATTAATTAGCAGTTATGAAGATCAAAGACTGAGTTTGCGATCGGCGCTAAGCCTGCGATCTATTGAACTTTGTAACGAGACTGACAGTTTAAGTTTCTGACAATCCCTCTAATACAATGTACACTGTGACTTCTGTCAATCAAGTACCTATCTAATTTCACACTAGCACCGCAGGTTTACACGCTACGTTATAAATATGGGCCTTATTCTAGGGGTCGTAAAGACAATTGTAGAACGTTGTGTAAAAGTACTTAGAACGTTATCGAATTCATGAAAAGTTTATCCGTTTATTAGCGATCCGCACTGAATAAATTTATTTGGTCTTTGTAATAGTGTTTAGTGAGGATTAAATGTTAAGGTTTGGTTCGGTGTTGTGCAGTCCGGCCGCGTGCGGAGGGTCATATCGGCTCTCATTATGTTATTGTCGGAGGTTGACACCTGAATCTCAACCTAACAATTTATATTTAATATTTGGATTGCAGAGTTGGTCTGCGGCGAGGAATTTTTAGATTTTTTAGTCTTCGAGTTTTTTTCCTTAACACTACCAAAGTTAACAACGACTCCGATGAGTGTTACAAATTTTACAATTACAATTGTTTGCATAAGCTCATATTGTAATTTTTTTTCGTTATCGTTTTGAAGGGACGATAGCTCAGCGACACGAGCATCGGCTGTCAAACTGACGGACCCCCACTAACGGCTTGAGCTTCCAGTTAAGGTAACACCGTTATATAATGTCCAACATGGTGGTAGGGTACTGTCGAGCACCCGCCTGGCTAGCCACTACCCTCACGTTTGAAAAACTGTCGCCAAACACATTGTATGTTCAGGCAGCAGTCCTTCATAGCCAATAAGTATTCTAGGTCTAGCGTGATAATATCTTCGACCACATCGTCACTGACCATCAACTGAAATGGTGGTCGAACGCTAGTGTAAAAAAAATATCCATAATCTACTTTTAACTAGTCCAACAGTTAAATAAAATCCTTTTCAGACTCACTAATGCACATTACTGCTGAAAATGTAGCCAGTATTATCTCGCGAGCGAGTTGGCCAGAACTCACTGTTTATTTAAACGGATAAGTAAGTACGGTAATTATCAACCAGTTTTGTTTGTACTTAGAAGGATTTGTTTGTTCGCCGAGGACGTCTCGCTTCTATAAATATTTCCTCGGGAAACAACTGTGTAGTTTGGTTGTATTTTTGCCCTACATCTGAATGTTGTGTTTAATTTAGTATATTCTAGACTTGTAAGGGGTCTATAGCTTCCATTAACTGAGATTAATCACTACTTGTAAAAGAAGTTATCTGGTACAGTTGCTAATTGTTCGCATGTCCTCTGAAACATTACAACATACTTTTTGAAAGTCTTCAATTAATTTAATCACAGCGTTATTTATTTAATCAGAGCTGGCAGCTTCTTCGCTCAACGTATTAGGCTAGCAATACAAAGAGGAAACGCTGCCAGCATCTTGGGTACAATGCCGCAGGAGCCGCTTTAGATTTAATTTAGTTTTTATTAAATTTTTAAGGTTTTTATTTTAAGTTAGATTATTTTATTGCTATTCTAAATTATTTTTAAATTATTTTAATATAAATTATGTCTATGTCAAATTGTAATAAAATTAGTGTAATATTAATGAATTGCCAGAGAGTGTCCTATTCAATCAATTCACATAAAACATCACATCGACCTCGTATGTTATGTTTTTTCAATTAATATAAACGTTATTATTTCAAAAACTGTTTTTATTAATAATAAATTCACGGTGAAGAAATTTGTTTTTCTATAGTTAAATAAATATGATGAATGAAAAAAACGTAATACCTTTTTCGTTTTTAAAAATGCCAAGTTAAAGTGTTTAAGGGTGGGAAAACGTTTTCACTTTTTGTATGGGTAAGAAACATGTCAATGTCATGTCTAGTGTTGCCCGTAATCCACACGGCAGAACTCGCAGGGCAACACCGATGATCGTGCGGACATTGAGCATGTTCTCGAAATACTAACCTAATTATTATTTATCAGAAAACCGATATAACATTACCACTAGGTACAGTTTTCATTCCGCACACCATATGATTATTTTATATTTTATCAATAATCAAACGTGCGCCCCTATATATAGCCCAGTCCTAGAGGCTGGTATTTACGTCTATTAATATCGATTCATAAGTTTATTTTATAATTTTCCATGTTTTTTTATGTATAAAACACTAATAACTAATTACAATACTACAGCTACTACAATAACAATCTAGGAATCCAGCCATTGGCAGCCTATAGATAACTCAAATGTTCTAACCCGCTACTGGCCGGCAGCGTGCCCAGAATGCTAGCAGCATTGCCACGCTGAATTGCAATGCTGATTCGTTGAGATAAGTGGCAGCATTTTGGTCAAGCGTCGCATCGATCAAACGCTCAGATAAATAGATATATAATTTTCCATGTTATTTTATCGATAATATTACATATCGCATATTCGATAGCTGTAATAATTTTGAATGGAAAGCCGATAAGCTTTCCGGTGGAATTTCATTTTAGAACCGAAACTTTAAGACCGATTAAGAAACTTTGTAAAGGATTATTGGCGACATTAAGTGCTACGATAACCCAGTTGGCGCCTCAAATAGTTCCTTAATAATACTCCGTCACAATGTTGTATTAATGATTCTCATTATATAATTCATATAATAGCTCATATTAATAGCTGGAAGTTTGATAGATCACGGGATTTGTTTCATTCAACCGTATTAAGATAAGAGCTAAATTGCTGCTTTGCCTCTTACATTTAAATGGCTATTTATAGACTTTTTACTTTTTATCGCATCTCTAAAATTAATTTAGAAATGGACTACCGGATTTCGGTCGTTTTTGGAAATCACCGTCAATTATTGTTCTGCCGTCATCAGTCATTTGACCGACCACAAAACTAGACGTCTCTCAGCACCTCATATTAATGCAGATTTGTACAAAAACAACTTCGGAATCTCTCAGCTTTTATATCTGAAGATAATATTAATTATGTGTTATGTTTTAAAAATAAAAACATTAAGGAAGTTAAAGGATTGGTAAATGTTTGGGCGCGCGACACTTCTCCAAAAGATTGAGTTTGGATGAAGCCGATATAACTGTGTGTCGAAGTATACCTGATGCCCTTTGATTACCACAAAGTAAACGAAAGGTTACGTTATCACAAAAGAAACAAAAGAGGTTTTTAAATACAACATGGTTTGGATTGTTTATGAATACATAAAATGTTCACCGTACAAACCGAATGGTGGCATTCAGCATTGGAAAAATGAGATGTAATCTCATGAATGCGCACAAACCCGTGTTAATAAAAACACGATAAACTCATTTCTCCCGTTGGATGTATTCGCAGTTTTCAACATTCAGTCCTGGAATTTTTTCAGCAAGAATTTTCACATGAATGGCACGTGGCTAATATAGAAAGTCCATACCTTTCCAATCCATTCTATACCATTGTTCAGACTCCAATATCGTGTTGGCTTTTGAAAACACGTTTTATTAATTATTTTTGTTTTGTTTCGTCTTAAATAAACATTTTTGGAATAACGATATTCGTTGGTTATTTTGGAAGCGTTTACCTTCACTTGCATACATATGCCTTACAATGAACAATACTGATTATACATCATTTAAAATGTGACGTTTATCTGGGAGTATCCAACCAATAGTAATAATCAGATACCGCTTTTCTTCTTCTACCAAATGTTTACTGCCCATCGAGGGGCCACCTAGTTGGCCACCAATACATGAACAAAGAAAACGTCTTTGGATATTTTCAAAATAAACTCAGTGACGATGTGGTCGAAGATGTTATCACGTTAGGACTTAGGATGCTCACTGGCTCTCAAATTTTACAACACCTTATAAAGCTTTTTTTAAATTTCAATTTGATTATTATGGAGATTATCAATAAAAGGACTATTTTCAGGTCATATATTCTGTTGGTTTTGATTGCCCTACAGTTGGGCACAGTTGCACGCTTTCTGCGCACGAGCAAGCATGGTCATACAACTTAGTCGAAGTTTCAGGCAATGAAAAATTTTAAAATTAATTGGTAATGTCCCGATTATAATGTAAACTATTACATAGTTAAAGTTATTGATTATCTCTCAAACTGAACAAGTTGTATAAGGTATTGTAAAGCTTATGTTTTAAGCGTTTAATGTTTCATTTCCCTCCTCGCGCTTTCCTATTCACTTCTGCTTTATTGTTTATTGTACTTAAAAAATTGGAACGATTTTTTTATTGAGATTTTAACCATTGTCCCACTCGATGGCTAGCGTTCACAGATAAATGGAGAAACCATATTAGCCCGTGCAATAGTGGCCATGTTAAACAATTTAAAAAACTACTATCATTCTATGTTTTACTATTTCCATGCAATGAAATCGAAGTTAGATATAAGAGAGAGTGATGCGGCACCCGGGCATCCGGGCATCCGGGCACCCGGGGACGTTAAGTGATGCGCATTTCGCGCTACACCGAGCGTGAACTAAGCTCGGATCACGCGTGAGCTTACGGAGCCACCTGAGTTGGGACGGCAGTGTTGACGACGCGTTCGTTGATAACACGGGATTTGTCAATTATATTAATCGCAAAATATCAATGAAGCTACCATTCAAAGTACTTATTACTAATTTCAAATATTATCCCAAAGATTCAAGCCCGAGCTACACGAAACGCGGCTTGGGCCGAGGGCGAGGTAGGTCTCTGAATGTTTTCTTACACGAGTTGTTTTATGTCAAAAAGGGAAGTCTGATGACTTCGTTCATCTGTATTTTTCCAAGAATTTTCAAAAGGGAACGAAAGGACTTCCACTGCAGCTTTTCTGGATGACATCACCGTGTATGCCTGCATATCAGGAAGATGGGAATGACGTGCCAGGCTCCTGGTGGGCACGTCTTTGTTGTGTCTGATTTCGAATTTTCGACTTAACGATGGCGGTGTCGTCGGTGGTAGGTAGTTTTATATTGTTGTTTTATGAGATGATTCGTAATAGTGACTATATTCCATATATTGTATTATTCGTCTATCTACATATACCGTTCAGAACCCTCAAGAGGTTATCGTAGCTCTAAGTATGTAAACCCGCTGGTAGAAAAGTGCCATAAAACTTATGAATTTTGTTAAAGCAATATTCCTATAAAAATAGGAGACAACATAAAACTCTAATGTGAAAGTTCGTAATTAAAGAGACTGCAACATAATATTAAAAGCGCAGAATTATGAAAGTTGAACAACAATGTGCATAAAACAAATTTTAATTATATAAGCATGCACTATTCTTGGCTAATTTTCTCTTAGTCTGTCATGTTATAAAACTGAGGGTAGACGGGATTTGCGCAAGTTCAGGTGAAGCGCAACTAGATGGCGCCGCGGGCAGACTTCCAGTAAATGCAACTTAGTGCAAGTTGATTCTACTTGAACTCGTATCGCCAGGTTTCTAGCGGAGTTTAACCTTGTGTTAACTTAACTAATTGGCTGGAAGATTATTGTTTGTTTAGGTTATATGCCTGCGTTGTGAAAGCTGTAGAGATATTATATATGCGATCTTAGCCTACATAGGTTTACGACCACTATTTAATTGGGTATCCAAAAGTAGCGATTGCAAAAATCTGAGTTTCCGTGTCTTAAAGCACATTTCAAAGCTTGAGCTGCTGTGTCAGCACAAAGTAATGAGCCGCGATGCGCACGTATATATTATAACTCTAGAACGGATACCTTTGTCACGTTGATCAACAACAACAACTGCTAAGATTCATGCTATAGGACAACTACAAATGATCGAGAAATACCGTCATAAATAATAAGGTAGTAGTTACCAAGCTTCGTTCGGCGTTCTGTCAGGAAAGACATTTTACGTACATAACGTAATCGGTGTGCATGTTTAATCTTTAGAGTTATATAAACATATTTGAGATATAATCATACTGAAATTTCGTATTAATAGTCTGTAATATTCTTCTCTCAAAAGTGTATAAAAGATTGTAAAGAAAACCATTCGTCGCTTGAATCCTCCAACAAAGCTACTAAAAGTTATTCAAGCACCAAAAACGCTGTTGTAAGGGAATAAGTAATGATCGAAATATTTAAAAGGCTTTGTCTACACGGCACCTTATGTTCGGTTCATTACCGACTCGACGTCGACTTACGTCATGCAATGTTCCTAACTTAATAAACTTTAAACAATACCCGGGAAGATGCGTTGTCAGAACTTGGAAACTCCGAGTGAAACAACCGGCAAACTTGTGCCCTATTAAGATCCACATTTTGTCTATTTAATAACGTCCCCGGTAAACGCGGTACTATGTGACGACCGCGAATCGGACAACTTCGGAATCCCTCGAAGATCAAAACAAAAAGGTCATCCATCAACATAGTTTGCGACAAAGACGGTTTCGATTTCATTAAATCTGATGGAATCGGGACAACAAACAAACTTTCTCTGAAATTACTAACCACGGATTAGTTTCCACGTCTTCAAAGAAGACATTCTTGCGGTACATAAAATGTTGGAATTAAAGAGGTTCCGGCGAGTCGAGAACTCCCCGCGAGATGGCGCCGATCCGCCAATCGGCCCTTTGATCGCGGGTACTCGCACACTTTCCACCTTACATTTTTCACGAAACTTACTTTGTTCGAGCGAGTCGTTTGGCCGCTTCGATTTTATTTCCTCGAAAGTATTCTGTACGGCTAATTAGGAAACGTTTTGATTGGCGGGTCGTAAGGGATGATAAAGTTTAGGGTTGTATTTTGACGGCACAAACCTTTTAAACAAATTACACGCTACGCGCCTCGACTCCCATATTCAATATTTCACTCATAAAGTTATTTACCTACAACGCAGATTGGGTACTAGCCATGTGTATAGTTGTTTACTTTAGAGGAAAGAAGCGGACTTTTATTGCTGCGCTTGTGTAATGGCCAGTATTTTGAAATTGCCTTATAAAAGAAACCTTTTAGGGGCAAATGAGAATTTAATAAAAAATAACGTCCACTTTAATCAAAAATATCTCGTTACGTCTCTCTATTAACTTTTTATTTCACGTTACTAAGTATACTGATGTGGGTCAATATTTTTAACCCTTTCTTTATTAATTGTTAGACTTTGATATTTTATGTACAGTATAATTTAAACTTTAGTTACATAGTCTCCGGTCGCTGTTGAGGAAATGAATCCAAAAATAGTCGAGTAATGGACGTGAATAGTGACCGGTCGGTCGGTTCGGCGTAAACTCAACACGTGTTCGATGCAGTGAACATGGCCGCCTGGTACAATAGGTAACTCGGAAACAGTTAAATATTCTTCTATAATTAGTATTCCGAGTATTGTGGTTGCTTATTATTACATTATAGATATCAGAACTTTTAGGAAAAAACTTTTTGCAAACAAATTGGAACAACTTTCTTTTCGTTCTAATTGGGTTGTAAAATGTACCTTATAAGATCTAATATAACTATGGCATGGCATGTGAATATAATATTTATTTACCTTCTTGTGATTTTCAACCGAATTCGAAATAACGTAGTAGGTTCAATTCAATTAAAAACAATCAAAAGTACAAAAATCATACAAATCTCATTAACATTTTAAACAAACAAACTTAATTTTTATATATTTTTTAAAGAAAATGTTGAATACGTTCTACTAAACAGTAGGTCTTTAAAGTATTCGGAAGGAAGTCGGTTTCTGAAGCATTCAACTAAAGTACGATGAACTTTCATTTGATGATTATTCCACTTTTGAGATTGGCACATTTTTTGATGTCCTCTTTCACTTTGGTTTTCTTTTTTTTATCCAGCCACCTGTCAGACCCAAATCCTCGTCAAGCAGTTTATTTACTCCTAACAATACATAGGTACTACAATTGTCTGTACAGAGAGACCTTAAGTCACCTTGTCCCGTATGATACATATGCCATACACAACTTTGGTACAACATTAAAACCATATTAAAGTGAAACCTACCCTCAATAATTAAGGGCAAACGAAATTTCATCGCCGCCTCATACGCGTTCAGTCATCGTTAAAAATACTTTAATTAAAACAATAACTCTGTTCTAAACCTTCTCTGTAACTATTCACGACACAATTAAAGCCGAGAAATTCGTCTCCCGTTGCTTACTTTGCCTCCAGAGGCTGGGTTTATCAAGACATTATTTTGATAAATCTGCAAAGGTAGCCGTGTTTCATATCGTTAACAAAACTCTTCATTTATATTCCAACACAGTCTCATAAATAAATATAAATTATTGTATTTAAATCTCGTAATCGGTTCGACGACGGCTCATAATTATCACGATTAAACTTACTGAAAGCCTTTTACAGTTTTTATACATTTGTGATAGTGACTAGTGCATATCAATCACATTCATTTATATTATATTTGTAGCTTAATTCGGTGATGCGCAGACGCATACGTGGACACTTATATTGAAATAAAACTTTTCAAGAAATTCATTGCACGGGACACTTCTGAATAACTCATTATTGTAAATTATATCATTCGACTGGCCGGTTGGCGCAGTTGGTAGCACTCTGCCTTCTGAGCCGCTGGTCCCGGGTTCGATTCCCGGACAGGTCAAACATTTGTGTGTATAAACATGTCTGTTTGACCTGTGTCTGGGTGTGTATATGTATATAAGTATACATATCAGTCATCAGGTTACCATAATACAGGCTCTGCCTAGTTTGGGACCTGAAGACCTTGTGTGAATGTTAATAAATAAATAAAAAAAATAAAAAAAATCTTTGACAAGGATTATTTGTTATTCGGATTGTTGTGGTTTTTTGTTATTAAAACTGACTTGGCTTTGACACATTATGAATGTATAAAACACGGGATTTACTCACGCAATAAGTCAGTGTTCCGACTATAGTTTCAACCACATTCGGTCACAATTCCCGTGTTTTATACATTCATAGATTGTTGTGCTAATTGTAGCTCATGATCACACAATCGGCGGTCTTATCGCTACTGCGAAAAATAGAGATTTAATAAAACAAAAACGCCAAAGAGAAGTCTGCAATAATGATAATAAGGTTATGACGTCAAAATAAACATGCTATGAATTTCAAATGTTAAGTTACATAAATGGAGTTGAAACAACTTTTCATTTTGTGCACTATCTACACTGCCATCGTCGCATACCAATATATCGTTATTTATCCTATGCGGCCCTTGCCATGTACCGAGTGCGGATATATACGCTGTCAAGGCAGTATATTAAGTTGACGAAATTGACAAAGTATCAAGTACTTTATCTCCCTATTTCGGGGGATTGAGTCCTCCAACTAGTGGACCTTGAGCTCATTATTAAACTACCAACATTACTTTTTAATTGAAATAATTTCTTAACTAAGACATGTATGGACTTAGTCTGACATAAATGATCTCCCTCCTCTGAGTTAGCATTTGAACTAACGAAAGTTTTACACATTTTTATTGTATTCTAACAGTCTTTACTAAAGATTCAAAGTCGATAGAATTATATATTAGATCAAGTAAGATAAAAAATCATAAATGCCTTCTCCATAAACATTAACACAAAACACAAACATATATGCGGCCCCAAACGAGCAGTTATGTTACATTCCGCGCACTTTTCCTCTGTGCGTTATTATTCTAAAAGCCTTAACGTCATTCGGTGTAAGGATTAGTGAAACAGTTATTTAAAAAAACTGTACGATAATTTTCCTTTTTTAATTTTAATTCTTACTAAGTATACCTAACTAAATTGATCTCGTATTAGGGAAAGTATGTTCACTTAGCACAGTGCACATTTATTGCAATAACACACAAATCATTCTGTAACACTGACGCATTTGTTGATTTATTACGATTTTTCGTTGTATAAAATAGGCACCCGGTTACAGTAACCATTTGCGAAATTAATCAGTTTTCGGGAATAATATACCTAAGAATAGAATAATAATTATTATTATATTTCCTTATTCTTCTAAAAGAGCCTAGCATGTTTCGCCGTGCGAGCTGCGGTACTGTGTGGGTCAGTATACCGAACCTTGGCCGTGTTCCGCGTGTGCCGTAATCTCATCCATTCATTGCACGTCCAGAGTTTATTAACATATCGACCATAAAACGGGCTGGCGCGAAACACTGTCGATTTTTTCAGACTTTCCGGCGCAGACGACCATTCATCGGTCGTTTTGTAACGGTGGCCGATTTTTGTTGGGTAATAAATGTGCGATTTTTATTTTAAGAGATAAATTATCGTTTTTAATATTATGAATTCCACTACTAAGAGTTTCAACATTTTCGTCTTGTTCTTGAACAGCGAATAAGTAATGAACCGATTTCGATGAACGATGAACATTCGATGAAATGCAAAATAATTATTTCTTGATCTGTCTATGAATGATGGCGTTTTTTTTGAATATAAAAGGGAGGCGTTTGACCACTATCACGTCTGAAGTTAAATGATGATGTGGTCTATGATGAATCACACCTGCCCCTGCCCAGACGATACGTATTCACTCGTGACTCGAGGATACCCAGATTGTATTTATTTGGAAACTCAGTTCCGAAGTAACAAACATGTAAAAGATATATAATACTCATTTTTTAGTATTCACTGAAAATGGGTCTTCCCAACGTTTTTGTAAAATAAATTATATTATGCTTGTGATTCTTACACAACACTGAAAATCATATGATAATACATATGTTATTGTAACATATTGTCGGCGGTAGATTTTCCCTCGCAACTTGAATAAACACCGTAATAGTAGACGAGAAAAATGTAGAAATACGTCAGAATGTATATCGACAGGAAATAACATGGTGTTTCAATGTTTGTATTCAGTTGGTTGTTTAGCATACAGAGCCACGAGCGGGGAACGCGGCATGTTCAAGTACCCGTCGAGCAAACAGCGGGGAAAATGGAAATAAATAAAAATACACGTATGAAAACCACCGCGATGAGACTAACGATACTACGTCATACTTAACCTTTAGCCTTCCGCAAGTGAAACAATCTAAGCAAATGTCGAACGATGCGGAGACGTCATGAGTTCGGTGATTTCTTCCGGGATTTGGACGGGGCGGGAGGTACAAATTATAGTTCGGTAGTGAGCCCCCGACGACTGCGTAGGGGTAATTTCGACCATTAAGTTTATGTTGTTTTGTATAACATACAGCTTCACTTAGTCGTCTAATCCAACTCGGCTGGGCAACGTCGTCTCGTCCAAAATACCGCTATGTCTGAAAAACAGTGTGTGTGTGGGTCTTCGAACAGTGTGTGTTACCAGTGATGACTCACGGAACTGAAGCCTGGTCTCTGAACAGGATACTACTTATCCGTAGACCATTTTGAAAGTTAAATGTGGTCTTAAAATGCGGTTTTTGAGTTACACTTCTACAACTGAAAAGTGCTACGCATACCTCGACAATAGTTGCGGTTGAAGACATCAGAGAACATACACATTGACCATTGATCTCGTGAGTAGCAAAGGTCACTGAAAAGGATGAAAAAAAAATTACCAATAAATGGAACCGACTTGAACACTCAAAAGTGTGAAATAATTTATCGAAGTCGGTACCATGAGCAAAATGTTTTGATAATCATGATATCATGGTACCGACTTCAACAAGTACTTTCAAACTTTTGAGTAATGTCGTCGGTTTTATTTGTTTGTAAATATTTATAAAACATATTGTTCCCAATAATTTCATAAATACCTGTCATTTGTTATGAGCTAACAAGAAACATGTCCGTGTAAATTCAAGAAATTTAGTAAAGATTTTTAATAAATATTTATTGGACCAATATGAAAGTACTGGTACACATATTCATGACGGGATTCTCCAATAACAAAAAAAACAAATTGAGAACCTCCTTCTTGTAGAAAGTCGCCTTAAAATAATCAATGAAAAGCTAAGTCAGTGCTTGCAGTAAGTTACGTGAGCCCGCCACTTCTACCACGTGTTTTGGAACCTTTTTTTCACTCTGACTGCCGGTATCCATTTAGTAGGTCGAACCTTGGAAGTACCTTTTGCACCGTTACGTAATAAAATTCTAAGAAATGTCAGCGGGCAGGTTAATTGTACGCGTTTTGCCTTATTTATAAAATATATATATGAATCCGAACTGCCAGAATTATAAATTCTAACGAACCAAAGGGGGATAAAAGATTAATTGAAAATCAATACATGTGGACATGCTTTGCATTGAAAAGATAACGTCAGTTATGTGTTCAGTTGTGATTAATGTGTGGGGTCGCGGCATCGTTTCCTAACTCTATTTTTGTCGGTGGTTTTATTTGATCGTTTACGGTAGATAATAATTATCTTGTTCAATAAAACTTGCTAAGAGATTAATAAAATGTTTCATTTCTACAGTGACTATAAAAACCAAATTTGTTATAACGTTAATGAATGACAATCCTAGAATTAGATGTTTTGTTAAAATTTGGGTACTTCTACATAAAGTTAGTCGACTTGTAATTTGTTGCTCACTAAAACTACCAGCAATCTAAGAAAACAGTCTATCATTGGGAAAAGCATAGTTAAAAGTTATATGAAATTGAATTTTATTGTGAACAGGATAAGCGCTTTCGGATGGGGAATTAAGTTATATTAAGATAAGGACTAACATATGACATGATAAGTGAATCAATACTGAATTAGAGAATTTTAGCTAGTTTGTGTGAATAACAGAATTACGACATTTTTCTGATACAATACAAAAGATAATATTACAACGTTCAATTTTATTTTAATAGTAAGTATTCTTATTACTATATTAATTATTTTTATTTATTTATTTACATAATCCAACAGCTTCACAATAAACATGTATGTAGTAAATCTGACTGGCCGGTTGGCGCAGTTGGTAGCACTCTGCCTTCTGAGCCGCTGGTCCCGGGTGCGATTCCCGGACAGGTCAAACATTTCTGTGCATGAAAATGTTTGGTTGTACCTGTGTCTGGGTGTGTATATGTATATAAGTATATATATCAGTCATCAGGTTACCATAGTACAGGCTCTGCCTAGTTTGGGGCCTGAAGACCTTGTGTGAATGTTAATAAATAAATAAATAAAAAAAACAATCTGAGCTTAAGTATGGCAAAAATAGGATTACACATCGATTGGGAACTGTATTGTTATCAGCGATACGAGAGGAGATAGTAGATTGATTAATTAATAATTGTAACTTATGTTACTAATAATTATGCTGTGGTTACAAAACCTTACAGACATGACGGTGGATAATGCAAGTAACGATTCTAAGTAATTACTAAACCTAATTATCGCTTTAACGTGTTTCTTTACTTCGGATTTCTTCGTTAAATTAGCGTAATTATTGATGCTTGCGAAACCGACGTTGTGAAACTAGATATTTTTAACTTACATACGGTTACATAAAATAAACATCATTTTATATACTAAATTTGAAATTCAATACAGCTGATATCCATATGGTCCTAGAGATTTACTAATCATCGTACGATAAGTATAATGATTAGTAGATGTACCTATGTTGCAGTACTTATCTGTTTTTTTAAAAACTAGTTCAACTTTCCCGTGGCACGGGATCTTGACGATTTCTGTGTTTTCAATATTTTTAGGATAAAAAGTAGCCTATGTGTTATTTCAGAGTACCTATAAGCTATCTTAATTCTAAATTTAATGTAAATAAAATAAATAATAATAAAAATCCGTTTAGCCATTTCAGCGTGAATGAGAAATAAACTAGTGTATTAGTGTGATCTAAAATATAAATAAAGATTACATAAAAGCTATAGGCTTACACGAAACAAAATACTGGATGAGACTCGCTCGCACCGGCGATGACTGGCAGCGCGGCCGCACGTACCAATTAGCTCCATTACGCCCGTTTTTAAACAAATTCTGAGCCATTAATGGCACTGGTTTATTTGAAAACCATTAGCGAGCGAATGGATACGGTTTGGATCATCGATGAAATGAATGGGTGTCTTTCACAGGGCGTTGTAAAGGGTCGGACGTGAATCGGAAATATGACTTGATTTTCAGGCAATTAGAATGGTCAAATCGATAAATGGCCAAATGAATCAGACTGACCGAGTCACGATCGCTACCGTACGTTAATAATGAACTATTGTTTGCGAATATTGTTCTGATTAGCTGGGACTTTTTTTACTTGAAAGAGGTTCAAAAGTAGGTAGACCTCCGTCACGTCGAGTTGTATATTTAGGGCGAACAGGTAGCCGACGACTTTTTATTCACAGCCGAAATGCAAATACCACTGCGCGTCGCGGTGTCGCAGAGTGTCCCCGATGCCAACGATCAACCTTTCTCTGGCAAATTTTTAATTACTTCTAATCCGATACAAAACCGCCAGGAAGAGCACAATCAGCCTCGGAAGCGCAACACTAAATCATAACAAACTTCCGACTGGATCCCTTTTACCAACTTTATAAATAACGGCGAACAATCTTTTTCATTAAAAATCTCCATGAGCCCGATTATTAGGGGAGCAAAACGCCTCCGGTGGGTCGGCTCGGAGTTTCAGACTACCCGCTTTATCCAAAGATTTTCGCGAGGTCAAACTTCGGAATGTTAACAGATAATTACGCCGAGTCGGAGCCAGCACGAGACATTTAACAGATGCTTTATTCGGGCGCGCGGTCGCGCTCGCGCTCGCGCGATGAATGCTAATGAGGCCGAAGCGCTCGCGACTCGAGCTTTTATTGCGAACACAATAAGCGCCTATTCGCCGTGCGCGGGTAACCGAGCCGACCGATCCCGGCTTTACAGAGACTCCCGTTAACACATTGGGACTCGTGTCTAAGGTTAATTAGATTAGTATCCACCGGCTCGCAGGTGAGTATGGGAAAACAGATTTCCAATGTTAAAATAGTCGATTCGATAACGATGTCATTTCAAAGATGAGACGTTCGTCTTTGAAGATCTCGAGTGACGTTTACTCACGTGAAAGGGTAACGCGACTGCTTAAGCTTTCCCTATCCGTCATGTCGGCGTCGGCTTCTCGGTAAGAGACACCAGAACATCTACATGAGTAGTGGCGCTCATACATCCTTCCGCGCGTTGGGGTTACGAACCAATTAATTTAACACGGAAACGGATATAGGTATGTACACATCCAGGTATGAGCGGAGCGCAAATGGGCCCATCACATCTATAATATTATATTGTATAGGTAGGTAGGTCTAGTTATGTTTTGATCACGTTATTTTCTACGGAACTGACAAAGGGTTATTTAATTTTACGGCATAAGTTTTATTCTAAAATGTGAAATATTTGTGCGGAGATTTAGGTTAAAATGATGAAATTGTTGTTTGAGTTGAGCCAAGTTTGATGAGGCGGTATCGTTTCAATACCGATAGATGCCTACTTACTGTCTCTGCGGCGTTATTTTAATTGTTAATTAAACAATCGATTTGACTGTCGTCAGAGTTAAGGTGGTAAGTATAATATACATTTTGGTAAATATGAACGAAGCAGTAGTAGCGAGTGTGAGCGAGAGGCCGATCTGAATCCACGCCAGGCTTGAGCTTTCGGCGAAGCTCTGTGATTAGTGACTATAGTCTGCGATACAATATGACGATAGTCTAACTAGAGTACTCAAGTCAGATTCTTACAAAAATATGACTTAAGGGTGCAAGTTAAGTTTCAAAATGTGTCACCTATTGCCGTCCTCGCGCCCCAGTGATCATTCTAAATGTACAGTGATATCATCTTCAATCACATCCCCAAAGCGAAACAGTTGACAAACGCGTAAATAAAATTAAATCTATATCCATGCATCATTCCCTGAATTCATTAACAGGGTCTTCTAGAACAATTTATTTTTTGGCCCTCTATAGTCGTCGGTTGAATATGGCAAATCTCAAAACTCCTCGTACTTATGTCTCTATAGGCGATAAAACAGCTATTGTTTATGTAAAATTACAAAGAAAAACATTTGGTTTAAAAATCGTCATATATTTGTTATGTTAAAACGTCGCTAAAGTCATCGATCGCATTATATCACAGACTAATTAATTCTGCGGAGGAAACGGAAGGGCATCAGGTCGCGGCGTCAGATGCATTATGCACGAGCTGACGCGCGGTGCATTAAGATTCATCGCGGTTTGTGAGCTGCCGGAGCATTAGTAGACGTACATGAATTCCTGCGCCTTCGAATGATCTGCTGTATTTCTAAGATTACGTGTACAGAAATGTACTCTGTTGGTAAACTGATATTGAATTGGTTATTAACAAAAACTTAAATATTTTCTTATAATAGATATATTTATTTACTGGCTGTTGCGCGCAACAGTTTTATTGCCTATTTATCAGAGTGATGAATCTTAACCTAACATCAAAATAAAAGGACATCTACCCGTGATCCCCGCGAGCACGCGAAACTTTCTCAACACTGGATCGCCAGCTTACATAATTATAATATCAAACATTTATATAAAATTATGCCATTTGATCACGGGAACGAAATGGTTTTTAATCACAATTGCAAACATGCAAAAACCAACCCAATAAATAAATTAAAACAGCTGTATATAAACTCAAACCACAGATTACTTATTAGCATTAATATATTTAATTCAGTACACTGAAAAGGTTTCTTTGAAAAATCTACGCAACTACACCTCATCAATTACTAGATATTATTCCGTTTTCAAAGTATTTGTTGATAATAAATAGTTGAGTAAACATATTTCCAATATTAGTCGTTTAGCCTCGATATGTATGTCCTTGTACGAGTAGGCTTTTAGTCTAATCATTTTAGTAGTTCCGGTGCGGTTCATATTTTATGAGATTTTGACGGTTTAATTCTCCTTATAGGTTTTACCGTACGCCGTAATACTTTGTATATAACAATTCAGAATGATGACTTAGGTATTAGAAAAATGGGGTCCATTCTTGTATGGATTAGCATAAGAAAGTTAAATGGAAAGAGCTACGCGGATTAATAATAATAATATGGGACAGCATTCACACAAGGTCTTCAGGTCCCAAACTAGGCTGAGCCTGTACTATGGTAACCTGAAGACTGATATATACTTATATACATACTTATATATATAGATATATACACCCAGACACAGGTCAAACAGACATGTTCATACACACAAATGTTTGACCTGTCCGGGAATCGAACCCGGGACCAGCGGCTCACAAGGCAGAGTGCTACCAACTGCGCCAACCGGCCAATTAGATGAGTTCGTACCTTCACATTATTAAAACTTTAATGAACTGCAATCTTGATAAAAAAATGCGCTATACGATGAAAGAATTGGACTGGTTTCTAATCTTTTATATTTGAAATGTTCAGGGATTAACATTATTATCGGTATGACTGTCAGTTAAAGTTTTACTATAATACACCACATTCACGAATGCTAGTTAACGAATAGGGCAGCGCAATATCCTCAGAGTACCTACCCGAGCGCTGCCGACGTGGCTCAGTGACTTACTTACTAGGAGCCGATGACAATACAGAGACAAGCCTGATGCGTGTTGACTTAAAATATTACAATTAAATATACTGTACAGATGATCCAATGATAAAAATATATATATTACTGATCACATTTTTAGACTTATTATTTTCCTTTCTTCTGGTGTCCAAGATCATTTGCCGTTACTGTGAGGATTTTTATAATTGTATAAAGGAAAAATATTATCGCTTGAAAATATGTTTTTGACGAATAAACTTGGAAATGAAATCAAACGATCAAAAATAACCTTCATAAACTGTTCTTAAAAGTGTTTTTTAAGATTATTAGACATATAAGGACCGACAAAATAAGCAAAAAAGACTTAAAATTGTATATTAATTCTTAGTATTAATAAATACTTTAATTTAAGACAACAGAGATCAAGACCGTGCGCTCCGAGGTACGGAAACGTCAGTTGTAAATGTCAATAGCAGTCAAGCTTTGACATTTATTACACAGAGTGCATTGCCGAACTAATCGATTGATTAAGATTCATACGAGTAAGTACCACTAATTATATGCGTGTTTTATGGGCACATCACGGTGACATATATATATATATATATATATATAGATTGTATTATTAAAAACTGAAGACATCTACAAATAGTCCGGTAATTGAAATAAAGTTACTGCTTAAAATTTGCTTCCTAAAAGAAAGTCCTGACACTTCCATGAATATGCATTTACTTATTATCATTCTAAGTACTCTCCATAAAACCCTATGCATGCGCACCTACCGTGAACCGGGGTACCGTAAGGGCGTGCATTGGGTAAAGCGGTTGGCGCGCTACGAAGCGTTATTTGGAGCGTGCTCTATATTTTTGTATGAATTGCAAGGACTGCGCTACGGGATTGGATACTTACTGTACCTGTTTGGAGGTAAAATAATATTTCATAAAGAAAAACAAGCCGAAACAAAAAAACATAATCATTCCTTGCTTTTTCATTTAGTGTAGTTACTAAGTAAAAATAATTATAAGACTTTAAACTGTACGCTTGTAAGTACATGCGTCAATTGTCATGCAAAATGAGTATCATCATAATCATCTCATCCATTGGATGTTTACTGCTGGACACATGTCTCCCTCATTGATTTCTACAAGGACCTTGGAAGCGGCCCGCATCCAGCCTTCCTATGATCTAAGTCAGCTCGTATCCAGAGTAATATAATTAGTTGCATAAACTCATTTAGGTACCAAACTTGCGGGACGTTGTTCAGAGGTGCAAATTACATTATTTAATATGTACCTACGATAGTACCTGTCATTTTATATGTAATGTGTATGCTTCATGGCAATAATGAAGTAGAATGACGAGTGCGGAACACGCTCGCCGCCCAAAGCGCGGTCTTAGACAGGTACAGTGTTTGAACGTTCGCATTTTAAAATAAATATTCCTCGTCCTCGCTTGTTCTGTGATTTAGTATCGGTATTGCTGAGTGAGATAAACCAGACATGAGCTCTGGGTACCCCAGGTGTAATGTACATGACTGTGATACACGTAGTTCGGGGCTTGCGTCATCTATATTCTGGTGGATTTAAGTTTACTCGTCGAATTTGTTTGTTTTTATTTAGCTTATTGGGTTTTTCTTTATATTTATGTTCACTTAGTTTAAAAAACTATAACAATCAGCTTCAATTTTAGCACTTATATAGTAAAAAAAAGAAAACACATGACACAGTTTCATAAATATAAAACCAATCTGATAGTATTCAGTTGTTAAATTCTACAAGATTTTTTTTATGTGTTCATACGAGTAATTATCAGGTAGTAAAACAACTTATATTTTTTCTTTCTAATCCTATCTCCTACTGCTTATTCTCTTGAAATTTTATAGAAAGATTGCGCCGATTTTGATAAAACAGTTACGGGCCGGGATCTGAAAGACTAATAACGGAGATCTGAGATAACAGACATAATGGGAATTGAGAACTCCTCCTTTTTGGAAGTTAGTCAAAATACAAATCTTTATTAATTATGTGAAACTGTTGTATAGAAAGTAATGTATCTGGTTAATAACTTCTTAGCTTTAGACAAAGTATAGTTGAGTTAATATTTTTTACGCATATGGATAACTAGCTGCGCCCTTGCGGTACACTCGCGTGGACTAAGGTTTGTCTGCCACCTCAATTATCAAGGAGTATTAAATATACGAACGACAAACAGACAAATAAACTTTTGCATTTATAACATTATTGTGATATTTAATGTATGAGTATTATATAGTATTGTTGACCCCAGTGTGTACAAACATTGTGGGATTTGTATAGAAATTCGATGATAAATAGCAGCCGCTCATCGCGTATCTTTTGAAAACGCGGCCATTATCATAACTTCTCTCCGCCACCGCTCACGGTCCTCAAATCCCGAATCAATATCATTTTTAACCTGACGTCCGTCCATTTCTCACGCACGACCACACTCCTGAATGCAATTTACAATAAATTACGTGGATATTAATAAGGGGGGAGGTTAAGGGTTATAATGGGCGGCCGTTCATCGCTCGATAAATTGTGGAGACACCGTGTAGCCAGATTACGTGCTCCAATATCCGGGCGAGCTGATGATATGGGAAACGGCGGGAAACTGCGGGCTTTGGTATATTCGGTCCACTTGAGAATATACATTTACCTTGAGTGACCGCTGGTTCATACGTTTATATTAAGTTAATTAAGCCAATGATAAGATGTGTGCAGCATGGTGGCTGACCTGGTGTTGGTCCACTGCAGTGCCGAGTACTCTGTTTCTAAACTTCTCTTTAAAAATGAAGTGAACATAATTCGGAGTGAACAGAAACCCTCTCGGTGACACCATCACTTTCTTTGCATTTATTATTGTGCAAAATATTGGTCTATCTACTTTGTTTTTTGTGACACAGGAGATGATCAAAATCTACAATTTTAAAAAAACACTTTATTTTGAAATACACAGAATTCACTTTAACATTCATTTTTAAGGAGTATTTAGTCATAAATGACCGTGAAAACGAACCGCTTCCCAAGTATGCATGCTTTAGATAGTTTTCAAATAACTAAACATATGTCTTTGAACACGTTTACGCTGGTAAGAATACTGGCAGTGAGCCAGTTGCAAAATTGATGACGTAGTTAAGTGTTTAGATCACGAGGTACACGAGAATCATAAAAAAGACCGTGTTCAATTATCTCTCACAGTGATGTTGCATTTTGCGAGCTTTGAACAGCAAATGTTGAGACTCACTCATAACATAGATTATGTTTGGACACGCCTTTACATTTAGATATGTGCATTCGACAACATCTACATTTTTGTACTTGACTTAGTGATCTAACAGATGGGTATAAAATATTGAAATATGATTTTTAACCGACTTCAAAAAGGAGGTAACTCAATTCGACCGTATATATGTATATGTGTGTTCGCGGATAACTTCGTCGTTTATGAACCGATTTTGATAATTCTTTTTTTGTTAGATAGAGTATACTTCCGTGGTGGTCCCATTTAAATTTCATCAAATCAATCGGACAAGTGGTTTTTGAGTTATACTTCAATAACTGAAAAGTGCTACGCGTATCTTGATATTATTGTCGCGCTTGAAGACATCGCAGAACACACAATGACAATTAATTGATCCCGTGAGTAGCAAAGGTCACTGAAAAGAGTAAAAAAAAATTTTTGATCAAAAAATGCAACCGACTTCATCACTCAAAAGTGTGAAATAACTTGTCAAAGTCGGTACCATGAGCACAATATTGTGATGATAGTTACGTTTGTGTGAACTGTCATGGTACCGACTTCAACAAGTTATTTCACACTTTTGAGTGCTGAAGTCGGTTGCTATTTTGGTAATTTTTTTTAATCTAATCTAATACTGAAATATAAAGACTAAAAACTCGTAAACAGAACTTGAATGACATGACAGTCTTTATAGACAATATATCGAAATAAATTTAAAAAGTTAACATTTCGATACAGCTCTTCTATGACAACTGTATCGAAATGTTAACTTATTTTCCAATAAGATACAACTTCAGCTGGACCAAGGAGGTTGCAATGCAGTATATAAACTATGGACTCGGCGTAACACGCATGCGCGACCAGCAAATGGATTTTGGCGCTAAACGTTTATAAATAAATGCAAACATATGCTGTGATTTTAGCAAATTTTATTATCTTTATTATGAGATTAGATAAAGTAGTGTATGACACTGCACATAATTTGGTCTTAAACACTCGTGTAATGCTATAAAAAATAGCTTACGGCTCGTTTTGTTAACTTACACTCGTGTTTAAAGAACCCTTATTATGTTACAGTTTCATAGACTACTATTATACAAATGATTGTAGTAGAAACAAGGTAAATGGACTTCAAAAATACATCCTAATTATCGCAAAATACATGCTAACGAGTATCGTAACCGTTTTGGAGTCATTTCCTTAGCAATATTATGATCGAAACTAATTTAGTTTCTCAACCAATTTAACCCGTGAACAACAAACCAATACACAGTTTAAGGCTACACGCTACGAAACAATAGATTGTACACAGACCCTAAATTGAATCCCATCGCCACACCGCCCCGCCCGCTCCGCCGCGCCCCGCCCCGCGCGCCCCAATCTAAACGCAATCCCTGAAGGCAACGTCTTAGCTAACGTAGTTTCTTCGGCGCCAAACAGCGGAACGCATTCCCCACTCTCCTGAGAGCCCTTGTTGCCAGTCGATGTCTATTTGCATGACTAACCGTCCTCGGGCCGGGGGGTCCGAGCTCGTGGTCAACAATGGGAACGTTTAGCTATTCGCCTCCATAATGAAGTTACGGAGATTGCGCCGCGCCGCCAAACCCCATGAATTTAGGCAAGCTCGCTCTGCACCCTGGAACATTGTCTACAAGTGAAGGAGTACATGGCCAGGGTGTTGTCTGCTATATGACGATTTAACATTGTTTTGTATAACATGCTAGAGAATGAGGAAGAGTAGTTCGTATCAATTGTCATACGGTTTTTTATAATTCACTCCAACAGTCTAAAATATTTTGATATTATTTTTTCGTAGTTACATTATGGTGTGTTTATTCTGTAACAAAGTATTGAATTTCTTGTGTGAATTATGTGTATATTGTTTTTATTATTATACTTTTACCGTCTTTACATTGTCTAGTTTATTCCTCTCTGTGATGCTTTGGAACGCTTTTATTAACCTATTGCTAAATTGCTATTGTTCTCTTTGTGTGGGCTTTCTTTATAAAAGACAAACTAATATTTTAAAAAAGTTAACGCTGCAAAAATGAATTTATAAATTGTTTAATTTGAAATCGAATGGAGCCTCTATCGAGAAGAAGCGGCAAGAAACTTGAGGGCCAATAACTCATATATATTATTCGGACACAGTTGATTGTGTCAAACTGAAACATTGGGAATACATACAAATGCATCGTTCAATAAACCGTTCATAAGAATGTCAATGAATAAGTATATAACTGCATTGTCAGAAGAGGAACTCGGATAAGATAACATAAACTAAACATGTATATTAGTCTGTTGTTGAAAGCTAACATAGAATACGTTTCGTTCCAGGTGAGTGAATCTTCACTACTCGAGTGCAGCAACGGGCGGTACCCGGCGCGCGCGGCCGAGACGGTGAGTCCACTTCCACATTACACACCTCGCCTGCTTGACCATGGTACTGATTCTGTTGGTCGACAAAACTATCTAAAACTGTATTAAATAGGATATTATTTTATGTAGTAAGGATAAAGCCCAAATCAGTGTGGACCTATTGAATGACTATACTAAAATTAAATCGATTTATTAAAAAGAGGGTAGTATAAGGCAAAATAGTCGTAAAGCTATTTGGTGTCCACTAACTACCCGCATTTGAATAATACTCGTCTAGATTTAGAAATAGCGTTGTAAACAGTTATACGAATATGATTTATATAATTTTTCAGAATTTTATTTAGTTTGAATGAGTCACAGGATTACGGCCAATATATTTTTTTTAGTTTTTATTAGTATAAGCTTCGATTCTTCATCGAAGAGTATAAGATATTTAAAAAGAATTACTTCTACGGCTTTATAGATTAGGCAAACTCAGCCTTGTTTATTTCATCATCATCTCAGCCATAGGACGTCCACTGCTGGACAAAGGCCTCCCCCATTTTGCTTATTTAAATACAATAAAAAAATTACAAAAATCATAATTATGTAGTCATTTCGCTACATATTTATTATTTAATACTTTTCCATTACTCAACTAGAATGTGTAGTGGTAGGTAATTACCAAGCAACGTCAACCACTCTATCATTATCATCATCATTCATCGTTACTATGATTTGTCTAAGTTAAATTTTATAAAAATATCACTTATAAGTACTAAAAATGTAAGAAAATTTACATTTTTTTTTTACATTGTAATAAATGTTACTGTGTCTGACTCTGTCTGTCATCCAGAACACAGTGTGTGTGGCGGCGGCTGTCCTGGAGTAACAGTCATCAATATAATGTTGACTGTTGATGTGAAGCGTGATTCCACCTTCGACTACATCACCGTTGACCGTCAAGATAGCGGGAAAAGTCTATACGCGTCTTCATCATCATTGGCACATCGAAGTTAACAGTAGTATTTGTTTATAGAAAATATTATTGGTATAAAAACCTCATATTTATCCACGTTTTATTTATTTGTTATAATGGATAAGTGAAGTAAAAAAAGTCAATCAAGTTATTCTATAAACATAATCAGAACGTTGCACAGTTATAATATATTTACTTGGTGTCTTAATTTAAGCACAAGGCTATAAATAAATAAGTATACTCTCATGTTTTTGTTTCGTAATTACACCAATATTCCGAGCTACGTCTCGTGCAGTATAAAATATTATTAGGAATACTTAAAGTTCGGAGACGAGAGCAGTTCCAAATCTTAATAAGCAAGAAAAAGAAAAATATACGTCAAAAATAAAAAGTCCAAGAGCTAATCAACGAGACTTCTCGTACCCGGAGAAGTATCAAAGCGAGAGTCGTACTCGGCTTAAAGTTATTCCACTTTTTATCCGACGATATTTCTCTCACAGGTAAACAACATCTTCCATATCCATGAAACTTTTAATCAAACCATAGGAAACGTAATAATTGTTTACATTTACAAACATTATGTAGATTTTTTAATGTAAAAACTTTGGTAATTTACGATAGGTGAACATACACTCGGAGTATACTCGTAAATGCCACTAACAAATCTCCGCAGCAGAGTCTCGGTTCATATAATTACCGAGTTTACTCAAATAGAGACTTTCAAAACAAATAAATGTACCCTTGGTCATCGAGAAACGTAAATCCTGAAGCCAAAGGTACCCGCCAGAGTGGGACTGGTCGGATGGCTGTGCTCTGCCCACTCGAATGCCCGCATCTGTTCACGGTTCCAAAGACTAATTACGGCTCAGTTTCTACCACCTCACTCTAACATGCTTCCGCTGGCACGGCATCCGTTGGCGAAAAACTTCTAATAAAACTCGAATAAATTTTAAACTCTCTCGCATATCGAGTCAGCGTCGAATATCCCCTGTTACCGACCACCCGATACTCCCCCGCGTTTCGCTAAATTGATACTTAACGATATTCTTATAAAGCTCAAGTTCTCGCTTCGCGATCTGCGGAAATTAAATCGTTACCCCTGTGCCATTTTAGACGCTATTGTCCATGTAACTAAAGCGAAGTTCGAATACTACTCGGATTACCATTTTCGAGCTGGTTAGGTTTCAAGATTCGTTCGTACACCTCGAGTTTGTAATTACTAATAACTGTAATTATTTTCCTCGTACTTTTTTAAGTTTCGAGTCCGCTTATTATTAAATAGGAGAAGCAGATTTGTAGAAAATCAGCTAAAAGTGCGGAAACAGTTTTCGTTGTACTTATTCGCAAAAAGCTTATACCAATTACTTCAAAATGAAACGTGCTGTCTGAGAGATGGCAGATAAAAATGTACACTGTGACTTGACGAGTTTAATGACTCATAGATAAAGACAAACGCCTTCCTTGAAACTTACTCCTACAAAAATAACTTTCAATTGCATCTCAATATTCAATACAATTAATTGCATTGAATAGAACATTTGAGTTATCTATAGGCTACCAATAGCTAGTGGATTGCTCAAATGTTATTGTAGTAGCTGCAGTATTGTAATTAGTTATTAGTGTTTAATTTTAATAAAGGCATTAATTGCATTGAGAAATATATTAGTATTTTCAACTCATCATTGATAACCAGCGATCCGAATAGTGGCTGAATAATTTAACCGCAATCAAATATACCGACTACGTTCGATTGAGAAAACCAAACTTTACTGCAACTTTACCTAGAGATATATGAGTGGAAAGAATTTAATTTGAAAATAGCAGAAATAGCATCCGGAAGATCGCGCTACGTGTTCACCAATTAGCCTCGCTCTGAAGCGGCTGAATTATCGGATACCGCCTTTAATCTTACACTCGTGCGAACTGTGTTTATATCCGCTTCTATTCGGAATCACAAACACTATTACAAAATGTATGTTTCGACGCGTACTCTCGAGAAATATAATGAATTTCCGTGTTTGTAATTTCCATTGCGGCCGGTGCCCCATCCGGCGTCCTGTCGACCGGCACAAGCCCGGGTAACCGTGTTATTCACCGACGTGGATTATTTCTGTTGTACTCGAACGTACGAGAGTAACGACGTGCAGCCAGATAACAGTCTCAATTGCGGAGCGGCTGCGGCTGCGGCTGCGGCTGCGGCACTCGTCGGATCGCCGCACCTCGCGCCGAGCTCGACTTTTTGAATTTTTAAATTACTCATTGTGCGATGGAATGTTTCCCGTCCTGTGATCACATACAAACTCACGAGGCGTCGATCGAATCTGCACCGAAACTCTAAGGGTTACGTTCTAAAATACGACAACGTCACGTGACCGTTTACAGCCTTTAGAATCACGGCGGGAAATATGCTCGCGAGCCTAGAACGGCGTCCCCTCGAGAGCGATGCTGACGAATGTAGTCCTAAATTTTTGATAGATAAAGTCGAATGTCCGCGACGCCCCATCGCTCTCTCGACATCTCCGCCCGCGAGTGCACGGGATCATTCCACCATACTCCCGCTAATCCGTAACTTGAGTCACGGCGCAATACTCTGCGAGCTTTTAAGGGATATACATTGAAAAAAATATAAAATAGAGCAGACCGTACAATAGCAAGCATAATATGAATATATTTCTGGTCTAGTCATATAAGAATCGTGTGGGAAGTTCATTCATCTGGAAAGCTTTGAGATAAGCTTAACTTTATATCACGTTAGCATTTGTAAGTTGTGCTTTATGTTGGAAACTCCCGTGATTGGTTAATTTCTACTACATTTTATTTTCTTACTTTATATGAAAAAGATCCAGCCTTACATCAATACAATATGCAATCTTTTGAATTTGTTTCTTTGTTTGTTACGCTTTTACCCGATCATCGTGGAATTTTACATATAATATATATATGTACGTTGTCATATATACAAACTAGAGATGCTCTGTAATTTACGTCGAATAAAAAAAGAGTTATCTAGGAAGTTGATTGACAAAATCTACATTAATCGAGCATGAAGGCTATGATGTGTAGGTATAATACACATCACTCCATCGTATTCATAACGACAATACTGTAACTACTATCCTACTAATGTTATAAATGCGAAAGTATTGTTGTTACTTGTGTATGTTTGTTACTTCTTCACGCTCAAGCGGCTACACCGATTCCGTTGGAATTTGGTACGGAGATAGTTTAAGCTCTGGATTAACACATAGGCTACTTTTATCCCGGAGAAAGTATAGTTCCCGTGGGATAGCTGAGGGAAAACTAATCCACGCGGGTAAAACCACGGGGCGCATCTAGTGTGACTACAAATATATACTGGTACCTTAAAATGTGTATTGTAATTGACGATGCATCTTATATTCTCTACTGAAATAAAAAAATGTAATCGCAGAATCCGTCTGTTGTTATGATATACTCGCGCGGTAGTCAGAGTGTTCCAGTAATTTGATAATGCTTAGCAGAAGTAATTAATTAGTTCAAAACTATACAAACCTTGGACAACGTCAAACATCACCAATGTTTGTTCAATTTTAATCAGTTTTATTATTAATAAAGATAACTCAAAAACTACTGGTCAGATCAAACATAACCAGGATTATATTAGAACCACCCATACAATAGAATCGATTTTGAGGATTCAATTTTTATTTGAAAGCGGGTGCTTCTAATGTAGGTAATAAATCAGTATACTTGAGAACCATCGATTTTATTCATAGGTTAAAATAGCAGCTATATCAATAGACTTACACTTGCAAAATCCTGATGATCACTAAAACCAATAACGGAAATCCAATATCGCGAAAATGATATCCGGGTATGACTGCGCGGGTCGACAGCGATTCAGACATAATTACACGGTTGTAGCTTATCTAGCAATCATCCTGACGTGACGTCAACGAAGAAACGATCGATAGCTCAATCTGAGTGGTATATCTCGTGCTGCGCCATCTAAAACCAGTCCGTTGAATGGTGCCACTCTGAGCATTGTCTCTCGAGGAATAATCGTCGAAGTCATCGACAGAACCCGTTCCACTCCGGCGCGGGCGGTGTACCGCGTCGTAGAATGTTATTACCTCGGTACCCGGGAAGCGCAAGCGCAGCCGAGCTAGACAGAGACGGTAGCCAAGGAAAGCATCGAGAGAGAAAGAGAAGAGTGCCGTGCGAGGAGGCATGGGGTCAGCGAAAGTGCATTGGCACGGACGATGCGCCGCGCCCGATGGGAAAACTTGTGCTCGTGCGTACAACATGCGCCATCATGGGAAATGGTTTAGGAAATACTGTTTAAGATAACGGTCTTTTGCTACACGAGTATCTGACCAGAAAGAATGTGCACTTAAAACGTTATTTATTTATAAATTAATTAATTTACATTAATATTTTACAATTAATCATATTGAATATAACTTATATTGAAACTGATCCAATGTAAATACTTGGACTAAAATTATATGATAACCTTCTGTGCTTTACATATTGTACAATCGCCGAACAACACTTACACCGTATATTTTTCCAAATAAAAGTACTCTATGTGCCATTCCAGACTGTGATCTGTCTGTGCATAGTTTTATTCAGATCAAACATACAAACTTTCACATTTATAATATTAGGGTGCGTTCCATTCGCAATAATCTTCAAAAATGTTGTTATACGCACATAAATTCCGTGTGCGTTTCATTGATTCTGGATAAGATATGTGTAAAAAGTTTAAACGACACTTTTTGAAAATTATAGCAAGTAGAACGCACCCTAAGTGCTAAGTAGGATTCATTGTTCACTTACCAGTGTTATTGTACTCGGGCATTCTCAGTATCCAAGATAGTTTATTGTTCCTAAACTGTTAAATTTTAGGAACGTAAAGACGGTTTGAGCGAAAATGTGAATTCATATTTTAAAAGTGTGGTTAATTCATAATGGAAGTCGGCTGATACCCGGCGCTGGGCGCATAGAAAGCGCACCCTCGCTCCAGTTTCAATTTAAAGAAAAGGTAAAAAATGAAGCGTGTCAAGTGGGTTCCGCACACTCGTCCTCGTCCACGACAGAGGGCCTGTTGGCTGGCGCGAACAAAGAGACCATTTTTCGACATAACTCCCCCATTCTTCAGGAATTTTCGAATCAACTGAGATTTGCACACTCGAGCTCAACGGCGCCCCGCCCCGCCCCGCGCCGGGTTCGTTTGTTTCAATTTGTGTCATTAAAATGTATTCCTGGAACCTTGCCACTCGATCCACGAGCGATTCTCTCGACGATGACATCAATGGAACATGTCTATCACTCAACTCAACTCTGATATAATCATTCCTTATTGATACTCGCTCTGAGAAGAAGTGTCACTTTTTATGTACATTTTGCTTTTGACGTGATAACGTTTTATAAATTGATGAATGCCAAAATGAAAAATAGTAACGTTCCGTGTAGCGTTCCGTTTCCGTCAAAAGTCAAAAGTCAAAAGTCAGAAGTCAGAAGTCAGAAGTCGAAGTCGAAGTCATAAATGATTATGACGTTATCACGTAAATCTATCGTCCGTAAACCGACTTTACAGACAACCAATTTTTTTTTTGACGTGATAACGTTTTATAAATTGATGAATGCCAAAATGAAAAATAGTAACGTTCCGTGTAGCGTTCCGTTTCCGTTTCCGTCAAAAGTCAAAAGTCAGAAGTCAGAAGTCAGAAGTCGAAGTCGAAGTCATAAATGATTATGACGTTATCACGTAAATCTATCGTCCGTAAACCGACTTTACAGACAACCAATTTTTTTTTTTAATTTCTAGTTGGAACGTTTTATACATTCACGAATCGAGCTCGGCTTAAATTATATTGTCGAGTCTTTCTGCGCACTTTATAGCTTTGAAAACAGAATTTTGTTAAACCTTAACGTTTAGATCAAGTGACATTGATCGCGGTAACGAGAAAACAAATCTATATGTTTTCGAATAGATCCGACATTCTAATTGCAATATGAACTCTGCTTGTAACGCAACAAAGCATTTCGCATACTCAGTGCTTTTATGGCGCCGTCGGCGATACGAACACTTTCTCGCATATACGTGGTACGGCAAGGGGTCGATACACTATTCTCTTGCTATACACACAATGAATAAAGTTATGGCTGCGTTGTTTTTGTACCGACTACCTGCCTGACGCCAAAACTCCTATCTATTTGTACACCAGCTCATTATAGTTAATAAGAGCGATATTATAATCCTTGCTCTACGTCAATTTTCCCGTAGTCGCCTTCTACGCTAATCTTTTTATAAAAAGTCTATATATATCAAGTATTATTTATATATATTATCTAGCTTCTCACGTGTATATTCGAAATATTTCTCTGTGAAACTCACCTGATCCTACCACCCTCACCGAAACCTAGGTCGAAGTACTTCCACTATAACGTGAGTAAAGCCGGATAACATATCATAAATAATATCGTGTCCAAGTCACGAAAATATCCAGCTATAAAAAGTATTATTATACACTTGTGCACTATTTATTATACACTACATACTCGAAATTTGAATTATCAACGCCTCCATCTAGTCGTTTAATCAAATCTTTATTTTTTATACCGTATAGATCTAGCGTTTGACCACTATCTCACCTGATGGTCAGTGACTATGTGGTCGAAGATGTTATCACGCTAGACCTAGAATGTTCACTGGCTCTCGAGGACAGTGACAGTGACAGTTTTTCAAACTTGAGGGTGGTAGCTAGCTATGCGAGTATTCGAAAGTACCCTACCACCATGCTGGGAATTTGATAACGGTGTTACCTTTACCGAAAGCTCAAGCTGTTGTTGGGGATCGAACCAGTGTCCGTCAGTTTGACAGGTGACGCCCCCCCCGCTTTGCTATCATCGCTTCAAAACTATTTGAAATCGGTTCAAATAGTCCTGTCCGAGGCTCGAGCTGAACATCCTCTGCTTCTCTCCAACAACTCATGGTTAAAAACAGATGAAGAGTCCCCAGAGATGTGATCACAGCGTAACGCTCCGGATTAGAGGCGCTTCTAAGGTTGTAGTTTAATATGCAACGAATTTAATAGTTAATGTTAGAGACGGGGCGGGGCGGGGCGGGGCGCGGGGCGAACTCGTGTGCTCGCAGATTACTCCACACTTATTCCCCGAGGTGTGTGTATGTGAACTAGGATTTATGTGTGTGCCGCGGTGACGTAGGCCGGCGTGTGCACACTATCTGACTCGCGCGGGAGCTGGCGCGAGTCACGGGCTGGCAACACAGATGTTTAGTCATTAACGTCCGACTTCCGATTCGATAGAAAGTTCTTGAATAGGTATGTTAGAAAATACTGTAAAACTAAAATAAGATTTAGGACAAATACATTTCATTTTACAATTACAAACACAGCTTAGTCCACTACGTGTCCACTGCTGGAACACGGGCCTTCCTCTCAGAGACGTGTATTAGCCATGATCCTCGCTGGGCAATGCGGGTTGAGGAATAAGGTGACTAGCCTATATATCGAATAGTCGAAGCGATGAAAGCTTAGCGATGGGAGCGTCGGCTGTCAAGCTGACGGACGCTGGTTCGATTCCCACCAACGGCTTGAGCTTCCGGTGCAGGTAACCGTTATCAAATTTCCAGTATGGAGGACGAACTTACTGCGCGTATCCATGGTCTCTCGCCCGGTATCCTACCACCAAAACAGATAATAGAGCTTCGGCCCCTGTTATTATCTTGTTAAGCCATCACGAGTGCACAACGAAGCACCGAGCGCTCTTTCATAATACCACTAGCACTCACCCGTCCCAAGGTGTGACCGAGGAGTGAGTCGCTTAACGCGGTTGATTTATTAAGATCCCGTAGTTGCGCAGCGCGACCAGTGATTCATAAAAGCTCGCTCTCTCTAAAATAATATAATGTTATTTACTAAACACTATACTAAATAATAAATAAATAATAATAATACTAAATACTAATGTTATTTACTACACCGTAACCTTTCAATGCATAGGTACCAGATTAGCCATTTGAGCGAATGAGAACAGAGGAGGTTTTTAGTATTTCCCGACATTATGATTCCATTAAAGGAAATCATTAAACCGGGCATTACCCGGGGCTTTAACTTTCTAATGTACCTTACCACCCGGTAAACTACCCGGTATATATTTCTGTTTTTCCCATTCCAGGTAACTTAACAGTATTTTAAGTGCGTGAAAGTTTAACCACTACACTAAATTCAATAGCAGGGGCAGGTCGTGTTTGACGAATTTCGTTTCTCAAAGATTACATGCATGGAATGCATATCGACTGATCATATACATAATAACTATATTCAATAACAAAAAACAATTTCAACTCGGAGGGACATATTGACCACATTCACCGTGGGGTCTCATTGCGAGAGACTCATAGTTTATTGCTCAGCACTGATTTCTGAGCTTTCAGACCGCCCAAATCTCAAGACTACCTATTTAAATATACAAAGAGCGAACTCAATGATAACGCTTCATATTATTGGCTAAACAAGATAAGATAAGATAAATAAGATAAGATAATATGAAATAAATTATATATATATTATATAATATATATTATATATAATTATATTATATTTAAATCAACTAAATACAGTGTTAAAGATGTTTGTTAAAGATTTCAATCGTCTACGGTCCTTGATAAATGTACCAATGTTCAAATTATTCCCACATTTGGTTTAAATTTACATTTAAATATTCCGTTACATAAACATTAAATAATAAGTTAATCAAAGCGTGTTAAAAATACACTTCATTATGTCGATGTAACAACGAATTTGGTGATTAATTAAAACTTTTTAAACGATAAGCATTAATGAGCTAATTCAAACGTCTATCAAATACGAACAACCCATTATGAATTAATTTCACAACAGATTACATATTCTTTCGCGAATACTTATAACAACTTTTTAATTAAAATTCTTTTATACAAGCCGAAATAAATCTTCACGGACTGCTGATAATTTTAATTTCCTATTGCGAAGTATTTTAAGTGTTGGTCTTTTGCATAACTGAAGGTTGACACGCATGACTCGATCCACCAAGACTTATTTTTTTTTTTTTTTTTTTTTTACATTTTATAAGTTTGCGTTTGACAACTGTCTCACCTGATGTTAAGTGATGACGTTGTCTAGGATTTAGCACGCAAACCTAGAAGGTACCTATTCACTCGCGACTTGAAGATATTATTATCTGCTGTATCACGGGACCCATTTTAATACCTTACACCTGGATTTTATTTCAATATCATTAGAAAAAAAACATTTCATAGTCGTGTTTGTCATTTTTGTCATGGCTTAACGAACTCCACAAATATATTGAAACATCAATTGAAACATTATTAAGTAAATCAATAAATTTAAAATGTACACAGGACAGGACATGACCTCTTCACCTGCACCGCTTGAGTTGCCAGGCTCCTAGCCTTAACATGTAAATTATTACTGTGCTTTAATGTCATAAGTTGTTTATAGAGATATGACCGCCCATCTAGTTACCAGGTTTTGTCAGTTTATATATAAGAGTAAATGAGATGAAGTAAAAATTAATTTCCATATTTGTTGTTGAACCAAATGTTAGAGATATTGTTTTGATTCTTTCGGTGAATGCATTAAGCTGTTGGGGTCTCATCTTCTATGGTACAAATGAACCCAAACTCATTGGGCAAGTTTTAATGTGTTTTTAGCTTCATGGTTTTGATTACGTAGAAATTAAGCTACCTAGTCCCACCGATAAAGTGGGCAGACGACCTGAGTAATATCGTAGGACAGGCGCCGCTTCCAACCGGCCCTTGTGGAAATCAATGGGGGGACATGGACATCTATCTTACGGGTAAGATGATGATGATTATGATGATGAGGCTAGTTATTTTTAATATTCGGCTGAGAAGACTTCAATTTAATCGATTTCCGCGAATCTAATTGTTTCCAGCGCCATATTGATTGCGCTTCACGTGGTGTACGTTGTGTCCGTGAGAGTGACAGGTAGATCAAACATCGATGTAACGCTGTTCTGTCCGAGCGAGTCCCGTCTCGCAGCAACCGTTCGTCTTTCATCTGATCCTTTCTATGTGAACCAGACTAAACATCAACATTTTTTCCAAAACATGACGAAACTAGAACTAATGACTAATAATAGTTGTTTTCAAAGGCCTAGAAATACATAATTGTATCATAACGATAGCTAAACGCTAGGGGAGAGAAGACAAGGCCATCCAATGGTATCCTTAACAATAACTAGTAGCGCCCCGCGGTTTCACTCGCGTGGATTACGGTTTCCCGCTATCTCAATTATCCCACGGGAACTATACGTATTCCGTGATAAAGGCACATTCTTTATTTATTGTATAATGTATATGTTTAATTATTTATTACTCGCTGCGCCCCGCGGTTTGACGATTGATGATGATAATGAAAGTAACCTATGTGTGAATCCAGAGTCTAAACTATCTCCGTACCAAGTGTCATCGAAATCTGTGTATCCGTTTGATCGTGAAGGAGTAATAAACATTACACTAACTTTAGCCTTTATAATATTAGTGGGATTAACTACATAAGTTTAAAAAGCACTATCGCTGTAGGTACTCCACAATACAAATAATGTTTTCTAGGAAACGATCGGCTCAACAGAACTGCTGTAGAAGATGTCAGTCACGCACTTGTGCCGGATTTCGCAAACTGCTATTTTGAACTTCAATTCCTGCACAATTTGTAATGTTAATTTATTTATTTACCTTTAAATATATTCAGTTAATGTATGCTCAATAGCATTGACTTCCAAACGATCACCCGAGATGAAAGGGCGAGCCCTCACCCGAGCCCCCCCTGCGGTCTCGCCGTCAGCCCCGTTTGTCTCTTGTTACTCGTGTGCTCTCACCACTCCGCCCCGGTGTGGACCGTGACCAGGCTTACCTAATGTTTCTCTCACATTTTTTATACGAATGAGGTGACTCAATATGATGTTCGCAGAAAATTTAAACAGTACGATCTATTTAAGGTGTTTGGGATGTCATTGTCACTGATGTCGTAGTACGTATGTTCAATTGAAAACAACCCGCATCCAGCCTTCTATTTCGAAACTATTTTATTCATATCGCAGCATATATTGTTCTACAAGTCTGTTGTATCTACTCTAGAAAGTTCGGCTCCATCCGCCGTTATTTCTTTGGATCTTATAAAATAAATCATCGCATAACCTGAAAAGAAAGGTTTTTATAGTGAGACTAACATAATATGAGCTACTGGTTAAATTATAGAGCTAAAATTTTTTTTTTTAATGCTTGCAATTACTACTCCTGTAGTCGAACCGAGAGCCACTTCTCGATAGAGCCATCACTAGAAGGTCATAGAACACAAGTGTGTGATGTCTCGTGATGGCAGTTGGAGGGCATTTACTAATTTTAATTTTCACGAATATCAATTATTGCCGTATTAAAGGAAATCTTGAACTAAAATACAATTCTTTTACTCTCGCATCTTATAAACATGGAGCCAATAAACCCGCGTGGTGATGATGAAAATAAGCCTATGTGTTAATCTAGGGTATAAGCTATCTTCATTCCAAATTTCAACGAAATATGTGTAGCCTTTTGAGAGTGAAGAGGTGACAAACATATACACTTACACACATACACAAACTTTCGCATATATAATATTAGTAGGATTATGCACTCTAGTTGATCAGTTATATTACTCGTTAAGGCAATTGTAAAAACAGCTTTGTGAAGATTTAATGCTAGGCTAAGGTAAATAGGTATATAAAATTAGATATAACTTATTTACTTCATTTTATTGATTGTTTAGATGATCTTCAGGGGTTCGTAATGGCGATTCGCATTGCCCATGCCCATGGTAGATTTAGATTAGTTAAAAATATTCACAATTTATGGGTTCACAGCAGGCGAGAGGTTTAATGAATTAGAGATAGATGAATATAATAAATAACTGTGAATGTAATAAGTATATACATTATATAATAAATAAAGAATATATATTAGCCGAATCATCTCCGTAGCCATTTATTCAATGAAACCTTTACAGTCCTCGGGCTCAGATGTTCAATTTACCATTTCATGAAATTAAGTCCGGAATTACTTAACTTAAGTATTATCTGAATACGGTTTCTTTCAAATTACAGTTACAAAAGCGGACATGGACCCTATTAGTAAATTACGGCCGTACGTGGAACTTACTCTCGACTCTTACTTTACCAAATAACGTTGTTTGTGACTCGCGCGACCACGCGACATGGTTCGTGTCATACGCTGACGGGCTGGCTTTTAAAAATCTATTCATTTCGACCTCGAGACGACGCGGGACTTAATAACTGGGCGGGCGCAGGGGGGGAGGAACCCGAAAACGGTGAGTGAGGGCGCATCATCATTACGATTTAATTTCGAGGGAAAAGCGACCGCGGCGAGTCCACGGCGCCATTATTCTGTTCCACCTCGGAGGATGGTTCATAAACAAATGACGTGGGACAACGTAACGACGCGACGGGTGCCCTCCCTCCTTTACAATCCATTTTAAAGTTGGTGTCGCTGAGTACAATTCACGGGAGCGATATCGGATGACATTGTCTATTTGACAGCGCTTGACATCTTAAAGATCGTCACGATATCAGTTGAACGATAGACGTCGCGGCGAACTCAACAAAGCTGATAAATGTTATTGAATAACCTAATAGAGGTAACATATTATACAGCAGACGTACGACTTACATATTACGTTGTCAAAATCACAAATGGTAGATATGTACCATTACATTCGACTACATGTAAGTTTTCAAGGAATATAAGGCTGTGTTCAAACCTGACGAATGCGTGCGGCGCGCGAATGGCGCGCGAGATGCGTATTTGTCAGGTCTGTTGTAAATGAAACGCCATTGCGATTAATACTAACATATTTAGAAAAACCTCACCACTAGAAACAAATATATATATATATATAATAATGCCGGTACTTCAACACACAACATGGTCTGGACACAGCCTTACATCATTATTTTGAGCTTATCACAGAATTGTTGTATAATATTTAAATTGCCACACAACATTATCAAAAGGTTATTTTTTTGTTTTATATAGCCACTTGAAAATGGATTCGAATAATAAGATAGGCACTCGAAAGATTGGTTTGTTGGAAAGTTGTTAACGCTGGAGATATCAGGAGGCGTACTTCAAGTTTCCCTCTCACTAATTTATTCGTCCAAGTTCTTGTCGCTGTATTCATATCATATCTAACATCATTTGTGGGCTTATACTTTATCCCTTATAATGCCTTTGGCATATGGGATCGGGTGTGTAACTTACTCGCAAATTTATCAACGGAGGGAATTATTGTTGGTAGTGTTTCGAGTTGTATTTATTGTCGATGAGTCATACCGGTGTTAAAAGTACGTACTTAGTGTAATATTGGGAGGCGTCCGGCTGTAGACGTCCTATGGCCGAGATGATAACGAACAAGTTTTATCTTTAGTAAATGCAGGCTTCAGAGCCTTGAACACGGCCGTAGAATTGCTTGCCTATAAAGGTGCTCTGATAGGGTCCCTGCCAATCTATCATTCTATCTATCAGTTTAAAAAAATGCTAATAGTAGCATTTTTTTAACAGACAGATGCCGTGTTTTGAATTGCACGTCAAGCCGTCGGTCCCCGTTCCCGCCCTCCCCCAGCTCCAACATGGCCCTAGCCAGGGCGACTCGGACATTAGGCTTGAGAGTATCATTCCGGCTGGCGTCGGTAGTGGTAGGTAGTTCAACTGTTATTAATCGAACGATAATGATCATGGTAATATTTATGAGTAATTACAAAAATTACATGTCACTCCGTTCCGAACATTACTATTACTGTATATAGCTGTGCTTTTATCTCAAAATTTTATTATCTAAATTTAAAAGAACATTTCTTACTTTATATTAAAAAGGCACCATGTCGATCTCTATATTTTGCAAGGATAACCTTCCCCAGCTAAAAATAAAGTTTCTTTGTCTCTCAGAGTAAGTAACAATATACGACAAATTAATGTCACGGGCTGTCAGCAAAAGTCATAACATATATTGTTTACATAAGTCATAAAATGGTTCCGATACAGCGCAGGCATTAGCGGCTGTCACAGTGTCACTGTCTTAATGACAGTATTTATAAGGAAAACTCAACCGTACACGAAAATACAATTTGGTGGAGGTAAAAAGTTGTCACAATAACGCGAGTAAAACATTAGACGGGGTGGTCGGGGTTACCAGCGTGGCTTAAAGAATTAAAGCTACGGTGCATGTGAAAAACAATGAACGTCTGTTTTCAAATTGATTTAATTACGATTGTATCCAGTGACATAGAATTTAGTTGCTTGCTATCGTTAGCAATCGCAGCTATGTGATGTCTGTACATTAATATATGTTAATGTACAGACATTAACGCTATACCCTGCGTTGTGAAAAAATGTTTGGTTTTGTTTAATACCGCTTACCTGATTCGAACTCTGTAGAAATCTTTTGAGTGATACAACTGCCTCTTACAAGAAGGGGTATACTATTTTGTAACAAAAAAAATCTGTAATACTTATAGGTTTTTTCCATATGAAACGCAGAATTTAATATTTTTCAAAAAATAACTTTTTTTTATTATTATTATAAGTTTGCGTTTAACAACTGTCTCACCTGATGTTAAGTGATGACGTTGTCTAGGATTTAGCACGCAAACCTAGAAGGTATTTATTCACTCGCGACTTGAAGACTCCAGGATTGTACATATCGTAATATAATTACGCTTACTTATGCCCTTATTAGGAATCAAACCGACATAATATGTTATGAATGTTATTTATAAGTGTATCGATCGGCTCGTGCGCTGAACTAAGTCTATATAATGGAACATGCATTTATATGTTGTGGTGAAGGTGGTCGCCGAAACAAACCCACTACACGGAGACGCTTCATAATCTGAAATTATGAAGAAGCCACTCATAATAGTACCCATGGCACATTTTATATAAACCATATGGAGAAATAAATTGTTCCCGGCAGTCGACAGATAAAATAGTTCGGGATTCATAATCATTTTGTGAGCGAAATGAACCGAGAATTAAATTTACAGAAGGCACTGCGCAAATACTATGTGTCGCTGAAGTAGCCGCGTACTGTTTGTCGGTCGCGAGGGAATGGCCTTAAATAATGCGCTGTCTCGCCTACCCGCTCACCTTTGTTGCATCTTTCTGACTCGCTTATTCCGCTCCATAAACACAATATTACCGGTGCTCTCGACTCACAATCGTAATTTCATTACCCGATGATCGGTTGCAGTTCCTATATGTATCTACTTGTGTCATTGATGTTTTTCGGGATAACTTCAATACCGCAAAAAGGAACGCTTGCATAAAACAATGGTACAATATCGGTTTTTGTTTATGGCAACCCTATTCATTCCGAGTCACGTGATCCGCCCTAACACGCCTCGCTGACAAAATTACAGAGAAATAATACAATATTAACGTGTTAATGTATGTTTTTACTCAAGATATATCAAATATTCAGGCGCAAGGACGGTTGTTGTTGTGTACACGCACGATGCTCATTTGCCTGGGCACTAATCAAGGGGTAACATTATACCGAGGATTAAGAGGTTCATAGAGTTCATAATACTATTTCATTCTAATTACTTTTTAATTGGAGCAAAGATGTATAGAAATTATAATCGACAGTTAGAAAGTGTTCATCAGAAGTTTTATATTCAAGCATACATTCTTGATTTATTATATTAATAAACAAGTTGTAAAAAGTACTTTCCAGTACCGACCACCGCGACGATAATACAGCATCTATATAAGCATTAATAATGTATGTGTAAAGCATCGACTAAACGTCCAAATCTGTTTAAATGTATCTAAACCGGGTCTGTTATTAATATTCCCGGCTCAAGAGCTGTTTCGAACGCTAAATCTCTGCCAGAGATAAGGGCCGCTCGTTTCGTAATCTAGCATCGATAAAAGCAGCTATTAAAGCAAACAGCGAATTAATGTATGACGTACATGACCCCAGAGGCCTATGGCCAGCAAATCGTGGCCGTCCCCACAAATTTACCCGTAACAAACCACCTCGTGAGAGCCGAAACGAAGATTAATCGTCGGTATACGGGATTACGGTAGTTGCGGACGCAGGTAACCTCTACCCTCATTTTGACCTTAAATTTAGATGCCGTAAAGTTCAAAGTCCACTGTATCTTTACTCTTGTTGGTAAACTAGGCCTGCTGTACCTAAAACTTCTGTGTTTAACAGCGTTATTTCATTATGGTTTAATGCAGGCATCCTGACTGAAGTAAGGTTTAATAAATTTGGGGTTATTGTATAGAAGTATAGCTATAGCGGTAAAACTACGGGTAGTAAGTTTCAATATGATTCTGTGAGTTGAAAAACATTAAGTTTAGTTTCTTGTTATTTCCCCATCACTCAGCATCTCATCATCATCCCATCGATCACCACAAACAAAAACATTTCAAATAAAAAGTGGAACGACTTTCAATCTTCGTTCTTTCCTCAAAGTTAAAAATTGATGTTCTTTAAAAAAAAAAGAATCACGAGTGGTGAAAATCACGTTCAAAAATTCCATTATTGTGTCTGTTAGATGCGTATAGGCGTCGGTAATAGCATGGTCTAAAACAGTTATTCTCAAGTGTCAATGCTTTTAAAACTTCTTATAATTCAACTTTGAGAAAGGTCGTAGTAAGTTATCCGCTCATAGCTTTTTCAATAATTGTAGCCGTCCTACTACAAGATAAAAGCAACAAAGCACTAAGGAGGTCCGGATCTCATTTAGACAAATCGCTCGTAGCGTGGCGGTCGGGCGGTCGGGCGGTCGCGTCAGATACCAATAACAAGGACCCACACGTGCTATTGTACTCCGTGTCGTCATTAGGCCGCTTCCGTATACCCCAACAACTTTCTAATACTTATAAATACTTTCCTATCCCAGGGGCATAAAGTCTAAACTTCCACAAAACTGCCGTTATTATGTTGGTAAAAAATGGGAGTACGGAACCCGGAGACCCAATAACGGACGCAGTAGGATTCTCAATCGAATCGAAACAGATTTTTTGACTCGTAAATTGTTGATTTTATATTATAGCGGTTGAAAACGGCATGAATATCGCCAGTTCCAGTCGATGGCTGTAGATATCGATCGCGTCATTGAAGATTCGTTTTTTTTCAAATGATAATCGTATTTTAGTGCCTATATACTCAAATATATGTATTTATTTAGTTATATAAACGCAAACCACCGTTGATCGATCACTAAATCGACCAGCGAGCCGCAGCAACACAAGACCGCCGACCTGACTCTGCCCGACTACACCCCGGGTTCGATGCTTGTATTACTGATGAATTAGCAAATGGAAGTCTACAATATTGTCCTCATTTTGAAGGAGAAAGAATCTTATTGTGCGCCTCCATTAAATAAAGCTAGACATAAAGCAGGGAGAGACGTTAAGACGACTTTCATAGTAAATGTATTCAACTTGGTATTAAAATATACCGTCGCACTGTACAGCAAAGCAAACGGACCCCAGTTACGTTTTAAGTCAATTAGTCTAGCTGGAGAGCGAGGGTTTCAGAGTTGCATATTTTCCGGACACGTTGGTTATTTAGTGTTTTGGTTTGAAAAAAAATGTTTTGCATCAAAATACTGATGATGCGAACATAAACTCTTGATAATTATTAAAATACTTGTTATATTTTGATCTAGCTCTAGTATTCAGTGTCAAAAACTAGCAGATAGTTCGGAATATCAAGAATACAACTCTTGGATAGAGACTACCGATTGACCGATAAGGTAGATGGACTGACATGGTGGACAGACGACCTGACGAAGACCGCAAGAGGAGACTGAATGCGAATTAATTTTACAAGATCCACGTGAAAATCAACGAGGCAAGTGATGATGAATAATTGTCATGCTCATTGTTGCAAATAGGTTTATTTCTATATAGAATATAAATAATTACGTGCTTCTATAGGAGGTAAATTTGTATTACTTATATTTTTAGAGGTAACTTGAACCAAGTGAAGGTCTACATCTATAAACGATACTCAGGACCAGGATGGAGAAAACTCTGTCAAAAGTAAATAAAGTCTTCGTAAGTGACATACATCCTTGATCGTACATAGTGAAATATAGGGGGTAGAATAAAATTGTAAAACAAAAGGGCGACATTAATTAAGCCTGAAAAAATAACTACTTCACTGACAATGTATATTATTATTTAATTATATATCGAAACTATCTCATTATAATAGCAATAAGACGTCTTTACAAAAGGAAACCATCAAAATTCGCCCTACTCGCAAATCATTCTTTAACAGTCCAACTTCCTCTAAGACAAAGGCACCTTCTTATTTAATTCAGCAGCTCCATAACGCGACATCCGTCTCGAGAGCAGCGCACACTGGGACTTGTTGCATTTAAGTTAATTAACCCACTAGATAAATCTGATAAAGTCCGGCTAGAACCGGTTAAGGGTTGACGCTATGTACAATATCAAAACATTTAATTTTTTTCTTTCTAGTATATACATGTAGCAGCTGTGCCACCGGTTCCACTCGCGTGGTCTACTTGTTTCTCGCTACCTCAGTTATCCCACAGGATCCATACCTTTTCCGGGATAAAAAGTAGGTATACCATATGTCCTTCTCCAGACCAACATTCGTCAATATCGGTTCAAAATGGTTTAAAACAGTTTATTCACATTTATAATATTATTAAGTTTTGTTTGTATCCCAGAAAAAAACATAATTTTAACGGAATTTTGACGGTCGCCGTGGCTCAGTGGTCAGTGACATGACTTCTGTGTTCTCGGGACCCTGGGTTCGATTCCCGGCAGGGGCAAAACATTTGTGCAATAAGTGTAGGTGTTTGTCCTGAGTTATGAATGTTTGTATGCTGTGTTTGTGTGTGTCCATGCCTCCTGCGACACAGGGAATCCTAGTGCGGGGGCTTAGGGTGATAAAAAAAAGTAGCCCGTGTGTTGATTCAGGCTATCATCACCTGTAATGATTAGACTTCCGCGATTCGAACACATTGTTAATAAATCGATGGGGCGTGATCGCGTGCGAAACATTTAGTTATTTATTTACGTCGGGTTATTTACATTACGAATTTCATTCAAATTTATCAAGCAGCTATAGCGTCAAAAGGTAAGTAATGCACATACAAAAAACCTGTATATTTAGAATATTAATGTGATATGTACTTGTGTCTATTAAGGCATAGCAGAATCAGAACACTATTCATAAGAATCAGACAATACAATACACCCTTATCCCCTCTGGCCGGTCGGCGGATAGTATCCTTCAAGGCTTCGAAGCGCTCAGAGTAAATGCTTTTCCAGGTCACCCATCCCGATAGTAACCGCATCTGGCAAGTCACTTGTAAAGTAAGTTATTTGACCTGGAGTATCTGTCGAGATTGCATAGGCAAGCTTCACTACAAGAAGTTAATTTTGACAGTAGTCAAACGTAAGCTTATAACCTTTAAAAAAAAGTTCCTATGTTTTGTTATCAAAGCACGAGACGATTTACAGATTTTTGTAAAAACTAGGAGTATTTGTGCAACACAAATATTTTTGTCTTTCTCCACGAGGGCTAGAGGGCCAGCCCTCTGGTTATTATAATTACTTAGTTAAATTTTAATGTTGTTTCTTTTATTATACGACCATTTAAATTAAGATATGCATCGTAAACTTATGCAGAAACCAGAAAGAAAGTTTTATTTAATACTAGATAGGCGAATATTCCTCAAATGCACCAAACGCTGCCTTTGTGGCTAGCTTCTTGATTTTTTGCTTGTTAGTCAATCGAGGCTTCATCTAGTTGAAGATTGATTTCTAAATAATTTTATTCGTATCCTGTATGTAATCTATGTAAATATTTCGAGGCACGTTGCGATATATCTTACCGTGCAATCAGTTGCAATAATAACATGACAGATTGATGAGTTGACATCAGAAAAGGGCGATCACATTTCCATTGTCTCTGCATCGAGGAAGACGTCTGCCGGATGATTGTGATAAGCGTTTAGGAGTTGTTATAAGTATACATTTTTTTATCAGATATAAGCATTTTAAATTAAGAGAAGAATAAAATGGAGTAGCACTTCACCAAAATGCAGGAGGCATCCTACCGCTTAACTTAAACAGAGTAACTTACTCATATTGTGTCCTAATAGGGTTTTGGTGTCTATCTTGGATTAATATTAGCAAGTTAGTATATTAACGCCATTTTACCAAACTTGTTTGGGACGAGTCCTGTGCCCGACTGTTCACTGAACCTTACCTACAAGTGGTAGTTTGGTTTTTTACAAACGTGAGCTAGGTCACGGTATGCCTATAAATATGTATATTCTATGTAAAACTTTAAAAATATCGGTAATAAGTAAAAAAGGTGCTACGGAATAAATAATCCATAAACTCTCGGAAAGCCTGGTTGAAGATTCCCCATGCGTGCGACAACCACCCTAATCCCTTCTTAGCTGAGTCGAGGAATCGAGGGCTTTCCGTACAAACTGCCTCGTTGGTTCTGCTTACCTGGTACTTTCGTAGTCACTGCGGCTAAATTGAATTTACTTTTAATGTACGCAACTAATCAGAGATGTTATAAAATCATGGAAATAAAATAAATAAATGTATGCTTATTTCTGAGATAAGCACATATGTCGAATTACAGGTATTAATAATAATTTTCTTAGAAACTGAAGATCTGATAGCTCATTTAGATTTGTAAATAAAATGTAAAAAATATGACAAACCAAATAAAACGTTATTTCATGTTATAGTAAAAGTGTTGTTTATTTGTTTCGTACCTAAATGCCATAAACATTGTTACGCTTGTCGATCTTGTATACTAGGATTAAGTTCACAATAGCTTCTTGTATAGCACAATAATCTTGAAAGCTTTTGGGCCAAAGTCGCTCAACCAACTTACCACTGGTAAAGGGGTGACATACAAGTCAATAAAAAGCCGAATAATAAGACTGACGAGCTTGCCGTATATTATGTAAAAATCTTTGTTGATAAAAGCTAACAAATCTCTTTCTGCCTCTTGCAGTCAATATATATATTTATTAAGGTCGTGTTCAGTCTAGTGTTGATTCAATTTACATACGTGTTTAAAGTCGTAAATCGAGTGAATGTTTTATACACTATTAATCTATTTTTATTAATACATTGGAAAGGTTTTTGACAAGATTTTTGAACCCAATTTAGGCGCCAGCGTTTCACAAATCTGTTTATTTTGAAACTTGTCAAGAATGTGTGTTTACCAACAGTCTTTATGGAGAGAAAAGTAAACGGTTCATATATGTATTATATTTTATTGTATTTCTTACATTTATCTTAGAGTACCAGATATATTTATTTCAATATGGGTTAGTTGTTTTGTAAGTTTTGCTAAGTAAGAAAAGAAACGGGCATATAAAACTTGCTACCTGAAATGTACGGCCGTATGCCACAATACATACAACATGAGATTCTCAGAATCTTTATATATATATATATATATATGTTTACTGAAGAGATTAACTGTTGCTTCGATAAAGAGGCTTTATCTTATAAATAAGTCAGAAACATAATGCTCACTATGGTTTTATATTTCAAGCTTGTTTTACAAAATCACAAAGGATTGTTAATTTAGTAATTACTGTGCCGGAAAATAATAATTGCTCGCCTTGAGAAATGAACCTCATTAAAGTTTCCTTCTATTTGCTGTGATGTAATTTGTATTAACGTAAATGTTTGTAATTAGGTGTTTATAAAGTTATGAGATCCTTTGATATATCGACGGGGAAATTGATCAAGAAAACGTCTAGTTCATATCATTATTTATACTGTTTTAATTAAAATCGAATGCATTGTTGTTTCTTTTCGAGAAGCATTTAAGTACAGAGATCATACTACAAGCGTCGTGATCGACGCTTGTAGTATAACGATAGTTCTATCTCCTCAACATGTAAATCAAAAATTCATAAAAAATAAAAAAAATAAAAATAAATTCGTAGGAATTTACGAGTACACATGTACGCGAATAACTTCAGAACCCCGGCTCTAAATTGGATTATTCATTGTATATCGTGTTTATAATTTTTGTGATTGTCAGGACAAGGTTTGTACGGGATCAATGGAATACAAATTCCCAAGGGGACCGGGATTCGAAATGTTGTATTACCTAATATTTGCATGAAGGTAGGCAATTTATGGGTGGGAGACCAAAAACGGGATTAAAACTCCCACAGTAACGGGAACAACGGAATATTATTTTGCTATATATCCGGACGAAGTCGGGGTGGGCACTCATAAATAATAATTATTTGGCTAGCTCACTAGCGATGCACTAAAGCTTAAACAATTCACCACATGTCAGGTTATGTACGTTTTTTTCTTAATCTCAAGGCATGATGATACAGGGAATTATTGATTAATAGTATTGGTTGTAGTGTAGGTATTGTAGTATCGATTATCCTCTTCCATCAAACTAACTGAAATGTATATACCTACTGTATTATAATGTATTATATATATTATAAAATAAGACAGTTTTAATACAGTTACGATTCCAAGTCCAAATAAGTATGACAGTTATGAATGACAACATATAAACTAGATCTTTTGAATGAAATGCAGGTAGATATAAAAATAATAAGTCGTCACGTTATTTGGTTCCAGCTTAAACTACCTCTCACTAATAAAACTCGTCTAATATCAAAGATGGTTTTGTAATAAGTTTTACGAATTTGAATTTGAGCGGTGAATAGAATAAGAGCCTTTTTATTTTAATGAAATTTCGCTAGTTTCTGCGTTAAACAGAAATACGACCGACAAATCGAAGGATCGTTTGAGACTGGAAACTGTCCTTTATAGCATTATTTACCGCCCTTTACTACAGCACTTATCTCAAACGCCGACCGAGGCGAACGTCTGGGTTGATAGGCCGACCTCACAGGCCTCAGCTATAAAACGGCGTGATTGCTGCGCCGTGTATATGTGACATCAAGAATGCGGCCCCACGCGTGCCGTGACGTACGGGCGGCAATTAGCAGGCAACCACGCCGAAGTTCCCGTGGATAGAGCCAACTAATTAGTTTATATTGCACAATATTATGTCGTAAGAACTTTAATTTATTAGCGGAATGTAGTTAGTACGGCATATCTCGACGTGGTATCTGCTCTGGTTCAAGGGTTGGTTGTTATATAAAGCTTTGATGTACGCCGCCGCCGCCTTTCTTCAGCCCGAAAATCCAGCTCCAATTGTCTTCAATGATTTTGGTTTCATCGATAAAGCTTTTCGTCACTGAAAAAGAGTAGAAAGTGAAAGATCCAGACGGAGAAAGCTCCGCGCGCTGGACGAGTCTCATTAATTTCTATACCTGTATTACTTAAATTGTCTTTTACATAATAAATGCCTTTGTTTTGATTTAAAACATCTTCTTGAAAATGAAGAGGAGGACCGAAATCTCTATGGATGGAACTTTTCCATATCGGTTTATAAGTCACGTAGTTCTGACGTAACCAACATAGAAAAACTTGAGTTTGAAAACTGTCGCGGTTTCCGTAAATAAAAAACTACACTTTCCGAGAGTAATTTTTCAGCAAAGATCACGTGTCGCTGTTTTTTTAGATAATAATAAAATACTACTGAACTAATAACTTATATAACTCGTTGTGTCTCCTTATGTTTAAATTAACTACGTATTTTTGTTCATCAATATAATTATTTAAATATTTATTGAATAAAGCCGAGTGGACAAGTTAATTATTTATAAATGTTTTAATGGAATTTGTGCGTATGATCCTAGTTTGGCGAATCGTCCGTTCATCATTTAACACAATTTTGTGGAAATATTGTTTTGGCAGCGGTCAAAAAATTCCAATCACCTCTCGGAAGCGTGACATTTACAAACTTCCCGGCTTCGATTGATGCTGTCTGTTCACATAATATACATATTAGTTTAAGTTGTACCTTAACATGTAAGTGACATTTTTAATGAAGCTTAAGAACGTCAACGAGCGTGAACTGTGCAACATTTACATTTTTCACGTTTTTAAAAACTTTTTCTGCTTTGTACGAAATGTTTCCATAAAAAGTATCCAACCTCGCAATTAACACAATTCAACTTTGTCGTGACGGTTTTGAGATAAAAGTGGGGAAAAAAGTTATGGATTGAAGTCAAACTTGCCGTGAAAAATTTTAGTCAATGGGGGAGATAATTTAGTCTGCGCAACGATAAGTGTTCCAGTGAAAAATGGTCTTGACTTTGGGCGTCGCGTCGCTCTTATAGTAATTTGTTTCCTAATTATTGTATTATCTATTAGCTGAAAACATTTAAAAGCGTATTATCGATCGTCGAACACAAGATCGATCGTATCGAATCTGCATGTTTGCGTCTTGTCAAATCACTGATTTTATCAAGTTTGTATCGGGAGCGTCTGTTTGTGTGTGCTGTGCGAGACAAGTGCCGTAGAGAGAAATATAAGTACAATGGGCCCAGTGAGTAATATTCAATTGCATCGCCCATCAAACGATTTTGTGTCTTAAATACGAGTACTACTAATAAATAAATAAACATTAAAAAATAAATAATACTTTTATGAGTTTTCATTAAATTGAACGAGCTATCTTTATTATATTGATGAATTAATTTTTTCGTTATCAGCTTTTTTAATGAGGCAAATTAAATTGAGTGGTAATGCTTTTCGACTCTGGCCATTGCACGTGCTTTAAGTATGTGTTTGATCTAGAAATGTCATAAAAACTGTCATTAAAATCAGTTTTATCAAATTTGCGAATAGTAATAGTGAGTGTACTTTTAAAAAAACCTCTCGGTGATGAACGCCACCTGGATGAGCGCGCACATAACCATGCCAACGAAACGGCTATCAGCTAATCTCGTTTTATAAACAAATAGATTTGAATTGCTTTCCGATTCTATAATTTTTAAGTTTTGTTTTGCGAAAACTAGAGAATATCGGATTCTCTTGTTTTGGCAAAACAAAACTTCGGCTAGCAGCGAGCCAAGAAGTAACGCAATAATAATTCAGCGGGCAAAAGTACTAAGAGCTCTCAGTGGAGCGCGATATTTAAATTTGCCGCTGCGGCAACTTCGCCGCCGGCGACAATTCAATTACATCTAATAGCCTCTGATTCATGTTTGTATTGTTAATTAGTTGTCTACTCAAGTTTTGTCAGTCCTCACTTAGCGCCCGCCGCCGGAACGGTTTCGTTAAATAGATTGTTCTTTGGCTGCGGTTGAACGTGGAGGCTTTTGTTCGCCTTATTTAATGCACGTATTTGTGTTTCGACGCCAGTTTCGGAGTGCCGCGTGCCGGAATAAACATAAAGCTTCATGTAAATACAACGTATTTAAAAGCATGAGTGAACTTCATTTGTTATCTACGACGGGTGCCTCAGGGTTAGAGCGCCAGAGCAGTTACACCAGGCTTTACGCCTTCTGTGTGTCACCAGCCTAATAGATTTACCTTGCTGTTTGAGCCCCATTCCGATTAAGATAACACTGTTACCGAGTTCACAACATCGTGAATGGGTATTTTCCAACTAGCTCACAGCCTTCAGGTTCGGAATACTGTCCAACCCACAACTGACCAAACACACGGTGTGTTCAGGGACTTCAGAGACAGTTAACATTCTAGGTCTAGAATGTTTACACCTTCGACCACACTACAGTGCCACGCATCGTCACTGACTATTAAATGAGATAAATCATTAAATGAGGTAGGTAAAACGCGACATTTAACCGTCAGCATAGAAAATGATTAAGCAAATTACAACCTGGTGTAGTATATAACATAACCCCTCTTGCATCAGCCCTTCATCGTCATCACCATTCATCGTTCTTTTTATTTGAATTAGTAAAATTTTATAAAAATATTGTTTGTATTATCTTATTTTGTTTACTTGATTTTATATCAACGTTAATGTTTTAATTCGAGTGACACTCAAGTACGGAAAATTTGGGGGTAGTAGCTGAAAACCAAACACACAGTGTTTTCAGGCAGCAGTCGTCCAGAGCCAGTGGTCATCTTTGTTCTAGCGGATAATAACTTCTACCACATCGTCGCTAACAATCAAGTGAGTGGCAAAGTTAGATTTATAGCATTTTGTAAAAAGTATTGTATTAATCAAACAAATAGAGATCATTGAGCAAATGTAACTTCGGTTGTCGTGTGAGGAAAACCGCAAATCGCCAAAATATCAAAGGGTTACCGCGACGTAACTTTGCGAGAACACGGCCCACGAACTTGTGTTAGCCTCATCGTCGTAGAGCCGAACTGAAATAAGCATTTGGCCCAATAGAAGAAAACTTGTAAATCCCGGGAAACCGCACGGTACACGCGACCGAGAATTAGGGGCTCAGCGGCCGAGATTTCTTGCTGTCCTCTAAACAGTGGTTAGTTAACGGACGCAAGTTAACATGGGATAACATGTTTCGGGTTTGTTTCTCTACCTGCATGGGGTTTTTACACTTGCGGCCAAAGTTACGGGGAAAATGTATATCCACTTATTACTCAGTGATATCGTCAATCTTGTGCGACGCGAGGGTTGGGTTTGCTATGCAACAATGTTTTTGAATAGTGCGATGCCTTTATTAAAATAATATACTAAAAACTAATTATAATACTACAGCTACTAAAAAAAACATTTGAACAATCCACTAGCTATAGTAAGGCGTATGATTAACTCAAATGGACTAACTCGCTACCAGTTGGCAGCGTGCCCAGGATAATTCATTAAGGAATCGGCCCTTTGAATGTGAATGGATATAGAGGTAGAGGAAGGCCGAAGAAGGTATGGATGGACTGTGCGAGGAATGATATGCTTATGACAGGTGTGAGCACTGAGATAATGTCTAATGATAGCTACTGTCTAATGATAGCTACTGTCTAATGATAACTCTGATACTGACTAATGATAGAAGAGAACGGAAGAGGAAAACATGTTGTGTGAAACATGAACCCCACCTAGTGTGGGATAAGGACAAGAAGAAAAAGAAGAATAATAGGCCCTATAAAAAATAAGTTTCTCACTTATTTTATGACGATCCAATTTAAGTAGTAACATAAAGGATCAAAAGTCCGAAAGAAAGTCGGTCTGACTATACACTTTTGTATTAGGTTTTATTTGAAAATAAAAATAAAATACACTGGTGTTTTTTCAAGAAATTTTATTGCTCGTGGCCCCGGAGATGTTGAATATATTTCTCCAACTGATTAAACTTTGGGCTTTTTGTCACGGATGACACTCATAAATGATTGAACAGATAAATGGGCAAAAAACTTCAGGCTTTAATCATCATCATCATCATCATAATCTCAGCCATAGGACGTCGACTGCTGAACATATGCCTCCCCCAGGCTTTAATATATAAACAATATTGTTGTATACAAATTAAACTCAGCAAGCACTTTTCCTAAATAAACCAGTAGGCGACTGGGTGAAAGACGCTAAAAAAAATTATTGGACAATAAAATCTAAAAGGACGTAACAACAATATAGTTCTTATGTAACGGCACTCAAAAACATTGTAACAAGTAAATACACCAGTTTTCAGTGCTGTGCACACATGCTTTTACCCATATCGATATTTTTACCGCTTACTGTAAAAGCTTGAAATCCAATTGCTGCCAATGCAACAGAGCTTTTTTATCGCCTGTAATCAATATAAATGTATAGTATGTAACTATCGGAGTGCGTCCGATGGCAAAACAACGCGGGTCTGTACGTGTAGAGCCCTCGATCGGACATAATAGAGGCTCCAGTGTCGAACACTACTCTCGTTTAAGTGGATAGGGAGGCTGCCGGTGCTGTGATTATCGATATTTTAGTAGCCGTTTCCCGTTAAATGGACATCATTGGCTAAATGCTCGGTAACTAGGAAAATCTGTCGACTTTTTATTGGTTTTTTTTTAGTCTTGTATTTTAATTTTGTAGTCCGTTGGCAACTGCGAACTCACACAGGACTTACAACAACACGAGTATGACTATGTATAGTAGTTTTCTCTTTGTTCGTAAATATTGGATTTTGTGGCGAACCTTCGAAACCGTGAATCAATCCTCTTCGAGAATTATTGCTACAAGTATAACCGGCTCGAGCCAGGTGGCAAAATGGCGCAAAAAAGACACACTAGCTCAATATAAGTAACGATGCAGTTGTAAGGCAGTTTATTTATGTTGTTGCTCATTTTACACATGTTGTATTTCCTTGTTCGTTGTTGCGTTGTTCGTCTAAAAATATATCGAGCAGCCGAATTGTTTTAGTAGTAATATTGCTTTATAATTAAATAATTATAAAGCAATATTACTCCTACACGCCTTACACCTAATAATAACATTATTATTAGGTGTAAGGCGTGTTTTAACTGATCCAATAAAAATCATTATATTTGTCGAATATAATGATAATAGCGGCCATTTAAATCGTATTAAGCTGACTTGTGGTCTATGTTTAAATTGGACGGTCTCAGCTGATGATGTAAATGCTTGATAAGTTACTTGATCCTTACTATAAATGATATAATATTGGAAAGAAAAAAGATTTGTTTATTTTTGCATGTTTGTAATTAATAAACTCAAAAACTACAAGATTGATTTTCATTTCATCGTTTATTTGAGTTTTGAACGGATAACGGGAAAATAATACTTCGCGGGAGTGAATCGCCGGCCGCAGTTATGCTACGGCTACAGAAATATATAACTAGTATTCGGGTGGCGCGCGGGCTGCGAGCAGCCCGCGTTATCGATGTGCATGAGTATTATTAACAAAAATGTCATTGCAGTTAAAAAAATTATATAAAATTCTCATACAAGTCGAGTAAGTGACAGTTTCTTCTAGTTCAGTACAAAGTGTGAGCAGGGTTACCATGTGCAAGTTGATTTTTTTGATAAAATTTTAGTCGCTGTAATATCGCACCAAGGTTGTAAACGACTTTTGTTAAGGGACCATACCTCTAAGTGCAGTGGTTATCGTGGGCAGTTGCCTCGGAGACCAGCTCGAGGTGTGAAAAAAACTCCTCATTCGGGACTCGGCCTTCGGCCTCGTTAGTGACTCTCCTAAGGAATGTAAACGCGTAACACCCAATTCGTAAGTAACTAACACGGCTCGGCCTACGGCCTCGCGGAGGCCACGCTCGGCCTTCGGCTTCGCGGGCCGAAAGCTCGGCCTTCGGCCTCGCAGGTTTGAAGCTCGGCCTGCGGCCTCGCAACCGTGGCGTTGTATCGCCAGCGAAAATCCCCATCCAGTAAATAAAATAGATTTAAAAATTCTCATGCAAGTCGAACAACTGACAGATACTTTTAGTTCCCGTGAGCGGTTGCATCAAAGACCAGCTCGAGATGTGGAAAAAACTCCCCATCCGGGACTCGGCCTTCGGCCTCGTTAGCGACTTCCATAGGATGCGTTAATGAGGTACACCCCATTCGGAACTCGGCCTTCGGCCTCGTAAGTTACTAACACGGCTCGGCCTGCGGCCTCGCGGAGGCCACGCTCGGCCTTCGGCCTCGCGGGCCGAAAGCTCGGCCTCCGGCCTCGCAGGTTTGAAGCTCGGCCTTCGGCCTCGCGGTGTTTAAGGCTCGGCCTGCGGCCTCGCAAGTTACAAAGGGAATGTTTTTAAGCTGTTCCCAATGACGGCCAGCTCGGCCTTCGGCCTCGCAGGCCTACAGCTCGGCCTCCGGCCTCGCTAGGGTTGAGCTCGGCCTTCGGCCTCGCCTCCACAACTCGGCCTGCGGCCTCGCTCGATTGCAGCTCGGCCTACGGCCTCGCAAAGAGAATGTGGTTTCGCCACAAAAAATCCGCATCCAGTAAAAAAAAAACAAATGACGTCATCAAAAAACTTTTTTCATATATCAAATCAGGGACCCCAAATCTCTCTAAATACTTCATTTTAGCCAGATCGGAGCAACTTGGATTTTGGTATCCGGTTCGAAGGACCAATTTCAAGTTTTGGACAAAATCCCCAAATTTCCTTACAAACCCTCTATAACATTTATTCAAACTCCCCATACCTACCTAAAACGGTTCCGGAGTTGCGATCGTTTTAATTTTGTATGGGAGAACCTCTTTTTTGTTCGGGAGGGTAATTTTTTTTCATTTTTTCAAAAGGGTCCCAAGGTTTTAGTCATTTTTAGTTTTGACACCAACCCCCCATCGATTATGGTTTTCGAGATCCCTACACCAGTTCCATCAAGGAAACCAAAAATGACACTTTTCGGATTTTTCCCTAAGTCACGTAGGCACTCTCTATCCAGTCAACTATATAATTCTAACCTAAAAACACTCTTTCTGGGAGAACAATGATGTCAGTCAGTCAGTCAATCAGTGGTAGAGCAGCTTTATATATTATAATAATAATATGTAATACACAAAAAAATATAATAATAATATGTAATACACAAAAAAATATAATGTTATTTAGTACGTAACTGAAAGATTTTACTACTCATGAACTTAGTCTATATGCTGATTTAAACATTTATAATAATAGTTATTGTCTATTCAATTACACTGTATCTATTGATATTTGATCGATGATTGATGATGACATGAGATGATTGATGATATTTTGTCATTCTACATGTGTTATAAATGCTTAACTTTGGTCTACTCGTATAATTGACGGCTGGCGCTGACTGCTAATGCTGGATAAAGCTCTCGTTGTAGAAACAAAGACTAAGAAATGCACCAATAAGTATAGCGGAGAACACAGCCGCACATGGAACTATCGGCACAGCGCCGGGCCCGGCCCGCCGACCTGTTGCGCCGAACTATTTTATTAGCAAGCATGTCGGCGGGCCATTCTTTACCGCGCGCTTGTTTGCACCGGTCTGGTCGCGCGCCGCGCTCCTTGTGCCTACTGCGTACCGATTGGACGGCTTTGTGACGTAAACAACGCGTTTTACGCTTACGACTATTTCATTTGTTTAACCCCTTTGACGGTTCTAGTACGCATTGTGTGCTGTGAGGTGATTTTTGTTCTGTGGAAATGAAATTGGAAATGGAACTCTTTGAGGTTGGTGTTCTCTGTTCTTGTGAAGTTTTACTATATGTACCACTGTTATAACATTTTAATTACTGCTGTAGTTTCAAAGTTACGTTTCAGACAGCGTATCGGTATTCCTATTCTGTTTATTTCTATTTTCAGTTCTGACGCCATCATAACAATCCCAATTGCGTCATCACTTAACATCAGGAGAAACAGAGGTTTCAACAAGCTTATAATATTAAAAAAAAACATTGACACGTCAAACAAAAGCTTCAAATAAAAAGTGGAGTTGTTCAACGTCCGTTTTTAACAGGCGTTAGAAACATAAAGTTTTAGAAAAAAATATTTGAATTATAGACTTCTAAATTTAGAGTATGATATAATTGATAGTCAATGTTTTAAACTATTAAGTCAAGAAGCTGTCAACTCGTTCATATTAAAGCCGTACGGTTCGTGACTGACGGTATTGCCAGCATGAGATTTTAACTTTTTAAACTTTGCATTGTACAAGATACTTAAACAATGTTATCGATTTGGTCTCTTCCCATGTTCTTTTGCCTCGTTCAGCCAATAACATTACTTATTCTTTATCATATTGTGTCGATCGACATGATAATACAACACTTTTAATGGTAATGTATTGTTAGCAAAGGTCTGAGAGTAAAACTCATTTGAACATAAGTGGCCTAATCCATTTCTCGTTTAATCCGAGATGCGTCGTAAAAATGCAAATTGTGACGTGTAGGTACCTCGTGAGCGCAGAACTGCATTGTTCTTCCCCCCACCCCGCATGTCAAGATTGTCATCCAGATAGACGCCAATACGGCTCCTGCATAAATCGAAGGCTTTGCAGCCGCAACGTTGTCCGGAATTTCCCTCAGGGCTTTCGGCGGGAAAAAAACTGACGTCAGGCGCCAGACTGTGTGGTAGATTTCACTTGTTAACAAAAAAATGGTCATTAATGCTTTAGCTTAATTTTTTATATTTTTTATATTTGACTTGAGCTATCCGGCTTATAGGTCTTTTCCCTAAAAACATCTTACACGGAAGTAAACACTATATCAAATCTTGTTATATACTACGTGGTCTGTGGTTTGTGGAACCCATGGTTCTATAAATTAAGAAAATAAGAGGCGTATCAAAATGTACATTGCAAAAATAAATGTCTGGATAGAAATTTGTATAAACATTCTTATTTCAATTTGTGCAGAGTTGAGATTTCGTAACATTAAATATTACAACGTATATTTTTCTACTACCTTGGCATTAGGCTTGATTTATTCTAGCACTAATTTTAAAAGTTTAATTCATATACCGCCGTCGAATAACTAGAATTCATGCGATTATAGGAAATCTACCAAAAGTCCGAACCGATCTCGCGCCAATACTTCATCTATAATTCAATATTCGCTATTATTTCGGACGACTATTTACAACTGTAATTTATTCGGCTAATTCGTTCGTACGCGAATGAATAATGTACGTTTTGAATTGGGATTTGAAATGTTCATTCGCAATTCTGTGGCTCTATTAGGTGCATATTCTCCTGGTGCATAATTCAGCATATTGTCCGAGTGGTGGTGTTCTATGTTGTCGGTGAGGATTCCTGACAAATGGCTTAATTAGAAAAGTACTATTCGAACTTCCTTATTAATTATATAAAAGTTCACATCGGTTGTGTGTTTTCATTTACAGCCTATTTTATTCAGATTTTAAAAATCTATTTAATTTTATTCATTTATTTCAATTTAAAAAAAAATAAGATATAGTTTTCTCAGGCATATAATCACATTCTTAGGATTCCACTGATTTCCTGTCCAAAAAATGAGGTAACGTTTGAGTTAAAAAATAGAAATAGCCCAGGGCTAAGTCTAAGTGAGAGCAGGGCTTTAAATTGACTCGTCGTTTCGAAAAGTAGTCTAAACATTCAGTTAACATTCAGTTAACACATTTAAATGTGTTAACTGAATGTTTTGATTGACTACTAAACAGAAGTGTGATTGTTGTATATAATGTTCAGTCAAACAGAGAGCTGAGCTAAGCTTTGTGCTACATATGTTCGGCTGGATGCACATAGAGTTACGTCAAAATTTCATTCCATCGCACTTCGAGTCACGATCGTTACATTCAGGGTTGCCACCTGTGTGTATGTTTACGGCAGTTATTTTTCAGACCATTACAGCATAACAGATCTGCCTGAGAGATCAACTAAGGATAGTGTTCGATTCGTATATATAGGCCTAACGCTAATAGTGGGGACTCGGGTACTACAATCCTATAAATATATTAAACTTCCATCTCTGCTATTTGGGCCTTTTTCATATAAGAGACTATCTGTAACCAGCCACCTGCTTGACACAAACAACGACAAAATGACTCTCATTAGTTGTAATAATTAATAGAACACCAGCCGCTCCTGGCCCATACTCATATAACCATCGCCCATACTCATATAACCGAAAGATGGAATTAATCATATTTGAGACATATGCTATCAGCATCATCATAACAGCTTTTCAGTCTCATTTAGAAGTCAGTCCATTTTGTTCCCATAACTGTTGAGATGAAGCCTTCTAGATAAAAGACTTTTGGCTCTAATGTATCACTCTGCTTATTGCTGGTTGGCGGACCGAATGCCCAAGTGCCTTCTACTACTATAACAAAAAAATATTTTATTATAGCATTGCCTTTCTCCTGTTATGTATCACATGTTTTAGTTTAAGTAGTCATAGTTGTTTACAAAATAAATGTGAACGTTTCTACTACTTCGTTGTAAGTAACATTAGAATCGAAGGTTAATATAAACCTTGGTTCTTGAAAACGTACCGATAAGAAAAAGTGAAGTTACAACTACAACTTTTTTTTACTTAATTTTGTACGGAACTCCACTAGTGAAGGTGGCAGCCCTACCAGGTGTTCGCGTCTACTTATCCCGCGCCGGCACGCGACTTGCCGTGATCCGCAACGTTTTTTCATCTGATGAAAGCCCCCACTTATAAAAATAATTTCAACGGACCACTGCGTCGCTTCTTCTGCTTTTTTGCTCCGTGTGCACAACAACCAGAGACGCGTATAAAACATGGTAATTGACAACCTAGTGCAATCTACTGGACTTTTTCAAGCGTATCGTTGTTTTTGCGGAGAAAACCGTCGTGTTCATAGAAGACTGATCATATCGTGAATAAAACATTAGCGTAGTTATTAATATTCTATAACGCTATCCCAAGCATGCTATTTATATTCAATAATTATTCCCTTGTATTTAAATTGTTTTCTTTTTGTGGCCAACTGCCTCTCCATGCCTTTCTTATTATTAAACCTGGCGATAGACACACGCTGCGATTGATCCAAAAAACTAAGGAAAATTACTTTGAAAAATAATCTAAATAGTGTAAAGTTTTATCTATAATAAATACAGACATTCACGTTTCTACTAATAATATTTATTAATATTCTACCGCATCATCACTTAACATCAGGTAAGATGGTGGTCAAACGCCTGCCTATTGTGAATAAAAATATATATATATATATATACATTTAAACAGGAAAAATGTCTTTTACATGATGTAGAATGTAAAACAAAGTTGAAACGACTCGCATTTCCCCCCAAGTCCCTCTACATATGTACACCATCGCGACATGATCTGACGCTACATTTTTGCTCCGAAATCTCAATATCCCGCTAAAGCTACCGACTAGACAATCTTATAACTTTATATTAAGTTAGGGAACCGTTTAAGACTACCGAGCTCAGACGTCGGGGTATCGATGCTTTCTTATTTAAGCCAACTTTCCCCAACTTAGAATTCAATAAGGGCGGCCAAAGGAATTTACTTCTCTTTGACTAAATAGCTTAAGAGATTAATTAAGATAAACTTTGTAAGGATCCGGTTAATGTTCCGGGGTAAACAGTTCGGTTCAAATAAGTTTTTGGTGTGCAAATTAAAAAAGTTGCAAGCACCGGTACTGCATAGTTTGCTACAACTGGATATTAGTGGAAAGTGCTGATACATTTTAGTGTATTTGATTTACTCAAAAGTTTCCGTTTTCCTCATTTATATGCGAACTTTATACTTCAAATCTATATATAACTATATATGACCACAACAATTTCTGATTCGTTCGCGAGTCCTCGCGATCGAATCAGAATCGATTATATGAAATAACTATAGAAGAAACTAAAGCGAATGAATAGCGATTTTAAAAATGTATAATTTCAACGTTTCAAAGCCAAGACCGCAATCTTCGAAGTGTTCGAAACGTCGGGATCGTAATAAATATTTCTTCTTTCGCCAAATAAAATACGATAACAGAAATTCCATGTAAAAGTATTTCTTAACTTCCAAGAAAATATTGAAAATATTCCACGAAAAAGGAGTCTATTTCTATAGTTTTTTATACTTCTAAAGTACGTGACTATTTACAACGGGACAAAATAACCATAACTTGAAACTCCATTTTAGGTTCATCGGTCCAGATGCTCTATTACTATGCTTCACTGATTTCTGCTTAGAAATTGTCAATAATTTTAAAACAATTCCAAGGATCAAAAATCTTTATCATCAAGTATAATGTAATGTATGAAATGTAATAACTTTTTTAAAGTATCTAAATTACACTTTGGCGGTGTAGAGTTCTCTATTCAACGACAAAAGCGTCGTATAAAAATAACAATTTAATTTTGCCGCTTTCACAGCGCAATTCGAAATTCCACACGGCGCGGTGGGAATGAAGATTTGAAAAGCAGGTGTCCGAGGATTACCCAGAGATGGGAACACGTACAAGAGGCGATGACATAGCAATCGTGGTCGCAATGCACTAGATGCTAACTGCCTCACTCGAGTACATAATCTACTTGTATGAAATAAAAAACGTAGCTTATTGGTTCTGCTTTCATCATGTTTTTATATTATTTTCTTTCTTATCTGTGGAATAAAAATGAGACTAATTACTACACAACATACTAAACTAATTATTGCGTTCCGACTACGCAATGCCGACATTATTTATATTGCAAACTCTTACAGCTCGAGCTTTGCAGATCAGATTTTTTTTACGTTGTAACGTCAATCCGTAGTATGTATGTTACGTCGAATGCATTCTCACCGAATATTCTTTAATATTACTGCTGCCACAAACAAAAATAGATAGTCAGAAACTATCATCTTAATTCTTGTAGGTTTTATGCCATAATCATCATGATCATCTCAGCCATAGCACGTCCACTGCTGGAGATAGGCTTCCCCTAGTGATTTCCACAAGGACCGAATGAAAGCGACCCGCATCCAGTCACTTCAAACCGGTCCTTGTGAAGGTCTATGGGGGAGAGATATGTCCACAAGTGGACGACTGGATGTCCCATAGCTGAGATAATGATGGTATAAGAAAGATTCATCAGGTATATTTACAATTTAATGGTTCTATATAGATAACGCTGCCGTTTTAATATCATTTACCCTCATTTTATTTGTATAACTCACCCCAAGAAGCGACATCAGAAATGTAATCAAAGGGCACAAAACAAATTCCTGTCTGCTTGTTATGACAGACACCCCGTTTTGCGTTTAATTAAACAAAGATACACAGAATTATTTAGACTTTAATTTGTAACTGTGCAATGATGTTATGCCACTTTAAAAAGATTATTATTAATTATTATCACTGTCACGAGTTTTTATCTTGATTAAAACATTCGAGAACGGTTAGACAAATATCATATAAATAAAATGTAAGTTGTAGCGACTTTGTGAGTAAAAATTCTATTTTATGGAATTTCATTGATTCGTTCTCAACAACTTCTTACGATGATAACAATACCATAATAATATGTTAGAAGTATGAAATTTTTAACATTATCATTTTTACATAATGGCCATTTAATCTGAGTAAATGAACACATATTTTCCATTTGATTCGCTTACAAATAAGACAGCTGTGTTGTTTTTAATTATTCCTCATAAATATAATACATTTAGTAAAAGTATGTATTAGTTATTGTTTGCTGATCGCGATATTTAAATATTCAGTTATTATACTACATATTATTAAAATAATGACATATTTTCTGTCTTTTGTTTGCTTATAAAATAAGGACGTTAGTAGTGTATAATTCCTATAACTCTGTTAGACGAGTTTTATTCAATTGCTTGCCAAATGCGGGTAGTTTTAGTAAGCACTAAATAAGTGGCAACTTAGGTAGTGATTCTCTTGTTCAACTAAAATTACTAAAATTCTGAAAAATAATATAAGGAAGATAAATTCTTATACGGTTATGATAAAGTCAAAATCAGTATCTCACTTATTAATGACTACACGAAAATTAGATCATTTTATTGAGTCCGGGTAGTTTTACGTAAAACAAGTCTAAAACTGAATTTTATTGTTGTTATTGATAAGGGTCTAACTTAGACTTTATCGTAACTAAATAAGAACTCAGCTTACTTATCTAATTTTCCAGAATTTTGTTTAATTTAGTTAAAAAAGCGAATCACTACCAATGATAGATGTAGATCATAACGTCACCAGGCTTGATCCCATTATTACGGTGAGACATCTTCCTTGGAGCGAAAGATCCAGAGCTGAGCGAGTCCCATCAGCCGGTGAGGCGACACGTTGCATCGGAATAACATACCAGCAATAAATGTATCGCTTGGGACATAATCTGCATAATTGGCAGACGTCCTAGGATGTTAATCTACGTGAAGAAGGGGGTGGGGGGAAAGCAATTTTCTGCGTCATTTCCTGCGAGGCGTCCGCGCGGATGGCCATCGCGCGGTAGTGTCGGCGTCGACGGTTCACTTTTACCTTTAATTGATGCACACTGCAGCTTTACAAATGCTGTAACAGCGCAGGCTCATATAACTGAACATTATGGCCGTGTGTGTACAGCTTTTATACACGGAATGTTGCTTACCTAAGGAATTATGGTAATATTGCTACAAATCTAAGGTTACTTCTTGATTTAAATTTGAGTACTTGTTTTCCAAGTGTACACATAGTAATTAGTTTATATCAAAAATAAAAAAATAAGATTTATTTCAAGTAGACATTCTCGGTATATATATATATAAAAAGGTTTGATAGGTTGGTAGGTTTTTAGTTTTGATAGTGCCTACAGGTCGGGGAGATAGGGTTTGCTCTATTTCTAAGTAAGAATAGCTACGATAGAGTAATATTGTACTCCAGACACATATCTGGAGGCCTATTAGTATAAACACAAAATAATACTATACGCGTAAACATTTGCTTCCACTCGCAATAATGCATACAGCAAGTATACAGCACAGCTGCAGTACATGCGCGTATATAATTAATAAGCACGTGTTACGCTCGCGCTCGTGGCGCTTACAACAGATGCTGACTTAACGAATGCGTAAATGAGATATTTATTTTATTTTATTTATCAACATTCACACAAGGTCTTCAGGTCCCAAACTAGGCAGAGCCTGTACTATGGTAACCTGATCACTGATATACATACCTAAAGAATATAAAAATTTAAATTTCTTGTTCTGACACTCTTTTCCTTTAATATATATTTTTAAATTCTAGATTTATTTAGGAACTTTTAGTCGTCCGACGACTATGTCAGTCCCGTATTGGCCTTATTTTATGCAATATTTTATTAGGTGATACTCATAAATAATACCTATATTCCAGATTTAAATATAAATCAAATCAAATTTTTATTGATAAGAATACATCGTACTTACAAACTTCTTAAAAATATTTGATTAGGTCTATGTGTTCAGCCTGCGAGCGAGCGTGCAAATATTACGCGTGTATTATGATGTCGAAAGAATTGAAATTGTCTACATAGAATACAATGTCAAGTTTAAAATTATGTATTATTATAACAAAACGACAAAAAATAATACACAACATGAAGGTAAAATTATCATGAATGGGTTAAGTATTCTGTCACACCATAAAAACATTTTCCGCCAGCCATTTATATTATTTAATTTAGACCTAAAAAGATTACCGTTCAAGTTTTTTAGGTCATAAGGTAATTTGTTAACTGTCACAATGCACATATTTAATTGTTTTTTTTTAATGTAAATGTCTTTACGACAAGGAGGTTGATGTAATAGGCTTGTAAACTTTGTTCGTTTCTGTCTTGGCATAATTTAATTTTGTTTTTGAAAGAAGTTTGGATGAGTTTTTACAAATATTCTTAAGTCTCTAATGTACATAGAAGTGAGAGAATATAACATTGACCAAATAACGGCTTGCAACTGTCCAGATACCCTGCCTTACTTATATGGCTCTTACACATAGTTTTTAATCGACTTCAAAAAAGGAGGAGACTATATGTTTCACTGTTTTTTTTGTATCTTCACCGATTTCTTCCCCATTTTTGGACCAATTCTCAAAATTATTTTTTTCTTATAGAGTGTACCTCCGAGGTAGTCCGATTTAAATTTCGGACAAACGGTTTCTGACGTTTACACTCTAATAACTGAAGGGTGTTTCGTTTACTTGGACGACATAATTGCGGCTGAAGAAATAAGATAATACACAATGACAATTGATCCCGTGAGTAACGAAGGTCACTAAAAGAGTAAAAAAAAATTTTTTGCCAATAAATGGAACCGACTTCACACTGGACACTCAAAAGTGTGAAATAACTTGTCGAAGTCGGTACCATGCGCACAATATTTTGATAATAGTAACTTGAACTATCATGGTACCGATTTCAAGTTATTTCACACTTTTGAGTGTTGAAGACGGTTCCATATTTATTTACATTTTAAAATTTTTATAAAATCATAATTATCTTGAAATATCAATAGATAATGGACAATTATTGTATGACTGGAAACGAACTATTTTAGTCTTACTTAGATTAATGTTTAAATTATTATAGGCTTCGTTCGCTGATTATTGAAGTGAACACTTTTTTTTGCATTTTATAGCAACGGTTGTGTCATCCGCAAATAGTATACATTTGTGTTTAGTGTAGTCTGGAAGGTCATTCGTATAAATTAAGAACAGTAACGGCCTCAATATACTTCCTTGTGTAACTCGGTTACTATTCAGTAATGGTTCTTATGTAAATTTCAGATTCGTAAAGCTTTTTTTATTATTTCTAACCATTTTTGTAACCTTAATATTCGTTTTTTTATTTTGTAAATTGCTTTATATCCATTCCAGAGATTCCACAATACACTCCAATATGCCTTATGCCCAAGATTAATCTTTCGTACTTTTATAAAGCGTCCACCCACATTTCCCCATTCTCCTGGATTGTGAACAGATTTGCTCGCAACTAGAAAATCTAAAAATACCCACAATAGGAATCAATGCGCGCTCCCGGCCGACGCTCTCCATAACAATCGGGGCTGGAAATTGCCGACTCGGTCCGATACCAATAACGTGGGCTCATTATGCAGATGGCCCTTCCATTCGCCCCAGTGCACTGTACCACCGTACACGTCTCAGCTCGTACCGACGCGCGAGTATGTGCGCGCCTTTAGTGGCTTATGAGCCGAACCGGTTACAATTGTTCCAGAGGTTTCCAATTGAGCCAAAACAAGTTCATTTAATGCTTTCGAAATGTTTTGAAATGTCAATGTTTTCATATAAATAATTAGACAATGTAACTCATTTACATTTTTCTTGAGTAGGTAAAGAAGTCTTGTACTCTCATTATTTACTATCATCTTCAATAGTACCCATAGTGGTAGTATATATATAATTATGTTATGTTCCAGAAAGTAACATTCGCTCCCTATACTAAATGAGTATCAAACTTTGGCGTGCATGATTATTCTTTTTGACAAAAAATTGGATCAACTGTTTTCTAATCTCACGTTTCTTATCGTTTCGGGTAAAGGCCGACAACGGTTCAGACTTGTAAGACGTCCTTCCTATTAAAAAGGGCGTTACTTATTAGTATTGAGCAAATAATTATGGAGGGTTAGCAGGAGTTATAGAAAATATTAAGAAATTGTCAAACTGTTTCTTGTTTTTTCTACTTTTATTGCAATACTAGCTGCGCCCCGCGGTTTCACCCGCGTGCACTACGTTTTTCCCGCTGACTCAGTTATCCCACGGGAACCATACTTCTTCCAGGACATAAAGTAGCCTATGTCCTTCTCCAAAGTCCCATGTATCTTTATACCAAATTTTATCTAAATCGGTCAAGCCGTTTTCATGTTATGTCGTGACAACGGAAAACGGGTTTCATTTTTATTATATAGAAGATTATTCTACTTATGTAGAAGGAATGGAACTCGTTGCCTGAGTCTGTGTTTCCCGATATGTACAATCCTGGAGTCTTCAAGTCGCGAGTGAATAGGTACCTTCTAGGTTTGCGTGCTAAATCCTAGACAACGTCATCACTTAACATCAGGTGAGACAGTTGTCAAACGCAAACTTATAATATGTAAAAAAAAAAAAAAAGCGGCAAAATAACGGCATACGAAGCAAGCCAGGTGACAAGTTCTACAACTGTCAGTGTATTTGTAATAACAAGCTAACTGTTTATTATCGTTATCATGAATGATGGCTCTGACCTTACTTTCAAATTAATTTATCATCTCACTCCTTCGGATGTAATATTCGAGTATTATAAAGACCAGTAATAATTACAAGTTATTACCGTCAGGGAAGTTACTCTGTAATTTACGATTAAAATTTTCCATTTTACTGTATAATTAGATGTTAATATTTTAGTAAAATCTTTTTACGGTCATAACTTTGTTAAACCCCGTTAAAAGTAAACTTTGAATAATTTAATCTTTCATTGTGTGGAATCGAAACAAGCAGCTAAAGTGAACGGAGTTAATGAAAAGCTATACGGCTTACAATTAGGTTATCAGAATTAGGCTTTATAAAAATTGTATAATTATAATTATTTTATTGCGATGTATTGTATTGTCTTATTGATTGTGACATAATCTATATTGTACAATGTCATTAGTATAATTGGCGCAACCCGTACTAGAGCTCAAAATAAAAAAAAAAAAAAAAAAAAACCTTTTTGTAATTATATTATCTACGTCTTATTTATTTATTTCGATCAGATTTTCTATACGAGACTAGATTTTATTATAATTTTTATTTTTTTATTTTATTTTATTGCCAGTATATAGATGGCTGAAACGCTCTAGCACACTACCAGTTTACAGCGTAACCAGAATGCTAGCAACATTGCCCCGTCAAACTGCCATGCTGATTCGTTGAGCCAAATATGTGCCACTATTTTGTTCACGCGTTGCATCGATCAAGCGCTGAGATAAGCTATGTTAAATATATAACCACTACTTATACATCGATCTATCACACATGTATGATGGATCGATGAATAAATAAACCATGTTATATGTTTACAACACTGCGTTACCTCAGAATGTTACCGGATTCCATTGTTGCCAACTGAAATAAACTTCCGAGGCTCTTTAAACATCGAGGTATCGGTTTTCCCGTTGACATGACTCCCAATTACCCATCAATTGATGGCAACTCAGATCACGACCTGCTCCGGATCAAATTTCGTCCACTTTTCACCCCCCATAGCGCCCCCGATGTACCTTTTATTCCCCGTCTCAACCGAAGTCAGACGTATTTGACAGATTTGCCCCGAACCCGAAAGATTTTATTGGCCGGTTATTATTTCATTTTATGGGGTATCCACTCTTATTTCATAGGCACTAAGACGAAGTTACAGTTTTTGTCGCCCGATTATCGGTAAATCTTCGACCGCCTCTAACCTTTTATTGAATCGCATTCGGTGTAGATGGCTTATGTGATTGTCGTAAACGGCGCATGTACGGTAACAATTCCTGAAGAATGTATACACTGAGCGCAACGTAAAAAGAGTATGTTCAAGTATAAACTATCTCAGCTCTCGCTATTATTCATGGTGGACACAGACACAAACGTAGAAATATACTGGAAGAGTTTTCTTACAAACCGTTCACGATATTGAATCGGATCGAAATAAAAACTAAAGTGGCGTGTCCTGTGGAGTTTTCGATCAAAGAAAATGACGCTAGGCGTGGACCTGGGCGAGGGATGGGAGCGCGGTCTTTTCTCCGGAGCCGGCGAAGAGCTCTATAAAATCCCGCTCCGCGCAACATATCGTTCTTTTCTCTCCAAATTGCGGCCCGACGTGTCCCGGCGCGGCGGACACGTCCAGGTAATAACGCAATAAACCACCGAGAGCTTCCCACTGGAAAACCGATCGAGTTTTCCTTCAACCTTTCGAGAACGAGTTGTGTCTCGACTTTCGCCGTGAGCGGTCGAGATCTTTTGCAAAGAGTGCTTTATTTGTTTGCGTGTGGAGTCGGTTTTCGCTCGACGGGGCTTGTTTATGGCGAGCGGTGTGCCATCGGTCAGGTCGGCTGACCGCGGAGCCGCTTTTCGCGGTGCGCCCTCTACCGGCGGCCATCACTATAATTGAAAACTTGATGCGCACTTGTGCAGAACACCAGTTCACAAATAAATCTTTTCCAGCTTAAGATTTATATGCATTGGTTCGAATACTGGACTCTCGTTATGTTTAGAGAATTTACTGGATTTTGCTTTTTCAATCGCTGAATGGAATTCGAAATGTGTAATTTAATCAGTGCAGTGTAGATAGAATAGAAAGGTATTGAGATTTATTTATTTATTTACCGACGCCAAACGTCGTCATTCTGGACGCCATGAGTGTAGAAAATATACTAAAGAAAAAATATGTAAGAACATGAAGAAGAAAAATAAATTAAAGCACATAATATAATACTATATTGTCTAATTTGAGGATAAGCAAATTCATGTATTCTTGCTTATTTAAATAAAAATAAATACATGGTTACACATTATAGTCATATTTAGATTTTTTATTCGATTATTTTGTTTCGTAATGGAAATTGTGTTTGATCAGTGAAAATGACGCCGTCTCTCTAACTTTCTATAGAAGAACATAAGCAGATGTAAAAAAAGAGCAACCTGACCTACAGAAGGACACAAGTGCCTTTGTTGATAGAGTTTCAGTATTTCTGAGCACAAAACGAACCATTGCGTCGCCAAGCTCGTTATTTACCTTTTTCCTCGCAGTCTCCGTCTGGTCTAACCCATTAAGTAATCTCCTCGGTTCGAAAGCATTGGCTAATGCACCTTAGGTGGATTTAATGCTTGAGGGTGGTGTTGTACTTTAATTCGGCGACTCGCAATAGTGCCTATGGTACAGTTAGACATTAAAATAAAACACAAAATCCCCGTTCGCGACAGTGGAGAGATAAGCAATGGTTCAGTCAGGTTTTAATTTGTTATGTTTAGTCAGTAATGGGCCCTTTACTATGCTGCTGCATCCCCCTAGAGGTTGCAGCGGTCTCGGGTCGGTTTGTCCATTAAATAGACCCCGACGTATCCCGTGAATGTGAAGCCATTATTAGTCATTTTGCTCTCTGTACGTTCTTCATATAAGCGGTATCCTGTTAAGATAATTAATTACTTTTGTTAAACTCTTATTTTGGCAATTCGTAATAAAGCATTTCTTTAATCAGTAGCTATTACTACTGCTAGTGCGAAGGTTAAAAATTAAATGAAATTATTTGTTTTGATCACTGTCTAAGTTACAAAGTTAAGTTGATTGTACACGAGTAGGTGTCTCGATCTATTTCGATAAAACAAAAAAGAAACAATTTTTTCTTGACTTAGCTTAACTAACTTAACTTGACTAGACTTAGTCTGGGGTGCCTCAGGGTAGTGTTCTGGGTCCGCTTCTCTTCATAATATATATTAATGACTTGCCTAAAATAACTGAGCATCCAATGACACTATTCGCTGATGATAGCACTGTGACAATTGCCTGTCAAAATAGAAATTATTATGAAATTGATATTAACGATACACTGACTTCAATAATTAACTGGTTAAAATTAAATAAATTAAAAATTAATATTAATAAAACAAATTTAATGCAATTTACTCAAAGAACTAATTATATAAGTGACATAAATGTAAAATATGAAAATGAAAAAGTTAACGAAGCAGATACAGCTAAATTTCTGGGTCTTATAATTGATAATAAACTAGATTGGAAGGCACATGCTGACACTCTCTGTAAAAGATTAGGTAGCTCGGCATATGCTCTCCACAGACTTGCGCTCGTTGTAAGAACAGATGCACTACTAACATAATACCATGGGTTGGTAGCATCAACATTAAGGTATGGGTTAATTTTTTGGGGCAATTCAACTCACAGTGAATTTGTCTTTAAATCGCAAAAACGATGTGTTAGGGCAATGTTCGGACTAAAAACAACTGACAGCTGTAGACCAAAATTTATAGAACACAAAATCTTGGCACTTCCGTCACTCTATATTTTTGAAGTAGCTTCAATTGTTAAATCAAACCTGCATTACTTTCCGTTACTGTCTGAGAAAGTTAAGCGTAACAGACGTGACAACTATAAACTCTGCATGCACACTGCAAAAAAGACTCTTATGAGTAAAAGCATTTTTTGTATGGGGCCAATGATTTATAACAAAATACCTAATTATTTAAAAGACCTCAACACACATTTATTTAAACATAAACTTAAAAAAATATTACTAGCAAAATGTTATTATAGTGTAAGTGATTTTTTTGATGACAGGAATTTTTTGAATTGAATGACATTGTTTTATAAATTTGACTGCTTTACTATCTGACATTTTATATATTATTATTTAATTAGGCAAACATATTAGTTATTTTATTTTTATTAAGATACTTTTTTATACTATTTTATTTGCCATCTCGACAATATTTGTACGCCTATTATGGGCAAAACATGACGAACTCAAAATGTTATGGACATGACAACCTACATCCTTATATATATACCTTGTGTGTGTGTATAATACTCATGTTTTATGCAAATAAATCTTATCTTATCTTATCTTATCTTAGCTGATCAATTAAGAGCAAATAAGTATATTAAGCTACGAGCGCATCCTTTTTGACGCCCCTAACTTCTTAATTACACATTGAAATAATTAATATATTATCAACTGACTTCCAATAACCGCCGAGGTTCCCAACTTGGTTGTGTTTGCTATGTTTGATATCTCAGAACTTATCATTTATAAACCAACTAGCTGCGCCCTGCGGTTTTATCCGAGTGGTAGTGATAATACGAATAAATCTATATGTTAATCCAGGATATAAGCTATCCCTATACCAAATTTCATCCAAATCCATTCAACAGTTCTGGCGTGATTGACTAACAAACATCCAACCATTCATCCTTCCATCCAAACATTCACATTTGTAGTATTATAGTGGGATTTGAAACAATTCATCGAAAGTCCTCTAGTAACTCATAACTGCACTTTACAGTGCCATGAAGGTACATTTCATTAAAATAGGTAAAGTATTCTTCATTATTTATAAGAAAACGTTGTTTCATAGATAAAGATAAAAGCATTAGCATTGAGCATAGGTCTAGCGTGATAACATCTTCGATCACTGACCATCAAGTGCGATGGTCAAACGCTAGATTTATACAGTATAAAACAAAAAAAAACAGATAAAAAAGCAGTTGCAAAAGCAAAACACGTTTTTACAGTTTCTAGACATCGTAATTTATAATATAATTATAATAATTACAAGTATTGTACTTGATAGGTATTTTATGATCAAAAGTGTTGACAAATAGTATCTACAACAACAACAACTTAAAAGCATTTAAGCGTCGATGTCAACAAAGCGAAAGCTCGACAGAAACCCATCGTCGCCGAACGGCGTATTTCACCCGACTAAATAAACCTCTCGCCGATCGTCCCGAACGCGATAATAGTCGCCTAAGAAAAGCGGATTTTAATTAACGCTACCGCTTTGTCAACTGTTCCTTTTAATTTTGATGAATAAAGAAAATTATTTATTTGGCAGCGTTAGCGTTTGGCGTGATTTATACCTCCAGTTACTGACGTTTGACACGGTGGGGCACAGTGAATGACATTGACACCAACGTGACTGATGCCGTACATTTTAATTAGCAATAAAAAGCAATAATTGATTTATATAATTTATTTATTGTTTAAAAACACTTTAATGAAACAGTTTATTGTCATCGAAAATTCTTTTTTTTTGTCCTTATCCCACACTAGGTGCAGTCGGCGCGTGTTTTTTTTCTTCCATTCTCTTCTATCATTAGTCATCTCAGTGCTCACACCTTTCGTAGACATATCATTCACACAGTCCATCCATACCTTCTTCCGTCCTCCTATACCTCTATATCCATCCACATTCATGTCAAGTACCATTTTAACTGACTCCAAAAAAGGAGGAGGTTCTCAATTCGACTGTATTTTTATTTTTTAAGAACTTTCGTCTGGGTGAAAAGAGTAATCAAATCGGTGCACCTTGTCGAAAATTCTGAGGTAACAAATATAAAAAAATACAGTCGAAATGACCGTCTCCTTTTTTGAAGTCGATAAAATATCTAAAAATGTGATTTGTAATTTTTTGAGTTTATGGGTCATCTGCAAATCATATATTTGTAACATTTTAAGTCAACACACAAAACACATCAGGGTTTGTCCCGCCCTGCCCGCTTGTAAGCCTCTGTCGTTCACTCAGACACTCGTTCATCGACATCTGTTACACCCTTAAAGGTGTTTTTTGTCAGACTGGCACTGGTCGAATCACTGCTTCGCTTAGTGACTCATTTTTTTAATTGTTTTATATACGAAACTGACGAAGCTTACGTACTCAGTGCATCTCTGTAAACATACATAAGGCACCGCGCCCTGAGGGAAATATCTTTTTCATAATTTCTGCTTTGACGGTTCCACATTAAAGCTGCTCTTACTGATAGATTATACAATAAAAGTGACATCACTAATCAACATTTTATTCATTTAGGTGCGATTAAAATGTTCAGGTGTTGCGCTGAAAATAATAGACATAAACATAATAACGCTGTTTTCACTGAAATCGAAACGGGTTCAATCATACATATGAAATATTTTTTTAATTTAGTGTTTAAGTCGGTTCCGTTTTTTGCTCATTTTTTTTCATTCTTTTTAGTGACCCTTGTTATTCACGGGATCAATTATGGTCATTCAACCCTCAATAAGGAAGTCATCCATATAGATGTAACACTTTTCAGTTATTGGAGTGTAACTCAACAACCGCCGGCCGGTGTTAATGAAATTTAAATGAGGCCACCAAACCAAAAATAATTTTGAGAATCGGTCCACAGGGGTAAAATCTTCTAGAACACACTAATAGCAGTAATATAAGATAATGCTAAGAACTGTACACTTATTTTATTTATTTAATTCAGTTGTATTTGTATTTTTCGTTATTAGTTTTTATTTAAATCGTTTCAATCTAACGTTGGATTTGACTTATACTTTGTATTGTTATTTTCAGGTAAGTTTGCCCGGCATACATGATGGTGTCCTGAGTACGTTTTATTAGTAAGTTGTAACTATGACTTATAATATAAACCTACCACTATTAAATAAGAAATCATAGAAAAAAAATTGAAAAAAAAATGTGCTCAGTGACAGATCATGGGACTTATGGAAAACACCATGCAAGTGTTTTCCAGAAGTTCCACGATCTGTAATATAAATAAGTATTGCAAAACAATACACGACATTTCAACTACCAAGACGCTTCATTGTACGCAGCAGGAAAATATACAAAAGCTTTAGTTCCAATGTGATAATACAGGACAAGGGTGGACTTATCGCTGAATAAGATCTCTTTCAGTCAGCCTTAGTAAAAAGTATTTAACAAAGTGAGACATGTATAAGGTGTACGCAAGTAATAATATTGTTATGAATCAAATGTAAAATACTTTAAAACAATTAACCAAAATAGTATAAGCACCATTACATAATAATTTCAAACAAATAATATATGTAAGCAAACGTTATTTACAAAATATTGTATGACTTCAGTTAACAGGTGTTTTATACGAAAAAAAACACAATCAAGGCTCTTTTGTTCCTGTAAAAGAAATGAAAACGTGGAACCGAGCGATCCAAAAGGATTACAATGTTATTAAAACTTGTAAAATTGTATTCGGAGAACTTATCGTAGAGCCGGCGTAGCCTTGTAGCCGCTACGCTCGTAGCACCCCCGTAGTAAATCTTTTAATCTCTTTACAATGGTCCGACGTCATAAATTTGACATCTGTGACGTTTTTTATTACGATATTCGAATACGTGTCCCCACGGTATGATACAATCGGATTTTATGGACGTTCCGAACGTCAGTTCATTATTTTATGGACGTTCCGAACGTCAGTTCATTATATTTATTTCCATGTTGTATCGATTAAATTGGTGTATAAATCACAGAATCGACGTGGACACTGGATTTCCAAGCTGTTTTTTTATGAATAACTGTTCTTTAAACTCCAGTCTTATTTACTTCATAAAACAAAAGACTGACAGGAAATCATCAATAAAAGAGTGCGCAAAATAATTCAAACGTGCCATGAATAAGTAATATCTGCTAAACGCTATTGTTATGTAAACATTTCTAAGATACTGTTAAGTGCATGAAAAAAATACCGTTTTCAATGGACAAAGACCTCCGGTTATATTGTGATTTCAATACATTTTTCCTTCGCAAGTGATCCTATTTTGTAAGAGGCGAGGGCCTCCCGATGAATAGATAATATCCATCTAGCTAACTGTAGGCATATCATGAATCGGCAACTTTTTCAACGGAAAATGTTTAAGGAAAAAACGTTATAATATTCGGTCGTATTGCGTTGTTGAATCGAGATTTTCGGATAAAAAAACTTTACAGTCTTCTTTTCTGTTATCAATTGAGAGCAGATGTTTAGCCGTGAATTCGATAAGTCGTTTACTGCCCATGATATATTTCATTCTAAGAATTTCTATGGAAGTAATTGTTAGTGACAGAAGAGAGGGCGGGCAAATTACCCTTCTTTGCGTAGTTTACGTTTTATAATACATGAAAAACTACTTGAGACTTTCGTGTACATACTTGTCCCTGAAAATATAAATGTTTTAGAATTAATTTTCAAGTACCCGCAAATTTGATAATAACCACGTACGTGTTGACCCTAATATTAATAAAAAATAATGTGTAATGTAACAAATATAAAAAAATCAACTACGTGTGATCAAATCTGCATCTTGAAAATACGGTCCCGCCGTTATCGGACCCTTCATCGCGCCAATCCCAAAATATAGACCGGGGGACACGCTCTTAACATATTAGCGCAGGTTAATCGAAATTGAATTCACTGTGTATAATAGAATTGGGGGAAAGTTACAGTGTTATTTTATTTTACATGGAAAACAAACAGCATTATTTCACAAACAATTGTAGATTCAAAATGATAAACTTACATTTAGCCTTAAATAGTTTTCACTTTTATAGTTATGTAATATATTTATAGTTATAGTGATTTAAAAAGTTTTAAAAAAAAAGTGAATAATGGTGTGACTTTTTAATCTCATATTTATGTGGCAAACAAGCGGACGGGCCGCCTGATGGTGCGTGATCACATTGGCCTATAAATTATGATCTGTAACACTTGAGGAATTAGGATACGTTTCGAGGAAGCTTGTTCCACATCTTGCAGATCTATAGCAAAAACGATCGGTAGAATCGCTCAGTGTGAGACTCATAAGCTTTCAAGCGATGTCAGCTAGTGCGGTGGTGGAATAGTTCTGAAGAGTTCTTCAGGACACTCCCCGTGGTATGTATATACAATGTACATCGGTAGCTACTTGACGTTTTTTAAAAAGTTTAACTACTTGTTCCAAAATTGTTACAACTAATGTCATTTATTCAAAGGGTTGTTGTTACACCACTGTTGTACCTTACGTAAACACTTAATCCTGAATGTGTAAATATGAAAAGGTATGCGACCTGGACTTGATGCACTGGATCCTAAATAACATTCTGACTTTGAAACTTGAAATTTCGATCAATCCTGTACAAGGTCAAGCTTCGATTTTTTTTTCTGAGAATACATAATCCTGTATTGGTACTATCATTAATTAACGTAAAGATCCTAACATTACTGTCACAGTAAAAACTTTCATCCAGATCGTAGGAGTAGTTTCCAAATACCAATGAATAAGCACGTAGGTAACAATAAATGTGTACACATATTCTTCTTCTTCTTGTCTTTATCCTACACGAGGTGGGGTCGGCACAACATGTTTTCCTCTTCCATTCTCTTCATAAATGTGCCATATATTAAAGAAGAGTTTTCTTTGTTCGCGACAGCTCACAGTTTAATTGTATAAGATAGGAGGCGATATGGTCGAAGTCAGTACCGGACCTAAAATCTTGACTTAAAATCAAACGAGAAGTCTTTTATTTTAATTGATGCATAAGTGTTACGTAATAAAAAACCCTTTTGCGTAAATATCTGTTATGGGACCATGTGTGAATATTAAGACGACCAGTGATATGGACGAGGGGAAGAAAAACACATGTGATGATCTATTATAATGAAATGAAATAATAATGAAATAAAATTTATTTATACCAAGGCTATGGGTCTTAAAACTAATACCAAAGTGTCCTATATATATACAACATATACAATATAATATACAGCTAGTTTACATATAGAAATAGTTTATATTATGAAATAGAAAAAATAAGAAAGATTGTAGAATTATATTTGTTTGAAAGGTGTCATTTTCCTCTAGATCGTGTCGACACCGTCTAGTGGAAAATGATGAAATCAGAAGAGAAGAGAGGTAGAATGGAAAGCTGTGTAGTTTTAATAGGTTTTACTTGGTAACAAAGCGCCTGCACTATGTTAGTTTTGTTGTACGTGTAAACTGGCTCGCTATTGTATGTTTGTTAGTTGTGTTGGCTGGGCTACACCGCCGCGACCGGCGAGGACGGGCGTAGCCTTCATCACAACACGTCTCCTCTTCACACATATGAATATATGTGTAAAGGGGAGCTTAACTATTATTATAATACTGGCGGAGCCGGCCACTCTCTTCTTATATATGTTACACTGCATACATATTGGTTTGGTGTTTGAAATGTGTAGGGACACTGAGAAAACTTTGTTTAATTCCATTCATTCCATAACATTGCTTACATTAACATTGAAAGGAACTTTTTTCTAAAAATGTTAGCTCGGGGAACTTTCACACGAACTGCTGGTAACATGATGATGGCAGAATCACAGTTGTTCGTGGTACCAGGTCAAGATATTCCCGGTACTTGTCAGTTAAGTCAAGAACAAACTTGAAAAACAATGAATTAAATCTTTTGTGCAATAACCATTAAAGTAATTATTTCATCTGCTCGTTTTGAAACGTATATGTGTAAAAAATAAATCCATAGTTGGATATAAGTTTATATACAATTTATATATATGTAGAACTTATAGATCTTTGAATTGAATGATTTGAAATAAACAAATAAAAAACAAGTCTACGCTTTTGCTTGGATACTTATAAAATAGCAATATTAAAAGTAGTACTATAATAACAGGTTTTTTTTCTTTACAAAGCATTGAGCCTCTGTATTCCTATTGTGCATCTTCATCAACATCGTTAGTATTATCTAAGGAGTAGGACGTAAAGTGCTGAGCTACATATGACTCTCACGGTTTTCCTACTTAAGTCCTCAATTCAATTTGCACCGGTGAAAATCTGATCTGTTAGTCGGTTTTCCTTCCATACTTTTGCGTGATTTCGTTGGCAAATTACCAATCATAGGAACAATTTAGCTTATCCACTACTATTTTCTATTTCTGTATATAATAGTCACCAAAGTCATTCAGAAGTCTGAAGAAGAGCTTCCCACAAATATCCTTCCTATCAACACCGCCCAATGGCTAATCATTTATATAGTTTGTAATATAACGATCAGGTCGGCCATCTTGCATGTTAGTGAGGGTCAATCGACACAGACACATCCGATTAACATTACGAGTATAAGCGAGGAAAGCGCATTTGTTTTTTTTTTATTTCATCGTCTAACGTAAAGACATCCGCTTACCAGTGATTTATGCGAATGGGCGAATGTGTAATGTCTGCTTTGCAAGTCTCAAGTTTTCTAAGTACATACAAATTAAGTTAACTTGGCAAGCAGAAATATATATATGGCCAATGGTAAATTCAGAACGTGTATTAACCACTTAATATAAATATACTGAGTGTATATCAAATATATATATATATACACATACAAACAAAACCATTTCAAAGCGTTTTTATTATATAATTATGCTCAACTAGCTCTCATCTACATCTCGGCCATAGGGCGTCCACTGCTGGACATATACCTCCCCCATATAGAGGAGATTAGTCAATACTCGCCACGCTTGGTAGGCGGGTTGGCGAGTGCAGTATGATTTCCGATCCTCAGAAGGCACTGCTGCCCACCTTCTGGTACGTGATCCCTTAGCCGACACTCGTGCCGCGGGAAGAGATGGGGGAGTACTACTCTAGGCCGGTACCACCACGGCACTCTTGGCACGGCAGTTATTATGTAATATACCAATATTATGTATCTATGATTGATTTGTACTCAAGCTGTACAGGTGGAGAAAACAAAAAGGGATTTCGGATGAGCACGTTTTCTACAATTCTCTATGATTACAAATTTATTCAATCAAAATGTACTAGTAATATAGTAATAATAATATAGTTAGTGTAATAGTATAGTAACTTTATATGAAAGTTTAAACATACCGACGTCAGAACAGTCCGGTGTATGTAACGTTGTGATGAAGAGATTTGTTCGTTCTTAAACTTGAACATTTTTATGCTCATCCTTACAACTTTTGCAATCCACTTATATCAACCGAGCGCTGAGTAAACACAAAAAGTTTTTCGCGTTTAATCTTCATGTTTTTCCGAATATTCATTGAAAATTCGCTTTTTCGCGCTCTTGAGTTGTTTTAAATAATCCGCGGAGCGTTATTTTTTACGCGACTTCGCTAATACTTTTTTATGCGTTCAAGTTTTAAGTCATACGTAAAAACTTTTAAAGGGTTCTTTATTGATCTTAATTTTCAATTTACGAGCACTTTGAGAGTTCTTAAAGCTTTAAATGGGAATTTATTAGTTTTAGTTTCTGTAAATACCTATGTTTATTATTTGGAACAGACTTTTTAAATGACATGAAAATTATAATAAAAGCATTGTTTAATCTTTCTTATTTATGTCTTGTTAGGTAGGTATCTAAAGGCAAAGTTTCCAAATAGTTTCATTGAAAATAACTTTGGAATGTAACGACGGTATTATTTTTATCCAGTCTCAGTCCATAAGTATCCAATAATTTGAAGTTGTATTTGTATTATGTATTAGATTATTGTGTATCAGACAGCGTATACACTGTCTTTCTTAGTATATATGCTACGTGACGGACAGACTTATAGGTCTTTATAGCTATTTTTCTACCGTTCGACCTTTATCCCATTAGATTTTGAAGCGATGATAGCTCAGCGGGGGAAGCGTCACCTGTCAAAGTGACTGACACTGGTTCGATCCCCAACAACAGCTTGAGCTTCCGTTGAAGGTAAAACCGTTATCAAATTTCCAGCATGGTGGTAGGGTACTTTCGATTTTCTTACTACTACTACTCTTTACTTTCGGTATTCGAAAGAAAAATAGCTACCACCCTCAAGTTTAAAAAACTGTCACCAAACACATAGTGTATTCAGACAGCAGTCCTTGAGAGCCAGTGAGCATTCTAGATCTAGCGTATTTACATCTTCGACCACATCGTCACTGACCATCCAGTGAGATAGTAGTCACTCTATACAGAATTTAAAAAAAAGATTTTCGGTGACGATATCATCGAAGGTGGAATCACGCTAGACCTAGACCGTCGAGTGGCTCTCAAAGAGAGCTACCTAAGCACAGAGTGTGGTGAGTGACAGCTTTCAATTCTGGAGGATATCTAGGTGGAAGTTAGAAGCAGGTCCTGAGAGTAAAATCATTAAATAAAATTAAATCAATTTATAAAAACTTTTTTTTTTACATATTATAAATTTTCGTTTGACAACTGTCTCACCTGATGTTAAGTGATGACGTTGTCTAGGATTTAGCACGCAAACCTAGAAGGTACCTATTTACTCGCGACTTGAAGACTCCAGGATTGTACATATCGGGAAACACAGACTCGGGCAACGAGTTCCATTATTATTAATTATAATTCCATTATTATTCCAACTACGAATTAGCCAATCTTTGTATTTAAACTGAGATCTAAACCATGCTAAACACGAAATAGTGAACCGTGATATCTATGAGTATGTATACTTAGTACATACTCATAGTATGTAAATGTATACTTAGTATATACTCATAGTATGTACTAAGTATCAGTAATAACGTATATACTGGTACCCGATGTCGAAACATGAACACGATGTTGAGCGTCTCACACCGGTTGGCTCGAGCCGCGTATGTCACAGTCGCACGAGTGTCGGTTGTTATCGGTATCGGAATGCCGGCGGTGAAAGTTCGAAACTTGAAATAAACTTCGCGTACTACGCTCGAGTACGCGACTTCGCGAGCACAGACTCTTCACGACCGTACGCGAGAGCCCCCGAGTACGGGCATCATCAATTTATATCAACCTCGCGCAATGAATATTAAATAATCCGTATTGTGCACGAGACGCTTAAGATTTTAAGCAGAATACCGACTTATGTGCATAAATTATTACACGTAACACACGGAGAAGGGTTGGAACGAGCGAAATGTAAAATTGTTCATTCTACCGCTCGTTTCGCGAACAATTTTGATAAATAGCTGAGTGAAATAATTCCCCCCGCGCCGCGTTGGTATCGTACCCTCCCCTCGCACGCCGCGCTCCCGGGAATCTTATCTCACAGACGCAGCACTCTGATTATGAAAGGAATATTTAAAGAAGTTCTCGCTTGTTTTGTTGTTTCTCGACGCATGTGCAAAATTTATGTTCCAAATATGAGAGTGTAACTGTGCCATCGCTTTTTCGTTACTATTTTGTTCTGTTTGACTTGAAGTATTAAAAAAACTACGAAGATTTGCTGTATTCACATTTTTATTGTATTGTAAAATGACGAGCTATCTGTTATGAAGTTTCAGAACGGAACTTTTATTGTAAATCATTTCTATTAACATCATAATGATGTTTATTTTCAAATTATAAAGCACCTAAAAGAATAAACGAAAAATCTAGGCACATCGATTTTCCAATTAAAATATAATTGTAAAAATATACATAATTATATATCTTTTCTCTCAGGTCTCCTTTTCATGGAATTCTTTTATATTTGAGAATCAGTCGGGACCAGCGTGATCACAAATATATATTTGCTTATTTGTGTCGTATTGTACGCGTGCCATTTCCAGTCCCCGTGGTACCCAGGCACATACTAGCAAATCTCCAAAACGAAATCTCCTAAGAAACTTATTCCGGTCATTGAAATCGGGCTGATTCGATCGCGTCCCCTTCTGCTCCCATCACTTATTCATCAGCCCATGAATACTTAAGTCAATTTACGTGTAAGTTAAGCTAGCCTCCTTCGTCTAATGATATTGCAGTTACAGTGATGTCGGGGTAAGTATGCTATCACCGTCTATTCTTGCCAACCAAACAAGGGATTCCTTTAAACTGTAAGCGGAGTTATTACTTTATGACTTGCAGACAAACAGTTTCTTGGAATTGTAGTTCATAAGTCATAGTTATTCATATTAATTAATGCTGTAATAAAAGTTTACTTTTAGTTCATGTACTAGGGTATGATTATTTTGTATACACACTTAGATCCCGCACTAGGATTCTCTATGTCGCGGGAGGCATGGATACACACAATCACACCACACAAACAAAAAAATTGATCAATAAGGGTAATCCCACTATTAATAATATTATAAAGTTTGGATGGATGGATAGATGTTTGTTACTCAATCACGCCAGAACGGCTGAACGGATTTCCATGAAACTTGGTATGTAGATACTATAGGTCCCGGAATAACACATAGGCTACTTTTCATCATAATCATCATCATCACCATCAATCATCACCACGCAAGTAAAACAACGGGGCGCAGCTAATAACATAGATGGTCTGTATGTTTGTGTTTTGTGTGCTGTTGGTAATGAAGCAGTGGACTGATTTTATTAACCAGTAGTGAATTATTTTTTAATACGGAGTATCAAAGGCGTAGGTGAATAGGTATTTTTTTAGTGAGTAAGCGTTCATAAAATATCTCTCTGAGATACGCGCATTTAGCATTAAACTGCAATATTTACATATCAAGGTTCCGCTATAAAGTCCAATGTGTATATTTTTTAAAACAGGTTTCAACTTAGTAGGTATGTTAAAACTTTTAAGAAAAACTTTTTGGTTTGGTTTAAAAACAAAACAAGGGCTTTAATGGTGGAGTATGAGATTTTGATTGTGTGTTATTTGGGCGTGATTAAACAGTGGGCGTATTGTATCACGATAATGAATCAAAATTGTCATAACTGAAGGAAAATAGCTGAAAGTGAGTAAATTACAATTATTTACAATTCGCCAGAGGTTCAGAGCAAGGTTTATACAACTATAAATTATGTAAGTATTGCGAGTTAATCTTAAGTTGTAAATATTTTTTATATTATTAAGAGAATAATATTTTTATCTTTTCTTCTAAATTCCTATCCTAGTGTACATCCACAAATGTGAAAAGCTTATTCATTCGTAATTATAACATACTGACACACAAAGCAACACTTGTAATTTCTGAAAAAAACGTAATGTCGAAGGTTTTAAACTCCTGTCATCAAGTCTACAATATTGGTCACAGACGGTATAGACACGTAGCAGTCGGAGCTGTTAGGGCCCGCGCACACTGTACAGTGCACATTGCACAGTGCACACTCCAACGTGTCATGTCGGCCGGACAGATGCGTCTGCCATCGCAATTCAATGTCGGCCCACGGCGACAGGGCCGCGTAATTGACGACTATGCATCAGTACGACACTTAAGAGGTTTCTCCCGATTTCGTTTGCGTATACATTATTTTTCATTATCCTGTACGTCATTTGAAAACAAAATTATTCTAGGAAATCTCTATGTAATTTACATTATTATTTAGGCACCTACTAATGCCGTCGTAATTATAATGAATAACTGATAACGTGATAAAGTTTGCTGTGTGGTGAATGATGTATATTTTATTGTATGGTCCTAAAGGGCACGTATTGATGTCTCTGTATGACATCCACAGCAACCTTTGAGGCGTAATATTAATAATAATATTGCACTAGGAATTCGCTGTTTTCTTTCAATTCGGAAACCTAATAAATAACGTTTTAACAAATTTTAAGAAGCATTATGTACTCTGCAAAGCTAATTTGCACAAATTTTGCATAAATTTTCACCCACGACTAGTAGGTACAACCCATTAAATTATTAACAGAATTAAAATATGGCCATCACAGATTCGTTTGAAAATGTAACACTCCAATGTCAAAAGCGTCGCCGCTGCCAGCCGCCATCCTGGGCCGTTACATCACGCAGCGTGTGAGTGTTCTCACAGGTCTTACAACTGATCTAATAAAACTCAGTCCTTCACCTCATCGGCACAAATAAACACATCAAAACCAAACAAACAACTCAGAACATTTTTTATCAAACTAAAGTTTCTAACAAAACACTCGATTGTTCGAGTTTAAAGTAAAAATATACGTATTCTGCTTAAGGGGACGACACGTCAGCGGCACGTAACCTGCGTGGTAAAGCGAAAGGAGATCTAAAGAGGTTCGTGCCGTGACATTTGTCGTTTGACACCTCCGCTTCACCGCTCCACCGCGCACCGGGACGAACGCGCGCGATGACGTTTCCGCTGCGATTATATACCTACACACGCCGCCGTGCGGAAGGTAGCTTTAAATGTCAACACAATCACATCTAACCACATATCTAATAAATCTAAAATACGTACGGCACGTAACCATGCCCAAGTAAACTTACGCCGAAATACATTTATGCCTCGATAAATTTAACAACAAAATATTTTTCTATGTAATGCCATGCCCGGTGTTGCCAAACTACGACCTAACGTCTTGCACATACGTCTAGAAATAATGATGAATAGCGATTACTTGGTTTAGTGATTGTCGGTTATGGATAAAGCGCTCCATAGAAGTATTATTACTTTATGGATCATAAGTGTTATATATCTGTAGTTATATTAAGGTAACAAATGATGGCACAATAAATGATTTTATAATTACTATTATAAAAAAAACAATAATAAACAAAATAGTCACTTACGTACAAATAAACCAGACAGGTCCAAAACACTACCTTTGTTTGCTACGGTGAAATGATGTTACTAACGCAACCCGTTTAGATTTAATCTGTGTCAACAACTCGCATTAAAAATAGAGGGTACACTTTTTCAAATAGTGTTACGGCTGTTACCTGACCTGTCAGCTCAGTGGTGCGTGGACTGCCATCGCGGCCTTTCGTGTGTGAGCTTGTATTGTCGCGTGACCATTAGTGCATTATTACCCCCCGTGGGCCTTATTCCATATCTCTTGCTTTTTTTTCCTGTATTCCAATTGGAACTTTTTACTGTGGACGAAGTGACAGTGAGTGCAGAATGGTGTTCAATCTACGCGAGATGATATCTCGCCTCAAGTATATACACGACGCGCGCACTTGCGCACACGACGAACATCTGGTAAATAACATTTATACAAGTTCTTGTCATCTATTAGTGAGACGTAACATTTGAATACAGGTTTTCATTAAAAGGTTTAATAGATTGTGATGCCGGGTATTCGTATTAACATTGTAGTTCTGATCTTTTATGACGCTGTTCGTGGTCGTCATTTGTTTTATAAAGAAGATGCAGAGAAATTTACGAATTCAACGCAATGGACAAACGTGTATTATCTAATATTATACTCAAATGGCCTAGTAACTAATTTAAGTCGATTTTACGAACGAAATTTCAATATACTAAAGCCGAATATTACACGGATACCTGGAATCATTTATCATTAAATCTTGACAGGGTATTTTCTTCATTTCTTAGTTATAAAAATAGATGAACAAAATAATATTTCCCCGTACAATAAAAGCCCATGGCGACGATCAATCAATCAATGGATGAAAGAGAATAGGTTCATTTCAAACTTGAATTACGGCATAATTCATAACATACCGACATACCTATAGTTTGTAGTCTTACGAGTATATATATAGGTACGTTTCTAATTTATATTTAGTTTGTAAAAAACAATCTTTGAACACATTTTATTGTTAAAATTTTGATGGCTAAGTTTCAGACCAAGATTTGCGGGCCGCGATTTGTTTATGAAAGGTTGTATCAATAAGTTTTTTAATAAATATTTTAATTACCTATACCTAATTTAATTTACACACATAAATCGATTTATTAACGTAATAGTTTTTCCGGAATCCTTTTTTTTGCTGCATTCTAAAAGTTCAGGGTTTTTGCTATTCATATTTAGAAGACTTAAAATACCTCTTAAAATGATTTAGATAGTATTAGTGGGCGAATATGTTATTCAAGTCTGAAGGTGAGGTGGTAATGGTAAATAGGTTATTCCTAGGTATAATATCTAACAAAAATAACAAACGCCTTACTGGGATATAATGTGTCCGGTAGGCTAGGGCACACAGAACCAGTTAAGACCTGAGAACAAACAGGTAGTTTGAATATAGTTCGTTGGTGCGAAATTGATGCCTAAATGGAATATTATAATTTTGACTTGACTTTGAGTGTCACTGACCACTGAACCACGACGGCTGTAGAATGTATGCGTGTACTACGTATATAGATAGTTTAATCTGCAGCATCCTCACAGATGCTATTCCATATAGCGTGTTGCATGTAAGTGCACGATCCGATAAGCCTAAGCCGCACAAGCTTCGCCATATTCATGGTCTCGTAAAAAAGTATTATTTACCGTATTGGTTAAGACAGTGACTAAATTTAGTACTGTACGATATATTGACAGAATGTAATTAAGATTGGTTGATAGGTACTTGGGTGAAGCGAATTTTGTAAGTTTGTTTATAACTGACTTTAAATAGGAAGAGAAAGCAAAAAGAACAAAGGATTAAAATTTATACTATTACTATAAAATACTTTTTTTTTACATGTTATAAGTTTGCGTTTGACAACTGTCTCACCTGATGTTAAGTGATGACGATAATAAACAGATTAGAAAGATATGAACAAATACTAAGTGTAAACAAGAAAAGAGGGGGTTACACCTAATGTTATACATATATTGTGACGCTTGAGTTGAGCCCATCTTATACAATCTCATCATTACTTTTCTTAAAACATTATACCCATAACAACACTGCGCGCTATCGATCTGCTCGCGTGCGAATCGCTGAACTACTAAATATTAAAAGTGAGCGAGCTTAGATTCTGTCATTGTAAAGTATATAGAAGCATGTGCATTCGCCGTGTCACGGTGCAAGCATTAATCACAAAGTAACGCCGCGGCCGCGCCGCCAACACCTGAGTGGTATACTGTTTCCTACCAATATTAGGAGGTATCACTTTTGTCGAATATCTACCGTTTGTAACCGCAACTTGCCGTCTTGCCGTTTCACTTGTCATGTTTGTTATGTTTCTGTGATATCGATGTAACTTATTATATGAGTCGCGCGTCAAAATATGGAACACTCGTCATCTGCAAAAAGTGGAATGTGCTTCCAACTGTAATCTGATACCTTTACATAACCGGGAATGTTTTTTTGCCATTCTTATAATAATAATTGATGATTTTAGAGTACATATTGTACTCACTTGCAGGTTTTGAAAAAAAATGATATTCCTGGCTTAACCAAAAGCTATCTACACTGAATACCTACCATTCATTCTTTCTACATTCGCATATCAGTTCCAGCGTTTTGTTTGGAAACAGGCATCGCAAACACAAATAAATCAAATGGCACAGGATAGCCGGAAATTGATACCGCTCTGACGACCGCCGACCATCCCCACCCTTTTGAACATACACTTGCTAACAATCATGTATATTTCCAGGTCTGCCATACTTTATACAACAAACAGACAATTTACCATTTTTTTTAGTTTTTGTTTTTGGCTCCGTATTTCATGTGCATTTAGCTAGTGTCAAACATATTGTACCAACTTCACGTTTTGTTGAATCAAGTGGTGGCATTGGCTAACAGGTTAGCTTGAAAGTAGCTCCCATTTCCCTTTGATACAGCAGAGTAGCGGACACTTGATTGAAGATTTACTTGGAGATGAAATGCATCGTAGTAGGTCGTAGTGTCTTGTACCTGCCCGGCTAGCTACCACACTAAAGTTTGAAAAGCTATCGCTAAACACATAGTGTGTTCAGACAGTAGTCCTTGAGGGTGAGTAAACATCTAGGCTTAATGTGATTACACCTTAGACCACATCGTCATTGATCATCAAGTGAGATAGTTAGATAGAACTGTAAAAAAACAAAAGGAATAAACAAGCTAACATGTGCTATTGTGCTTCACTGTCCGACACTAGGGCACTTTCACACAAGTAATAGTCGCCCTAATTTCACATCATCCGAACGACCACTCCTTTTGGAAATTAAATCGAAATGTAAATCTTCTCGTTTCATAAGTAACTGTATTAAAATTTTTGACGGTCATCGTGGCGCAGTGGTCAATATCAGTAACATGACGTCTGTGTCTCCGGGACCCTGGGTTCGAATCCCGGCTGGGGCAAACATTTGTGCGATGAGTGTAGATGTTTGTCCCGGGTCTTAGGTGTTTGTGTGCTGTGTTTGTGTATGTCCATGTCTCCCGAGACACAGGGAATCCTAGTACGGGGGTTTAAGTGTGATAAATAACACAATTGTAAGTAATTGTAATTGTAAAGTACATCTTTGTAAACGTAACACCAAAGCGCCGTCTGATAATAGCATGGTGTCTGTTAGCACTCGCATAATACGAGCGAACATATAGCATGTACCCTCACACGGCGGATAAGTCTAGGTAGGTAGTAATGAATTAGCAAGCGATATGTGGCTTAAGTAGATAATCCTCTAATGTAAGTGATTGAGTCTGATGAGGCGCGCGGAGCAGATCAGGATTGGAGTACACAGGATACTCGATAGCTGTCTGTACTGATGCCAGTCGGTATTACAAATTGGTATTGATAAATTATATAGTTGCTTAAAAAGAGGGAAAAGGTGGGCTACGAGTTTATAGACTACGAAAGTTTCGACAATCATTTGAATTCGGAGATCGGCATGTCGATAACAAAATAATAGTGCTTTTTTTTTGTTTGCGCTAATCCAAGCGTTAAATAAACACTGTTTCGAAGAGCTTTAACATTTCCTGGTATTATATACATTACGTTACAGCAATCAAATTTAAATATCAGTCAATTAACCCACGTGAAAATAGGTAGTAGGAAATGTATTATTAGTATGTAATTTGCATAAAATCAGTAGGTAATTTACTTTTACGCCCACAGTACTGGAAAATTATTTTTTTTGATAGCCGCCTTTACTTTTTAATTATTTGTTTTATACCTTGTAATTTTCATTTGTCGCAAGTACTTACAATAAAGTGTTTTATATTCTAGGTATATATTAATTACATTTGAATCATCGTAATAAAAACAATAAACGTTAATTTTTTAAAATTTTGCAATCCTTTATTATATTTTCTAAAATGAACATTCATCACTAATGAAGTAGTACTCGAAACAGCCGTCACTTTGCAGGCCCGCTCATATGATAATTGCTTTGATGATGCTGACCTATTCCATGTTAGCATAGCAACTACTGGTCATAATAAGATACGTTCAGTAACAAAGCAACGGTTACGGGAAAAAATCGCATAAATTACATTGTAACCCAAAATGAGCTCACCTCCCGCAATTCGGTCTAATCACTGAAACGGTTCGCAAACCAATTTTAAATTTTAGCGAAATGGCGGAGGGCATCAAACGTTAATGCACCAACAATATTCCCTGGGACGGGCTATCGTAAAAACTTTGCTCGGTAACTACTCCGTTGCACGGTGCAGCGTAAATATTACATTATAAAAGCAGTAAGAACATTTAGCACCTAGTTACCTCTTAATCTCACTCCAACTCATTCGTTGAAATACCTTAACTTATCAGATTTACCATAATTGTTAACTATATTAAAGCAGTTAAAAGTCTGTAACAGGGGCTGCTTTGTATTTTACCTCGTAATTCTTTTAATTTTCCTAAAAGGTACTTAGCGACAACTGTTACTTGCCTATCAAATGTAGTCCTCTTATAAACTTACTACAAAGGGTAGGCGGCCTTTGACTGTTTCTTTTCATGGTGATTGGTTATTCTGGATAAAAGTTACCTAATTAGACCTATGAGGACTAGCAATCAATTGCATTTGCAGTAACATACCCGTAGATGTTTTACTATAAAGATGGTGTACGATTAATTGTGTGCCCCGGGCACAAAATATATTTTAAATAATGGATTTCTCTAAAATAATGTGTTTGTGGAAATGGAGAAGAGAGAATAAAAGTAATTATTTTATGCTACTAGCCCAGTTTTATGACATATTTTCATCTACAGCTTATCAATATATACATGCAATAGCAAACGTTATCTACATAGCAACAGAATCAAAATCTGAGAATAGTTTGAAGTCTGATCATTATATTGTTACTCATACTTGTATTCTCTGTGACATGTGACGCATTATTACATCTACAATTATGCAGCAGGTTATTTTTAATATTTTCAAAAGTAAATTAAAAAGATGTAATAAAATATTATATTGTATATATTTTTTACATACCTCGCACATTACTCTTTGATCTAGGAACTATCCATACTATCCATTGGTCTCATACTGCAACAACTTTGAAAATACGCTAAGCTTCGTGCACTTTAACATTGTTTTTAAAAGTAAATTTCAATAACGCAAGAAGTTCCGACACCCGATGGTGATGGCTTAACTCGACGGGTAGATTGATGACTCTATTTTGCATGAACCTGTCCGCCGACTCGTGGTATATTTTCATCGGTATTATTAATCACTGTGAATTTTAATAGCACCCTTTAGATAGGGAGTTCTGTTAAGTGACCTACGAATATCACATCGGATCGGATCGGATTATTGCATGTCAAATATGATGTAAAAATAATTTTCTACCCGTATTAAAGTGCCCACACACTACACACTGCCGCAAGGGGCCCAGGTATTTTGAACCGTATGTCAAGTATAATTAGCTAATAACTTCGTGTTTTTTATATTGAACCTTAAGTATATATAGTTTTATTAATGTTTTATTAATACAAGTCGTAATATGAAGTGAAGAAGGTACATATTTGTTATGTTGACAAAACAACGACCAATTTAGCGTCGTTTTGTATAGTTTTACAAGTATACCTTACGGTTTGACACAGTGACCATCGACGAGTACTCGTTAAGTCAATGGTGGTCAGGAGCTATTCCCCACGTATGTAGCGTGGGTGCGCTCTCTGTTTCCCGCGCCCTTAATCCCATAATTGCATACATACCGGGATTGATTCCACAACACGTGAGAACACAGCCCACCTAAGCCCGAGAGCCAAGCTTCACATTCCATACGCTCAGTAGTTACAGAGTTACAGCTTCCACGTAATTGCTATTCAGGATTGCACGTCATGCGGCTAAGACTGTTTTGTTGCATATTAGTTTTACTAGATGGCGCTTTCAGGTATTTTTAATACACTTTCTTACCTTTGGTAGGCATACAGACAATTTATATTTCATTTAGCCATTTTTTTTTATTTGTTGAACCGCCCAGTTCCACTGGCCGCAAATGATCTTATTCTAACGACAATATCTTCACTTGTGACTGTGAACGGGTTAAATATCTAAATGATGACACAGGCAATCACTCCGCCAATGAGAAAATCATCAGTCACGCTTTATTATTACAGGTGTATTGGCAGACATGCTACTTTTCTCGTAGACTTATATAAAGTGTCGATAAATTGAGGTAATTTTATTTGCTCCATATTCTTTATCATAAGCGATTGCGATCCCGCGCATTGTTACTTTAAAATTATAGTAGCTTCACTGTCGATTCTAAAGCGAAGTATGTCAATTAAACAGTCCATGGATCGAACCCCTTTTCGGGCTTGACTTTTCAAAAAAGATATCGTTATCAAAGCATGGTGATGGGGCATATTGATAGTGCCCGATTAGCCAGCTACCACCCTCGAGTTGTTATATCATTGTGTGTGTAATGATAGATTTAGACATAAACTTAGTTCGATTCCACCTGAGACATCCCATACCGTCAAAGTGTCAAAGAAAGTGAAATAGTAATCATACTCTCGATTTGTAAAAAATAAAAAACAAAAGACTGCTTATCTCTCTCTTTCGTGGCCATTTGGCTAATTGAAAATGCGTTGTTTAGTTAACGGGAACCATGATACTGCTATAAAAGCCAATACGAGAATCTATTTAAATGTAGGTTTGATTTCAAAATAGCATGATCCAGCTAAGTCTCAGACTTAGCGAAGCTCCACATGCCGCCTGTTCAGTAGTAATGGCTCTAGTAATTGGTATTCAGTACGGCCTCCCTTACGGCGGAAATTAAAAATGATTGTATTGCTCTGTGTATACGCAAGGCAGGGTTACCACACGTCTGGATTTGTTTGAAAATGTTGGGTTTTTTTCGGTCCCATCGGAATGTTATCGAGTTTTCATAACTTTTTAAATCATTACAAAGAATGCTCCCTGGTACATCAGAAACGACGACCTCCATCGTGACCTAAGGATGGATGTCGTTGTCGATATAATTAAGAAGTATGCAGAAGCTCATGAACGAAGACTTCGTCACCATGTGGATGTCGAGGCTATCCAGCTCCTCGCCAACACGGACATAGTGAGAAGACTTAAACGGAAAAAACCCTTTTGAGTTAGTGTAGTGAAGTGTCAGTGAATAGCTAAGTTATTGCTATCTTAAAGAACAGAAGAACAAGTTGTCTTCCCCTTAATAGATACAATAAGATAGGTGTTAATGGACACATTCTTAATGGTACTCGTTTTAGCAAATTAAGTCAAAACCAAATTACTCATTAGCCTTTAGGCTAGATCGTAATTGGATGATGTACATGTACAAAAATGTACATCATTTAGATAAAACAAAAACAAAAAATTTCAAAGAATATATTTCAATTTTTTTTTAATCATAACTGTATCGATCCACGCGTGCTAATATTAAATTAGTCAACATTTTGGCAGTGACCAAAGTTATGGTTTAGGAAACAAATGCATTAGCAGAATTTGTTGAGACTTTTACAATCACAGATCATAGCAATACATGATGACTTGGAACTTTCAAGTTTTCTTTTATATGCATACTGTACAGATCTAACGTTTGACCATTATCTCACTTAATGGTCAGCGACGATGTGGTCGAAGATGTTATCACGCTAGACCTAGAATGCTCACTTGCTCTCAAGGACTGCTGCCTGAACACACTATGTGTTTGGTGACAGTGTTTCAAACTTGAGGGTGGTAGCTAGCCAGGCGGGTAGTCGAGAGTACCCTACCACCATGCTGGGAATTTAATAACGGTACCTTTACAGGAAGCTCAAGCTGTTGTTGGGGATCGAACCAGTGTCCGTCAGTTTGACAGCCAACGCTTCCCTCGCTGACCTATCATCGCTTCACGATTATGCCTATCGGTAAACACACGCCCGCTCGGGCATGTGTTTCATCGGTCGTTTTGGGTATTTTATATTAACGAGCAAATTATTGATTTGATGTTAAAACAAGTTTGGTGTACATGTTTTGTCACAGTAAAATAAATGACCGACTATTTTTAATGTGAGGCTTTTTATCTGGCTATTTTTAGACTTCGGTGGATGGTAGCCCTAAGCCACGGCCTATATGCTTGCTTCGGTCACCCATGCGAGTTACTTTAGTCGCTGTGGAACGGTTTTTTTTCAGCAATCTTCCTTATTGTATTGTGTATGGATTTGAAAGGTTTGTATAGAAACTAGAGAGGCGCTTCTTAGAAAGTAATAAAAGGTAAAATGTGAGCTAGAACATGGAGTTCCATTATGTGTTTACGTTACATCATACGTAATGGATGTTGAGCCCGGGACGGATAACATGGAAATAGATTCTCCAGTATTTACGACCTTGACGAGACGACTATTGAATCGCAGTTTTGCCGAAGTGCACATCTTGCCAAAGCTTCGATGTATGTTCCTATAAAATACAATTATGAATATATAGAAATGTTGAATTGGATAACGTTGGATTGAAACGTTTATAATATTGTCAGTGATTTTATTGTCAGAGATTATATACGAGTATATTCTAACTTTCAACGATGGAGCTAAAAGTCTGAGATCACAATTATATTTTAATTATGGCTCAAACAAAACTTGTTATCAAAGCCTATTTTCCGTTCTGTTATCTTTCTCTCAATATTTTAAGTGGCACAAATAACACAAGACTAATAATAATGACTTGACTTATAATTAGATACCCCGAAACCTTAAGTTTGGTCTCAATATGTATTTGTCACATTCATAAATCTTAACCCGTCAATAACAATTATATCTCTAAAAAACAGACTAAAGTAGTTGGACTGCACATGTTAGTCAATAGTAGTTTTGCCTGAAAATCATCCGTAGTTGCTTTTAGTTGTAAATTTGCGCTAGGAACCTGGTTTTGAGGGACGCTCAAAGTCAAATATATAATACGAATAAATAGTCAAAGGCGAAAGCACCAAAAAAAACCAGCACTATTTCTATATATAGTAGCATAGTAATAGTATATATAATACCTTAATATGTGGATAATTTACCATGCTGCAAACCAGCTAAAACAAATTTATTTATGTTTCCTCGTTTACAGTAAATAAATAATAAAAGTAACTAAGTTTTCTGTATTGGACTTTGGAAAGGTTAACGTTTAAAATGTAAATAATAATTATTAACGACCACTGCCGGAGAGCATCCCCCCTCGGAGAGCTTCCCAATGAACGTAAATAACTCAACATTACCCTTTATCTAAAAAAGAAAAGTAAAGAACAAAAGCCCTAAATAAATAACAGACGAGATTCACAATCAACGCCTCCGTAATTACACCGACTGAAAGTTTAAACATGCGAATTGTACACTTTTCCACCAATTAATGTGTTTGAGTCGAAAACGAGCAACAAAGACCCTGTCGTCGTCGATCGGTCGGTCTGTCGGTATAAACGCGTAAATGTTTGTCCAACACATCACATCGGGTGCCGTATGCATCAATTAAAAATATATTACTTGCAGAGTTGACTTCCGGCGGCCCGGCCGCTTCGATTCATCTCGCCAACGTAGTTTTTGTTGTTTTAATATTGTTTTTAAATTCAAATATGGAACACATATTCTTGATTTCTGATTTCAGGCACAACAGGGATGTTTTGATTTTGTAGTTGGATTTGTGTACATCTGTGTTTCAGTCGTTACTTCTAACAGTTACGTAGTTTAAAAATAATACTTCCACTTGTCCGTGGAACATTTTCAACACTTTCATGATTTTTTTTCAAAAAAGAATCACGTGTTTTTATTAAACCAACCGGGACCTTTTAAATAAATAAAAAATATAATAAAATATCAGCAACAATAAGGATAACTAAAAGAATAACTAAAAACTACAGTTGTTAACTAACACAAAAGGCAGTGTACGTTAGATAAGTAGACATATTTACTGTTTTCAATAAAGATATTTGTATTTGTATTTGTATAACTCAAAAGCTGTAATCCGTTCACTTGGACTAAAGATCTGACACACTTCAAAAGTACAGTCATATTGATAACATCCTTCTTTTTTAGAAATCGGATAAAAATGTCCGTTGGTTTTGGCACTATCACAAGTTGAATTGTTTCTCTTTGTTCTCAGTTGTCCGAAAGAGAACACTCATGTTGTAAGTGTTGTTATGGGTATCCACGTATCCTCGTATAAACCATATGTATTATGGTATGTATTGCAAAGAAGTATTATCCGCGAATGTTGTAATTATTTGGATTAAATTATTATAAGATTGTTTACAACAATCTTATTGCATTAAATATGGTAACTACTATTTTTTTTTTTAAATATTCTTGTGAATTCCCTTTAAAATAAGATCATAAAAGCTTTTTAACAAGGTACTTGTGTAGGTACCTAATATTCATTTTAAAAGAATGGACTTCCTCGTAATATAAATGTGAAAGTTTGTGTTTGTGTGTGTGTGTGTGTGTGCACTAGTGTCCATTACCGCTCACCGCGGAAAGGGCTGGACAGATTTGCATGAAATCGGTACGAAGATTTAATAACACCGGGATAGCACATACGATACTGGAGATAACTAGATCTCGAGAGGAAACACGTAAATCGTCATCCACGCAGGTGAAACCGCGGGAGCAGCTAATGCATAAACAATATTATATCGTTTTTATCGGCAAACTTACACTGTGTGTACCAAATTTTATTGAATTTAATTCTTTTTTTTTAATATTGTACTCTGATATATCACATAATTTGTTTTAGTTCTATGTTTGAAGTGGTCGCGTCGTCGTGAACAGTCATTTCTGACCACTTACTATATATATAACATATTATCTGTACAATTTTTATCGTCGCCGTTTAACTTCAAATCGGATGCGTTTTATTTCCATATGAATACGGCCGCCCGTTTATATATTTTTTTTATTTCATACTGTCCCCACTACCGATGGGTAGCCCAGATAGTTATCAAAGTCAATTTACCTAATGGCTCACCTGTGCACGCGGTGAATACATTTCATACGCTTTCAAAATAATGGTCAAAAAATGTACTAGCATTTGTACATCAAGAGACTGGTGAAGATGAGGGTGTACATATTTTTCTAACATTCTTTTTTATGTTTCTTCAACTGCAGGCAGTGTGCACGTTAATTTTAACCGACTTCAAAATAAGAAAGAAGTTCTCAATTCGACCCGTTTGTTTTTTTTTTCAATCTGACGTAACAATCAGAACTTTGGACAAGTGAACCGATTTTGATGATTCTTTTTTTTAAGAAATCGGTGAACATACACAATGACAATTGATCCCATGAGTAGCAAAGGTCACTGAAAGGGGTGCAAAAAAAAACACCCTCAAATTGGAACTGACTTCATTACTCAAAACGTTGAAATAACTTGTTGAAGTCGGTACCATGCGTACAATATTTTGATAATAGTCGCTTTTGAACTATCGTGGTACCGACTTCAACAAGTTATGATACTTTTGAGTGTGGAAGTCGGTTTCATTTTTTTTGGTAAATTTTTAATCTTAAATAGGTCTCAAAACACACGTATATCTTTTTAAATTATTATTGAATTGACTTATATAGATCTCTATAACTGCACGCCACTATTATGTACCGTCCTTCATTTGGGACCACGCCGACCTCCCATCCAAGATCGACACTGAGTTTTGCTGATTGGTGTTACCCACGTGCTACCACTGCGTAAGACGTCTCACTTAAAATCTGCTTCTCCTTCCTAGTCTTCTTAACTCCATTTCATTTGGGGTCGGCTCCCGTAGTCTGCTGCGCGATCTTGAATTGCATCTACCGTCAATATCGTTCATGATAATCGTCATCCAAGTTGTCGGTGGTGTACCTCGCCGTCGTTCCCCTTCTCTATGCTCTGTTATCTCTTTGTCAAGACATCTTACTTAATATATCGGTGATTATTCTGCTACTTTCATTGGTTTTCACTATATCTAAGCACCAGCCTATTTCCATTCTTTTTTAGCATACCCTGTGCTATGTCGATTATTTCGGTTATCTGATTCCATATATATGTTAGAGAGTTGAAACAGTCCTTTCCAAGGCTCGCTGAGTGACCTCACATATTCGGACAGGCAATCGTATGCGCCTCCAACCCCGTAACATGCGTTAATAAGGCAAATAAACACACAAAGCACAAACTAAACGACACGTTTAAAATATTATATTCGTTAATTATTTTACACTAAGCTCAAGTCCTCCTACTTCACGGCAGGTGTGAACGTACTTGCGCTATAAAAGTGTAGCAATGTTAAAACACACACGCTTATGATTTCATAAAATCTCATTAAATTATGTAGACGCTCATGTCCTGACCGTCATTATAACACCATGAATATTTTGCGAGCATTACAGCAGTTGGTCATAAACACCTGCGCGCTCGCCCCCCTCCAAGTTTGTCACACCGCACTACTATTATTTGGGGAGTAGCAAAACTCGCATTGTTATAAAACTTAGGATCGCAGCGTGATTGTACCAGCTCCTGTTCTATACTTTGTTACTCGTTAAACTTTGAATCTGAGCCTATATTTTACCTTTATCCAAGCACGGCCAAGTTCATTCATAGTGTTCATATTGGCCTAGTGCAACGTACGCCACAAATACAAATACAAAATATTTTTATTGACATAAATATTACATTCAGTTTGTTGAGTCCATACAGTACAGGATGGTAATATGACTATGCTAATAGGTTTTTTTCTGACACGAGGCGTTCACTGCCTTAACTTGCCTCGAAGGTGCATTCTAGGTCTAGCGTGATAACAACTTCGACCACATCGTCACTAAACATCAATTGAGATAGTGGTCGAACGCTAGAGATCTATACAGAATAAAAAGGTATAGGCTATTAAATTATCCACATACTTACTACAATTTTACAATTTCAAATTGTGATAACTCAAGAAAATAGCGAATTAAAAAAATTATTATATTCAAAAAAACTACGTATTTAATTTATATTAAATACTTATTTTAATATTAATTAAATTCATGGTAAGTAAGGACTCAAATGACTGTGACAGTAATGAGGCAATTACCACATTGGTCTATCTACAGGTTTTAATTATTATTTGCTAAAAATTATATTATTTGCTGGTTAGGTTGTCGCACTGACTACCCGTGTGTCGACCGACACATTGAGATGAACTTTTCGATTTCTAGCGGTAGTCTTTCATCTATACCGGTAAAAAAAGCTATGTTCAAAGTGTCTAGCGACACTAGCGCCAAGTATCGATTTAGGTTAAGTAGAGAATAATAATTAAAAATTTTCCATGTTCTCGTTTGCATGAGTGTTAATATAAACTATTGAAAGAGATGTTCAGGTATAAAGAGCAGCGTATTCACTGTAAAAGTATTTTTACCTGTTACCGATACGTACCTATTTACTACCTATAAACGAGCATCGAAGCTGTACTTTTTTTCAATTTACAGCCTGGTACGTTTACGTATTCAGTTTATTTACATATCCTTCAGTAGCTCGCCATTACGAACCGATCTCATTTACCAATGTCTAGGATTGAGTTTATATTTGCCATAGATCAATGTTAGTGATGCTAGAAAAGAAGTAAATTGGCAATAAGAACAAAGATTCGTACAATAGGTGATTTAATTTCGATTTTTTTGCTTACATTTACAACCGTTAGACGTTAGCCCCTAGACAGACAGTCACTCGTCATTGATATCAACAAAAACAGTTTGAAAGCGGCTTGCATCCATATTCTTCCTGCCATGTTGATCAGGACGTGGCCTGGCAACCAATAAACCAGCACTGTGCTTGCTTGTTCTTGACCGCCATTGCAGAATTTTTAGACCCTGTAAAGTGATTAAAATGTTAAATTGTTTCCCTTCCCTCTATTAATTTGAAAAACTTACAAACATAAAATAAACCTATTAATTCTATGGTCTGTTACTTAACTCAGTTTATCTATAGATCAAATTTTTGTTTCGATTGCATTAGTAGAGAAATACCGGTTATGAGCGGATTTTACTCGTGCAAGTAGAATATCGTGTAAATGGTCTTTGTTAAAAACGATTGATGATAGATTTGTAGATTAGATGAACGAGGTGCACGTTAATTTCTGTATAAAATATCCGTAAAGATGCATCGAATTCGGGTTTGTTCGAAAGGTGGGTTAAAAATAATGGCGGCTGGATTTTCATAAACATAATAAATAACCTTATGTGTTAAACAAAACAATGTTACAATCGCCGCAAAGAAAAACTTCCATGAACCTATCTACTAAATGTGTCATCAACACTACAATGCCTTTAGATGTCCACGGCTGGACATACGACTCATTGTAGTGTTTCACTCCATCAGACATTAAATTATAGGAAGTTGTATTATTATTCGTTATTTTAGCGGTTAATTTATCATGCACATATCTTTTGTAAATAATATCTCGGCATTCCCAACCCGTCTCTGATCTTCCGGAAGAGTTCAACAAATCATAAACCTAGTTAAAGCCCCGCGGCATATGAACACAATAACCAAAGACTCATCCGCGATCGACCTCCATATTTGTTTACACTTTTCACGAGGCGCACAGTATAAAACAGAACTTAAGATTTAATACAAAACATTAACGTATTGCGGTGAGCTAATATACTTTTATAAGTACGCTAAACGCTCTTACACACTAATTAGTATGTAAAATGGTAGGTAATGGTAGGTATTAAAATCACATGCGTTGTTATTATTAATCTTAGGTATGTTTACTACAATTACCATGTTTACTTAAATACATTTGTGGCAAATAAACAATTATTCATTCATTCATTCTAAATAAGAAATACCTACTTTTTTTATCTATCGTAATATTATATAATATATATAACATACATACATAAGTGTATTTGGTTATACATAGTTATATTATGGAGAGGTTTATATTCAGCATTGGACGTTCTATGGCTGGGATATCGATGTTAGGTAATATTTGGTAATAAATTCTGACACATAACATAAATGTTGAGGTTTAATTGTGTTATGTTCATTCATGTATTATGTTCATATGCTTTATACGTAGTATTTTAAACAACATATGATTGAGTTACTAAATTTCATTTCAACTATGAAATAACCATCTTTCACTAAAACTGACCTTTTTTCCGTATCCATTATTGGTAGCACGAAAATGCTGTTTACACGATTTCATTAAGACATCCAAGTCCTGCATCACCAAGGACACATGATAAAGCATTAAGACACACTTTTATGTTTTCGATATTCAAAAAATAAGCAGTACCAAACATAACAAACTTAGACACTGCATTCATGAATACTGTGTCAGTACAGTGCGGAAGACTGCATATTTAAAAAAGCCCGTCGTGATGTTTATCTTGGTTTCATCTGGATACGTTTATTGAAGAAGCTGAAATAAGGATTTCATATTAACTCTAGCGGAGCCTTCAATCTTTCGCCTGTCGACTTACGTAATGAAGACTTGAATTTTGCATTCTGTTAGGTTTTCTTAAACGGTTTGAAACTCGTCTTATAAAACTATTTTAGATTAGGTAATAAAAAGATAAGAGTTTGGACTCAAAAACAAAATCTACATCCGAAAAGGAACTTTAGTGAAATAGGGATGTGCAGTGTTAACATAACACGGTTTGACGTCAAAGAATTCGTTTAACGTTCGAATTAAAACTAACGTTCGGTTCGTACGTGGAAACTGGCACATGGTCTGATGTTGGCTTTTCATCAGCATGGTAATCGTGCAAAAATATCGGCTGAAACACGCCCCAGAGCACCTGGCTAGAATTAAATAAAAATAACCACGAATAAGCGTCAAAATGAACGTAAATTGCGTTTAATGTTTGCGGAACGTTTAGTGTGTGAACATGTTTTAAAACATTCCATCTACAGTTTACTTGTATATAAGCCTTCTGTGCAAGCTTTCGGTTCTTATCTGTGAGTGCGAATTCTTATAATCATTGATGTATATAATAAAATTAAGAAGTATTGGAAAACCACGTGTACACTCTTCACACCCCCTTAATTTTCTGCTCCCACATTACATTTACTCGTGGTATATTTTAAAGGGGAACTCAGACAGTGCTCGGATTGAATCTCACCTCTAGCCAGAGCTGTCGGTGCAGGGCACGTATTGATGAAAGTCACAGCTTGCTGATACATTTCGAAGCCCCCCTGTTTAACTATCGCCGTCAAGATTGACAACCTGTCACTAAATACTATTATTATATACTAGCTGACCCTGTGCCAGCTAGATGTCTAACAATGTTTACAAGGCAGATATGGATTTCTGTACCAAAAAGAAATATTTTTGTTAAACATTGTAATCACTTAAAGTTTAAAAATTCTCGTGACTTATAAACATTTTTCGAAGAATATCGGATACACCCACATTCTTTATCGTATCGTATCAGAGCTCGTCCCGTACTGCGTGCCAAGCGGGTGCGCTTGCGCACGCCGTTGAAAAAAAGACGCCTCACACGACCAAACATGTCGTCGGCCATAACCCGATACGATAAAAACGTGTGTGTAGCCGGTTTCCTTAAATATTATATTCAATTATATACCGTTATGTCATTAAATCAACGCATCGAAACATCTTAATTCTGATTTTAAAATATTATTGTTAGGTAATCTGTGTACTCGGGATTAATGTTGCATTCTACTGGTGAATCAATTTTATTTATATCATTTAATTTTCTAAAAAAATATATTTAATATCATAACAATCTATATATATAAAAATGAAACCCGTTTTCCGTTGTCACGACATAACATAAAAACGGCTTGACCGATTTAGATAAAATTTGGTATAAAGATACATGGGACTTTGGAGAAGGACATAGGCTACTTTTTGTCCTGGAAGAAGTATGGTTCCCGTGGGATAACTGAGTCAGCGGGAAAAACGTAGTGCACGCGGGTGAAACCGCGGGGCGCAGCTAGTTCAAAATAAAATCCCGGGGATTACTTCCTACAAACAAAATCACAAACTTTTGAACTTTATAGTTTTATAATATTAGAATATTAATGTAAATAGTTGACAAATTAGTCTGTTAATAATAATAATCATTATCATCCTTCTCGTTTCAGCTACATAATATTTTTTGCCGCAGCAACATCCTCCCAATTAATACTCACAAGGACAAATAGAAAACGGCTTTCATTCGAGGTTCTTCGTGCAAATATAATAAAACTAATTTATCCAAATTTATAAAACGCAAGGAAAGGCCATAGATCTGGGGACTGTCCAATCTCTAAGTCTAAATTGATCAAGCTGAGCATCCACTAAGTCACGCTGGTAGAAGCCACGTCGTGTCTAACCGATGTATTTCTTAGCGGCGGTAACTGTCAATAATTTGATTAGCCGCCATAAACCCACATCAGTATCCAATTAGCTAACGAATTCCCAAGTGTGGTGTGTCCACCTGCGCGTAGTTTCGGTACTTTGATGCTTACCTACTTTTATTACACTATATGTTAAGCGAAGCTCGTAAAAGTGCGGTGGTCGTGTTTTACGCCGTCACTAAACTGGAAGTGTCATTGTATTGGATAGAACTTGGACGCCATACGGGAAAACTGTACAATATTGGTGCTGTACAAACTAGATCGTTAAAGTTGGAAAGATCAAATGAGATGATAGATTTGGTGTAAGTTCTTTTAACAAACCATTTGACAAACGACTATTGCCGACACGACATATGTCATGCCGTGTGGCCGTGTTTCCTAGTATACTTTCTAGTCTTTTGGGGGCGGATAGCATTAATTAACGGTGACCATTATGAGTATACCTATGCTACCCAAATAGCTTTTCAACCTAGTGCGAAATCAAATACTTATGATGCGAGAAGTTTTAAGTTGGATGTTTTTTTATAGTTATACATTTCTGGTTTAAAAAAAGAGGTCAGTAATAAAAAAAGAATTAAAATAGATAATTCATTTTTTTTTGTTTTTTTCACGAAAATAGAGTAGAGTTCATTGGTACCCATCTTAACCTGAAATTGTAAATTTCCTCTGTTATGTGCTTGTAAAACACAAACGTATGCGACGCTGGAACTGGCGCTGGCGTTGGCGCTGGCGCTGGCGGCACGGCGTAGTTGTAGGAGCCAAATGTACATAGTCAACTCGGACTATGCGCTGGACTAGTTTGCTGTTATTTACTCGTAGTTTTTTATCTTTTTAAACATTATAAGCTTACTTTTGACCACTGTCTCAACTCATGATAGTGACGACGCGGTCTAAGGTGTAGCACGCAAACTTAGAAGGAACCTATTCACTCGCGACTTGAAGAGCCCTGGCAGTAGTTTCAATCTGTTTTTACGTTATTTTGTATTTCACATCTTAAGGTATTAAAGTCTTTGAACTAACGAACGTGTTAAAAATGTTTTTCACTTTTATAAAGCAATCTTGCGTTTGTGCTCTATATCTTTTCAAACTCAGATGATTTGGTCGAAGGTATAGGTATAGGAATCACACTAGATCTTGAACGTTAACTAGCTCGCGAGGACGCTGTCTGAACAACGTGTTTAATGCCAGTGTTTCAATTTTGGAGGGAGGTAGGTTGGCACTGGGAAGCACCTTACCACCATTCTGTTGATTCGATGATGACGTTGTTACCTTCAATGAGACTTCAAGCAGTATATGATCTTCGAATGAGCAACTGTGAAGTTGAAAGCCGACGCCCACATCACGCCCACATACAACTTGTATCAATACTACTTGTTCGGGAAAGCAAGTAATCAAACAAGTTGCCAATTTGGCACGATTGCGATGTAACGGAATATTTGGTAGGTACATAAAATCACTCGCATCGATCGATTGATTTAGTATTGACTACTAACCATACATCGTGTACAATTTCCATCTGCACTAATTGATTAACAAACTCATTAATTAAATTAATCACTCTGTGCAATATCGTAAACACTCAACCGTTCTAACCTGTTACGCTGCACTGTTATATAACAGGATCGTAAAATCACTTTACATTTTGTATCGTTTGTCGGTTAAGTCGACAACCACTTCATAATTATCATAATATTGAACTTGGCTCCCAGTTGCACAGTTACGTTTTTGGTGAGGTTATATTACAAAACCATTTAGGCGGGAGTTCAACACTCGCGTGGCCGTTTTTTTCGATATGCCAAAACTCGTGTCCTAAACTACGCCGTCTACTACAATCGCAGAGTGGGTATGTAGTAACTGTGCTTCCGCTGTGGAGTCGGGTCTGTGAGGATTTATAACTACGGCGGTGGCGTTTTCGTAGTCCGCCGAGCGCGGGGGTGTTACTACACAAATAAATTTCGGCGGCGGCGGGCGCGCGGCGGCGGCGGCGGCGGCGGCGGCGGCGGCGGCGGCGGCCCGCTCTTAGAGACATGTATTGAAATATGTTCCGATATTTTATTAGATAGTCGATTGGGTATATTGCTGTATTACAGACTTTATGTTTGCGGTTTATGTTCTCGGCCTAAATAAATATAAGTTTCGATGGACGCGAGGGGTTTACTCAGAGTGACGTCATTATGGAGCGCTTTTTTCCATTTTGGGATGATCGATTACTGCGGAAGGAATTTTGCTTTTGTTTCTGTTACTTATATAATATTCGTGGCAACACAACCTGTGATACTTATTTTTAAAATCAAACCATATTAATGTTATATCTGCTTATTTCATTAAAGTTGTTAATTGTGTAGATTTGGGCTTAGTACTGTGAATCTGTATGTACAAAAGGAAATCTGGAGTGGCGAACCTATCACATACAGTTCGGAGTAATGAACGTTTTGGGTGCACGGATTATAATATGATAATTATTACGAAGGCATCAGAACGGATTTTCGAAAATTGAACTCTGAAAGGCCGAGCAATGGGAAAACGATACCCGCGGCGCGGCGGGTGCAACCGCCAAGTGCCGGTAGTCTATCATAATTCATTTGTTTTTTTCGTAAAATTGTAAGATTAAAATGAACTAATGAAAATAGAGACTAAAGTCTCGATTTTCATTCATTATAATATATTTTGTTCAAAAATCAACTATATATTTTGTTGTGTACAATAAACATATTTTCTTTCTAATAATTCCTGATGCATATATTATGTATAATGGCCAAGGTGAGTTGATAAGCTATTTCAATAAAAGTGTTTCTTAATAGCTTATTAACGTACATTGTCACTATGGGCACTTCGCCGTCAAAACTACGCCGAACTAAAGAAAGTTTAATCAATTTATAGACCATTGTATTCGTTTTTTTAAGTAAGTAATATCATAAAACACACACGGTTATTTGTTTTCATACTTACGAGCGATGTAAACAAAACGTTTGTCATATAATTTTAGTAATATGTGTAATCCTATTTTTGCCATACTTAAGCTTAGATTTACTACATACATGTTTAATGTGACGCTGTTGGATTATGTAAATAAATAAAATAAAAAATAATAATAATAAGTGAAATATTACAAGGAATGACTTATTGTGCGTCTTGGTGCAAACTGTAACCGCAATAACTATTTTTATATAAATAAAAAACTAAAAGTATAAGACCTGTGTTTCGCGTTTAGTGTGTCAATCGAATAAAGTAGTAAAGCATTTCCTCCAATCTTTAGTTCATGGCGCTCTAAGGGTGAATTAATATTGGCATACGTAAACGTCGAAACATAAAACTGTAGTTTAGTTGCGATTAGGCACACATCCAAATTTAAATTATAAAAATTCGTTGTCTGTAAAGTCGGTTTACGGGCGATAGATTTACGTGATAACGACAACGTATGACTTTGACTTTGACATTGACATTGACCATTACCATTGACCATTGACCATTGACCATTGACCATTGACCATTGACCATTGACCATTGACCATTGACCATTGACCATTGACCATTGACCATTCACCGTTACGCGGAACGTTACTATTTTTCATTTTGGCATTCATCAATTTATAAAACGTTATCACGTCAATATAGATTATTTTAGTGTTAAGTGGTTATTACGTTATTTTATTTTTTTTATACCTACATTAAAGTTAAAAGTCAACGGCTATATATTATAATAGTAGCAGTGCAACCCAGTAAACATTTTAAAAATTATAAAGATCCCTAATATTTTTGTGAATATAATATAGCCTATATATGTCACCCGGGGACAGTGTAGCTTCCCAACAGTAAAGAATTTTTCAAATCGGTTCAGTAGTTCGGAGCCTATTCAATGCAAACAAACAATGAAATCTTTGTTATTTATAATATTGGTATAGATAGTATAGATGAGCACAGCTAGAATAACAGGTATGTCATAGGTAGCTACCACAGAGACGTGAACTTAAGGTTTCGGTGCACTGACAGAGTCTGTGCTAGTGTCCGTTCTGTTTTATGTTCGACGGTTTTTGTATTACAACATCATGTAAGAACATTATTCGTATTTAACTATTGCAAGAGAGAAACGTAAAGTCTACACCATTAAATACAAATAAGAGTATATGTGTACACACGGTAGGTATGCTGTAGCCATGGTAACGAGGTGGCCGGAGACCGCACCGGCCGCTGTCAACGGCAGCTGGTCTCCAAACGGGTGTACACTATAACTGGATCTATTATAACGCTGGGGTTAAATGACTTACTTTAATTATACATCATTTTATTTATATTTCATTTGAAGTCATTTGGTATATTTAAAACTAGTAGCGCCCCGCGGTTTCACCCGCATGGATTACGGTTTTCACGCTACATCAATTATTCCACGGGAATCATACATCTTACCGGGATAAAAAGCAGGAATAGCTTATGTTCTATTCCTGACTATAATCTATCTCAGTGCCAAATTTCAGCCTTATCCGTTCAGCCGTTCTGGCATGATTGAGTAACAAACATGCATCCATCCATTCAAACTTTGATATTTAATATATTATATAAGTAAGATATATTGAATTAAATTTAAAAAAAAATACATTATGATGCAGGCCTTCAATGGAGGACTGTATCATAATGTAACTTTTTTACCATTAAGATACATCTCAGCTGGACCAGGGAGGTTGCATTGTAGTTTTTCTACATATAATCCGTGGACGCGGCGCAACACGCATGCGCGACCAGCAAATGGATTTTGACGCTAAACGTTATATTTTATTACTACTACTATATCTTACTAATTATTGCAAACATATCCTGTATTTTTTCCTAAATTTCATGATCTATTTTATGAGATTAGATAAAGTTTACTGTCGTGTTTTAGAACCCTTATTATGAAACAGTTTTATAAACTACTTTTTAGCGTCGAAAAACAAATTATTGAAAGAAAATCCTATTTAAATAAGTTTCAAACGGAGCTACGTTGGTGAAATTCAGAGTCTTGTGATAAGTTTTCTTTAAGTATTACGGGAATTGTTTGTAAATCAAGAGCGACTTCCAGTTTTCACAATTTTTTTTCCATTAAACTCAGTCGAAACTAAAACTTTGAAACTGACAAACCGAGAAAAGTTATTGCCTTCCAATGTTTTTCATCACGCTATGAACTCCAGGTCACAGAGTATATATTATTATTTTTCAAAAAGAAATTAATTTGAAGGGAACATGTATTCAATTCATGTCGATACAAACATACAGATAGAACTTTCCGGATTTTTCTCGTTTGTGTCATTCGACACATTTAGATAATGCTTTGCGGTGATTTTATACGTTTACGATAGCTTAATGATTAATCATTTTTCATTTGTTTTTTTTCAGGTAAGCACACTCGTATAGTCGAGAGAACTCATCATTCCGTTGATTTTCCGTAAGTAAAATTGTCACTTCATAAATCTCCGAGCACTTCCTCACCTATCGAGTGTACGGGCTCCATCATAACGCAATTTCCGTAGAATCGTACGATGCATTGAAAATTGGATAGGGAACCGAACCCCATCTAGTTAACGTGACATACTGGAGAACCAATTTGTTCCTTGAACGCGACGCCCTGAATATATAGAGGAGCTCCCGATCTCAACGAGTGCCAAATATTGCGCATCCCTTCCGACGAGCGAGCACCGCACATTGTAGCTGCACGAACCTCTCCTACACAAAAGCTTCCCTTATTATGCTCCCGTGTAGGATGTGAGGAAATTGGCTGAATGGCTTTATATGAAAAACTCACGTAATCTCCGCGGGTGTGGCCCGCGATACCCTGAGCTCGCCCGGCCCCCGCTCCCCGCACCGTCCACTACTCCACATTCGATTGTTATTTTAAACCAAAAATAATTTATGTGCGAGAATCGCCTCGTGCCAAGAATACATTTTTTTCCTTTAAAAAATTGTTTCAGGTTAAATCTCGTGAATAGTTTTCGAATGAGGGTACGCTATAAACTCCGCACACGATCCGTTTTCATGTGCGCGATCGGTATTTATAACGGTATGGATGAATTACGTTTTATGTGGATACATGAACGTCGAACGTAACACCTGGCTGTATAAAAGCTTACATGTGGGCAGCGCTCGCACAGGGTGTTTATTGTCAGCGCAGGGGTGCCGCACATATATTTCTTGAGAGTCGCCGGGCGGTGTGCGGTTCGGAAGCTAATAAAGTACAGGTCTAGGATTCTCGCGCGATTCTCGTGCGGATGGCGCGGAGGCGCGGCGAGCCGGATCGCGCCAGCTGTACGCTTCTGGGCTTCAATTTGGTATCTTCACCTGGTACGCTTCGGCGGCTGCGGACGCCGCAAGCCAGTTATGAAAATTCCAACACAGGAATTCTCACTCACACCAGAGATTTTTGCTGAGCGTTTGCGGTTGTCGTCAGGTAGATTTTTAGTCTGTTACGTTTATTTCACTGTGCGTTTTATGGAGGCGGGAATGTGCGTCGCTTTGGTTTATTGTGGGGCCGCTTTTCTCGTGAAATTGCGCTGTTTCATTGCTTACGAGCCATTTTGAGGTTCTCGTTAGAGCTACATTTTTTATCGTGATATATTTTCCTTTGCAAATTGACTATCGTGGTATCGAAACCCTTTTTATCCTATCGAGCTGTCGTATCACTTGGATGAAGTAATTTCCCAGATTCAGTCGTTGAAACGCGCGACAACACCGACACTTGAAATAACAATTGCGCCACGTCTATTGAATGACTGACGACGATTTGTATTACCGATCGCTTTCGTCGAATCAGGGGGTGTCACCGAATACCCTGAATGAGGATATCGAATAACAAATGACTGCGAGAAGTAGGATTTCTAAAAGAACTGAACATAAATTTCCAAAACCCATCGACCATTAACAATTACAAAAGAAAGGTAAGGAATGAAATGTTTTATTCATTCCGTTAACGAGAAAATTACCGCGAGAGCGGCGAAGGCGAGGCGCGGCGCGGCGCGGCGGGTCAGATTGCAACGACTCGAGGAACCTTTGTCTTCGAGGAGAAGCTCAATGAGCCGGCGGGGGGTCGCGGTGCCGATTAATAAAAGTATCTTACCCGGTGCAATAAAACAATGGACCGGCTCATTGTTTTATTGCATAAATCATGATATCGAGTACGGTTCGATTGCATAAATGGAATCTTCATCGTCTTATGACTGAAAACATCGTACTGGGAGTTCCAATCGCGACTAGAGCCAATTCAACTTCAGCATCCAGAGGTAAACAAATGCCTCGTAAAGAATTACCTCCTAATACAGGTAGGACCCGCGATCCACCCGTATCTCGGAGATGATTGAAAAATTTATTGCGGTTCGTATATATGGTTTATGTCATACATCCTTTCGTGTGATCATATCAGTGCTCAAAGGCATTCCGGCGAGATAGCAGCATTTTTCATCAAACATATATGAAGACAGGGAGATCCCTGTCTTCATATATGTTTGATGAAAAATGCTTTCATACCATCTATAGGTATTATAATGAAACTGTAAATACTGAATTGTCTATATATTAGAAATACTTTGCTATAATTCAATCTCTATTATTTGATTCTGTTTTCGTAGCTGGTTATCAAACGAGGAAAAAACTCCACGTTAAAAGCTGGTTTCGATAATTCAGTTATGAGAGGTGGACGGAGGCGCATTTAATTTATAATTAAAAGACATTCAATATATAACTCAAACCGGTGGCAACCAGATAGGACATTTTTCAACTTATGTATATACTCATAAAGCAAAATATATTCAAATGTTAAATATTAATTACTATTATATAACTTTTGGCTAACAGTGGAGTAAACCGAATTAGTAAAAATCTAAATTTTAAGAGTAAAAATTTATTAAGCTTTTTTGGACGTTTTCCATAAAAAACATATTCAAATTCAGTTTATTCAGATAAGTGCACATTCATACATTTTTTTTTATGTGGCTAGAGGTTTACACAAAAAAAATTAAGGGTTATCTGTCGCTGACATAGGCTCATCGCCTGTGTTTCTGTTTAAAGCGCCCTACTCCTACATTTATAAAAAAAATATTTATACAATATATACATATATATAAATTCAAAAAGGAGGTTACTCAATTCGACCGTATATGTCTTTTTTTTAAATGTGTGTTTGCGGATAACTTCGTCGTTTATGAACTGATTTTGATAATTATTTTTTTGTTTGATAGTGTACCTATGCTTCCGTGATGGTCCCATTTAAATTTCATCAAAATCGGACAAGCGGTTTCTGAGTTACACTTCACTAACTGAAAAATGCTTCACATACCTCGACGATATTATAGTTGCGGTTGAAGACATCGATGCACATACACAATAACAATTGATCCCGTAAGTAGCAAATGTCACTGAAAAGGGTAAAAAATATTTTTTTTACCAAATAATGGAACCGACTTTGACACTCAAAAGTGTGAAATAACTTGTCGAACTCGGTACCATGAGTACAATATTGTGATGATAGTTACTTTTGTGAACTATCACCATTTCACATAGTACCAACGTACCATGCGCACCGTAATGATAATTCGACAAGTTATTTCACACATTTACATAAGTTTGCGTGCTCCACCTTAGACCGCCTCGTCGCTTAACATCAGGTGAAACAGCGGTCATACACAAGCTCTCTTGATCTTTTAAAAAAAAATTTGAGTGTTGAATTCCAATTTCGGATTTTTTTTTATTAATCCTCAGATTGTTGTATTTTTTATTTCGCCTTAATTATAATTATGTTTTTTCTTTTATACTCGTATATGTTTTAGGTTGAGCTAGCTTGACTGCTAACTCCATAGAAATGTCACTATATATACTGAGCTAACTCGCTTGGAGATCAGTGACGATGTGATATGAGTTGGCACACAGATACCTTTAATTATGTGTCTGAACGAGAAGACTAACACACTGAATGTTTCGTGTTTTTTTAATATTAAGGGATAGTTCTCGAGAACTCTTTTCAGGCATGTGGTCGAAAGCCTGGCCTTGTTGAGTATAGACGCGTTGGTTCCATGTGCTGTCCGAGGTATTCGCAGCATTGAGAAATATTAAGAATAAGAATAACTTTATTTCAGCGGTCACAAAGGTATTAATATAAAAACAATCTTAAAGTAAGTACTAATATAGTTGGTAACACTAGTGGCTTAGATTCTGGTCTCCACACTAGGATTCCCTGTGTTGTGGAGAACAGTTCCGCACAAACATAAATAATAGCTATTGCTTATTGCGACGACTATATATTTATATAGCTTAAATCCCACTAATATTGTAGATGTGAAAGTTTGGATGGATTGATGTTTGTTACTCAATCACGCTAGAACAAACGAACAGAACAATCACGTCTCGGAATAAAAAAAGGTTACTTGTCATCATCATCATCAATCATCACCACGCGGGTAAAACCGAGGGGCGTAGCTGGTATATTCATAATTAACTAAATATAAAAATATATGTTTCTGAAAACAGATTCGAGTAATATTGTATAAATATCAAATGTATACATATGTTTTTATTTTAAAACATAATATTACCTGAAATGTTCGCTCCACCGCGATATGAAGAATAAACCGAGAACGAAGCAGGGACCGAACTACATAAAAGTTTATTTTATTTTATTCTATATTAGTTAACATAGCGTATACAAGCTCCACTTCAAAGACCTCTTAACACCTTAAGTTCGTCAGACACGTTCAGTTAAAAGTAAACTTTACAGCGATTAAATCAGAGTGTTCACAACACAGCAGAATCTGTAGAACTCCCCAAAGCGGGGGTTAATTACGTTAACTTCTTTCGAGTCCAGTACAAATTCGGAATGGGCTGTAAAGAGTGCGAAATTTGCATCGAGAATATTTTTCGTCAACAATTAGGGCTTTGTTGAAAACGGGGGTCGGTTTTAACGACGTTTTAAAAGATTCGAACCCCCAACACCGGGGCTTATCTTAAACATGGTGGGAGATCGTTACAAAAACCCTTTATTAACTTTACGATGCCTTTAACGAATAACAGAAATAAATAAGAAGGTTTCACTTTACAACGTGGCGGTTTTTACGACGCCCGGATGTTTTTTACAATCGCACCGCATCGTTACAGCAGCCGTCGAACAGCCACCTTCCAAATGTATTGCATAAAGGTCCTGTTTCACGGACACCTCACGGATAGGAGATAGGGCGTAAAACCGGCCGAGTGAGTAATCAACCACACATAATATAAACCTGCAGAGTCTCTCGCAGAGTTAATTACACATTACTCCTTTCATTCATCAACTTTTGTTTACACATATCATGTCAAATTCGCTATACCTACTCACTGTCTGAAGTATCTATATATAATACACGTGGACGGGTACTCCAGACAGTGATTACAACAAGTCCAATGAAATAATTCGAATGATAACTTTGGGATTTTTTCTTCTAAGAACCGCCGGGTGCATGAGGTGCTGTGGCCCCGACAAATTTAATTCAGATGTTACGATGGGTTGGATAAGCAATTATCATGCTACTCTTGAATATCCTTACTTTAGAGTTTATCCCAATTCTTTAACGGTTGATTTGATGTGCGTGTGTATTTGTCTCGGCCCTTGGATGTTTGTGTGTCTCCATGCCTCCCGAGATCCAAAGAATCCTAGTGCGGTGTAACACTTAAAAAAAATCAACGTATAAAGATTTACTTTTGTATTTTTGGTTTTTAATTAATATACTCAGAAACTACCACACTGGTTTAAAACTTTTTTAACCATTCAAACGAAATCAAAATCAAACTAGTTATTTATTTGAGTAATAAAATTTACATAACATAGTTTTTTAAATTTCGTTAAATTACGGATCTCAACGAAAAGTAATAATAATTGAACCCATGATGTAACATTGTCCTATCATTCACATATACACAGGCGGGCAAGCCAAAGTATCTAAGGGCAGGTGTACGTTCGCTAGAACCTTAGCCTTACAAACAAGCAATTGACTCAATGCGTTAGTCATTATAAACGTCGCATAATCTGTCTATTAAAATCATTGCAAATGCAAAACTGCTTTCAAGCTTCATCATACTAATAAACGCGTCATACGACGAGCAAATATTTATGAGCATCCAATGAATCGCCATTAAATGAACGAGTAATTCGGATCGGTAAACACAAGTGAGTTTCGCGGGCCCAGTGTTTCCTGCTCATTTCATTTGTTGCTCAATAGATTTCGTAGTCAAAGCATACCTGAAATACAAAAGCCTTTGTTTAGAGATCGGTGCCTATATTTAAATAAGGCCGCGGGCTCCCAGTAATTAGAAAGTCCTTTAAACAATCACTTGGTTTAGTTTCGTTTTCCTCAAGTATATTAGTCGATGGCACTGCAGGTGCCGTACGTAAGCTAATACCCACTTATCGAGAACAAATAAAGTGTACGCAGTTACGAAAGGTATATTTCAATGCATTACTTTACTTATTTGTGCCTCCCTCGATCAGAGCCATTGTAGAATAATTAATCGTATTAATAAATCCGAATTCGATAAAATACAATGTACTAGGTCTGGATCTTAATCCGGCGTTAAAGCCTTCCATCAACCCGAGATACACCGACCAATATAATATCCACCGTGTGTATTGATACCGCCCAGCAGTACGACGTATTGCGTCGTCAAATGAATGGCAGCATGCAGTGAATAGAGAGATAAAGGCTAACACTAGTTAGGAGATCAGTTTGAGTACCATAGGTACTGTGTCCCATCCCGTACGTACTCGTATTACAGTAAATCAGTATTGGATGCGCACGGGATTCCACGTTTGATTGGGGTTCCAGTTTATGTTTTGTTCGTTGTATCTGGAACCCATGGTTATTTGATTGCGTTTCGGTATTTACGTCCACGGATTAGTATCGGATATACGTTTCTATAAGTTGATTTGTATGAAGTGTTGATACAATTTGTGTTTGATTAAAGTCCTGCTCCAAAAATATTTTTGAATGTCAAATATGGAATCCTTCTTCACTTTTCTCCGTCGATCCTCGATCAAAGCACCATGAACGATGTTTCGTACGAAGCTGCTCCAGTTGTTGCGGCGCTCGGCTTGCCTGATGGCTCATAGGACAGTTGCCATAGCGACAGCGTCAAACCACCTGGTCTATCTTCCTCTTTCCTTCTGCATGACCTACAACATGAGTGTTCTGGTCATGTGTCCGCAGTATTGGAGGAGTCGCTCGAGTGTAGGCGTATTTTGGAAAATGTGATAAAATGTGAAATGAAATGTGGTACATATTTTACATTATAGGTACAGTATGATGCTAAAATTATTACACTTTAATCGTAAACTATGTGAACTTAGAAAACTATGCATACTTTAAATATGCACCATTTTGCTTTTTTTATTGCTCAATAGCATAGAACAATGGCTAGACCGAATTTTTACTGCGGCTTACGAAGTCAATATAAATAAATAAATAAATGAAATATGAAAAAATCTACGATCATTAACAGATTCTTACAAGTAACTAGCTATTTGAATTCCTATATATGCCTATACACATCGCTAGTTGATTTTTACTTATATTTATTTTGCTTAAGGGCGGCTCGTGTAGTTTGTGATCTCGTCTGTTATAAACAGAGACTACATCGTCACTGACCTTGAAATGAGTTTGTATCAAACTTTAAAATAATAAAATGATATCTCTATCTAACTACAAAACAATACACATTTTTTTTGCATATTATAAGTTTGCGTTTGACAACTCGCACTCATGTACGAGTTACATAAGTGCAAGTGTGTTTTGTGTTTCATTGTGTAGGTGCATATCACAAACGAGTATACTTCTGTTATGTTGCATGTATCGGTTTCCGCACAATGATCCCCCGAAGTATTATATATCATGTGTAATGTGGGCTCTCCGGGGATGGGCTTCGTAACCGTGCGTCTGGAGGAAATAACTCTGAGGAGCTTCCTCACCTCAAATATTTATCGTCCGCGAAACTAATATAGGAACGATATTACACTTCTATGTGGCTCTGAGAGTCATTTACAAATAAACGTTTTTCTGGTTTCATGTCATTTCAAGACGTTGAGATGATTTATTTTTTATTTACGACTACAAGCTTGCGTTTGAACACTGTCTTATCTGATTTGAAGTAATGACGACGCAAGCTAAGAAGCCTATAAATTCATTGGTGATTTGAAAACTCCAGGGTTGAACCTATAGACAAATGCACGCTCAGGCGATGAGTACACATACGGCATAGAAATCAAACGGAAAGACAATTTTTCTCTTTTTAAGAGCATTTATAACTCGTTGCCCGAGTCTGTGTCTCCCGATACATACAATCCTGGAGTCTTCAAGATATACATATCTAAAGACACAATGCTTTCAACGAGCTACGATACGTTTTCTTCGTTTTCATTATGTAAATATGAACTGTGCCTGCGTAATTATTAAAGCCAATTCGCTGTTGATGATTAGAATTTTCATTATTTTAGCATCTTTTGTTCGCAACACACAGTATGATAACACGCCAGAGATGAGCTACTTCCAGTGACGTTATCGAAAGCTTTCTTAGAATTTCAGCGAGATAATTGAATAACCGCGTTACACGAGTCGTGCTTCTGATTGTGTAATAATATGGAACGTACCACAAACCACGCTGGTCCACGTATCATGGATTGTACGGAACGGTTGTGTGCGGAGACATTGTTATTGAGTAAAGCAATTCTTTGGAATAACAACACAGGAAAGACGAGGGTTCAACCTCATACTTGTTTTTCTTAAATCTCTCTGTGAACAACTCTATTATGGGGAATCTTGTTAACATTTGAAATCATTTCTCTGCCCGGGAATAATGAGTTCTGTGTTTTCATTTGAAACTCCGGTGACTTTTGTTTAATGGAATGATAATACGAATGCTGGCCTCTTTGTAGTGAGGGTCGAGAATATTGTTGTTTTGCCTCGAGCGGGTCACTTTAGTTCCAAGGGTAATTTCATTATTTTTTCTTCTCCGAAAAAATACTTTCACAAACGAAACTCTGTTGAATGTTAATGTTGATTTATGCCGTTTGAAATTCATTTTTCTGTAAAGCAATTTCAACGCGACTTATTGTCTTTTTAGGGTTACATGCTCTTTCTGGTAAAATGAAAGTTCTCCTAAAACACTCTTCCAAGTGATATTTAATTTAAGATAGTCCCTTTCAATTAAGGTAGTCATAAATTGTTTCACAATATTCCTTAAGAAGATTTCGTCCAGGGTGTATTATACTGGTTCGTCTGCTAACAGAATATTATATACCTAAACAAATTTAATGAGATCCTTGAATTAGCCACAATGGTCGGGTCGCCCGCGCCGGTCGCTGAATGCCAAACTTTGCCAGCCTCAACTTTAGCCGAGTAACTTCCCCTGCATGTTCAGAGTCGAAAGTATTTTACAAAAAGGCCCGCTTGCTTCAGCTCTGATAAGGAGTCTATGGGGGCTTATTTTACTACCTAATAAGAATTTTGAAAGTTTCATAAGTCTTTATCGTGAAATGTTATCGGTTGTCTATTTACGAACTTTTAGGAATAATAGGGGCCATTTTATCAATGTCAAATGTGGGAAAAGCGAAGTTGACTAAATTTTACCTATCGCTGCTGCAAACAATTGATTTCACGGAGTTCTTTTATCTAAAAGGTCCCATGGGCACCAGTGCAATCCGCTGAATTTAATTAAAAGTACCATGAGCACAATATTGTGATGATACTTACTTTTGTGAACTATCATGGTACCGACTTCAACAAGTTATTTCACACTTTTGAGTGTTGAAGTCGGTTCCATTTTCGGTATTTTTTTTTATACTCCAACTTTTCCTCACTACTAAAGGCCTAATAACGGTTTAATATTGAACCATTATGATTATTGTTTATCTTTTTAATATATTTACTTATGCGTGTAGAAATTTATTACTTTCAAGTAATAAATGTATCTTCGTATTTTCACAAGTATTATGTAATATGCGATTAAATTTAACATTTAAGATTACCCCCTCGCTCGTGCACCATTACGTTTGAGTTTCCACAGAGGCTCACTTCCCTTTGAAAAGGTTCCTACAACTTTTAATGTAAACAAACGACACGAACTAAACTTGTGCAATTTATCAAAAACTATCTAATCAATTTGCGAAACGACGCTCCGTTTAATACCGAATCCACGTTTACTCAAAGGTTGTTTGTTGACTAATATTAGGGTATTGTGATAAATAAATTGTTATTAATGACTCGAACGCTTGCAAATCATAATGGAAGCTTGATTTCATGGAAAATGTTGGATCTCCAAAATATATGACCCTAATTATAAATAAATCCGAAATGTGTTTGGATAATTTAATGGTTAAATGCATTATTGCACAGCGACATAGTTGTCAGTTCTGTAAGGAATCGCGGGACAAAAATTCTGATATGGTTTTTCTATATTTTCGGGTAAGCGTTGTCAAAATCAAATAAATATTAGGCTACATGGTACTTAACTGGGTGTATGTTAGATATTTTATTATTTAATATGATAAACAAACAGGACGTTTTGTTTTCTGTTATAATTATAGGCCTTTTTAACGACTATTTAGCCATATTTTTGTACTATACTTTAATGTCTCATAATATGCTTTGCTACTTGCAACTGAACATTTTAGTCCCAGGTTTTTGTAAACCTAATGTTTCCTAAAATCTATTTTCTTGTCAAAACTGGCTCAAAGTGACACCCTTAAAGCACGCACATTATGTGTAGTGTTAAATAAGCTCTCGTAACCAAATTGCTAATTAGAAGACGTAAAATGCTTATAACTGAAACGAACGTGCGCGAACCCAAGACAGAGTATTATTCTCGTAATATTTCATATACAGATAGACAGACAGATAATCTGCTTTTAGCATTAAACTTGTAAAGTGCCCTGTTCCATACGTCCTCAGTAAAAGGGTGGGTTGCTTTCTATTCGTATAGGGCAATATAGGTGCGTTGTGGTACTCTTTTACGATTCAAGCAAAAACACGGCAAGCGCGGCGAAAGATAAACCCCGGGCCGGGCGGTGCAAACGTTGTTGAATTTTACGATTCCGCTAAGCCGCCTTAAAGTCGGGCCCTTCCTGAATATTTTGATTTATTTATAGGCGTGAAAGCGTAAAAGGGTGGTCCAAAAACAATATACCGACCTGTTCAGCCGGAGCTCGTGCAGACACATGTCGTAATGCATATGCTGCTATGAATCGACAGATCCATAACCTATACAACGTTATGGATCTGTCGATTGTTTTTGACAAACCACATTATAATTATGTCAGCCCTTTTGTTTAAAACTGAACTTAATTACAACGTCTTAGCGAATTTTGCAAGAAGCTCATCAGAACAAATTTGTGGCTGTGAAGTTTTATACTTAATTCATTAGGCTGTAACATTACCGTGCGAGCAGAGGCAGGCCGCAGCGAGCACTCGCCGCCTCTAACACTTCATTGTGATGCTAATTTAGGGCAACTCTATGAATATGGGGGAGCTCCCGACGCGCGCACTTTTTGCCTCACCGCGCTAAATTAATTTGAATAATACCTCCGATAGGCGACCGACTCCGGCGAAATGTCTTTTATACGAGTTTCCGACGTGAAAACTCCGCGGCGCAAATATTTTTTTCCATCTCCGAGCTTAAGAATTGCTTAAGTGCGTGTTTATATTTAATAATAATAGAAAGGGGAAAGCGGATTATCTTTCCATTTCGGCCTTTTTGGGTTTCTCTAAAGCCGTCGATATCCAACGAGCGCTTCGACATAGACGACATTATGTGTGATGAAAATAGATGTCCCGGTGCGGTCTCCGTAGGACTCGATAAAAATAAATTTCACTTAGTTACTAATGACGTCTCCGGAGCGGGTGGCCGTGTTCTCTTCGAGTAGGTAATGAGGTGGCACTAAGGCAATCCGCGCTCGGAGAATATGGGCTCTGTGGGCGGCGGCGCGGCGCGGCGCGGAGCGGCGGTAGGCCGTGCGGGCGCCGCCGCGCGCCGGGCGCCCGATCCAAGCTCGAATGCACTCGCGTACGTGCTCGTCATAGGAATTACTCGGGCAATTTTTAAGTAAGCCTTTCTCGCTGCAACACTCACGGGTTATTCAATAGCGTTCTCTGTATGCTGGAGCACTTAAAGGAGGTAAAGCCACTCCTAAACAAATGAAAGAGCTTTCGTTCGTCGTTTTTGCCTCTCGGCAATCCGCTTTGCTAAAAGGCGGTGAAAATGTAATGCATGCCTGTATGACGGTTTTTTATTACGAGTAGATATATCAGATTTGCGTGACCGAGCATTGATGGCTAGTATAAAAGAAGCATTAGCGGATATCGTAGCTAGAGCACGTTATCTATCGGACCCGTCGAATAGAACTCGACACAAAAATAAGTTTTATATGTGCATTGTGCAAATGGGGTGTTATGAGTAAATGTGAAATAAGGACTTTAAGCGCGATCTCGGAGCTAAGTAGCTTAAGTCACACGAGAGGCTACGGAGAAGTAACAGAAAATCAGTTTAAGAATGAAAGTCACCAGTGTAGTCCCAGCGGGTTAGTAAGTTGAAATGAGTGTAGGCCGCCACTGAGCAGGAAGGATTAACTGCTGGACGGGGTCGAAATATTTTCGAGTGAAAGCCTCCGCCTGGCAAGTCCAGCGTAGGATATGCGCGAATTACCGACGAAAGACCACAGAATAAAAGTATAAGGGCTTCCTACCAGTGATTGTGGATCCGATGGCCGAAATGATGCTGATGTGATGTGACTGCGCTGCTTCACTCGCTTGCTCAAAGCCACAAGATTTGATTATACATACCTATAATATACATAAGTATACTTTTACAATTATAATTATATGGGTTATATTAATGTCAATTATTAATAGTCCAGCTTTGTACGGAGAAATAAATATTTAAGTGTAGGCTCTGTGTTTGAATAGCTTCACATTCTTTGATAGCATTTTTTTATTCGTAACTTTTTAATTTCCCTTGAGAGGGCTGCATTGTAATTAATCAAAAATATCTCGCCAACAATCATCATCAAGATTAAAGCGATTCCGCGAACACTCCGAACGAACAGCGTGGCGATGCGTTTGTTTGGAAAATCGCTGCGATTTTTCACTTTCATTAATTTTATTTGTTTAATTTAACTCGTTTCATTAACGCGTTGAATTACTTCTCTGATCGGTGCCCATTCCGACGACATTGAATTTTTCACTTAGCGAGGCAAGATTAAGGTTCAATTTTGTATGTAATTATGAGGCGGTACCCACGTCGCGTAGCCGTTTTGTGTAAATGGGCTTTTTAGCCTGCTCACAATACGCTCCCGCTGGTGTAATGTAGACAACGCTGATTTGATAAATGAGCCGAGTTTTCGCATGAAAAGACGAGCGCTCCTCGTCCGAAAACGTGACGATGTTTTTGCGGAACCTGTGGATTTCCCAGCGCCCACTGCGTCCGTGTAGTACAGTCCTTTATCCTTTTATCCTCACTTTACTGGGTGGCTGAATGCTTAACACGGTAACAGCTGTCACGATTAATGATTTTGCACACCTAATGCACTGCTAGGGCTTCCAGTAAGGGTCCTTGTTCTTGAGCGCTGTTTTTATGAATGAAATGTACCTGTCAGTGAGCTTTCGAATTATTGAATGTTTTGATTAACATCAAAGCACAAAACACACCATGTATTGTCAGTTTTGTGATTAATCTAAAGATTTATTTATTCTAAAACGACCTACATTTTTGGCTTGCGTACAAAAGATTTATTGGAAAATTATAGTCTAAATGTACCGATAATTTTTTGTACCAAAAAACTATACCGACTTCAACACTCAATAGACGTGTGAAATAACTTGTTAAAGTCCGTACCCCGATTGTTCAAAAGTAACTATTATCAAAATATTGTGCGCATGGTACCGACTGCAACAAGTTATTTATTTTGAGTGTTGAAGTCGGTTCCATTTATCGGCAAAAAAAAATTTTTCACGCTTTTCAGGGACCTTTGCTACTCTCGGGATGACTTGTCATTGTGTATGTTCTCCGACTCCTTCGACCCTCAATAAGGAAGTCATCTAGATGCACTTAACACTTTTCAGTTATTGGAGTGTAACTCAAAAACCGCTTGACCGATTTTAATGAAATTAAAATGGGGCTACAGGGGAAGTACGAGCTATCATAAATACAGTTCAATTGGGAAGTTCCTCTTCATTTTTGAAGTCTGATAAAAAGGTGTTTGACCACTATCTCACCTGATGTTAAGTGATGATGCGGTCTACGATGATTCACGCCTGCCTAGAAGATACCTGTTCACTCGTGACTTGAAGATGCCCAGATTGTATTCATGTGGAAACACAGACTTAGGCAATGAGTTCCACTCGTTAGATGTACGCACTATGAATGTGGAAGCAAAACGCTTAGTGCGATACGGTGGAACGTCTACCATAAATGGATGTCGCATTGCAGTCCGTCTGGTCGTTTTTTGATTGAATGGGGAAGGAGGTACCAAGTTATGTGTTTATTTTTATTATTATAGTGCTGCGAGTTGATGCATGGCTATAGTATACAGTATATAGTATACAGCACGACCACGTTGTGTTTTACATTCGTTTCGAAGAATAAAAAACTAGCCTTATTATAGTGCATTTATGTACTCGTCTGCGGGTTATTCGGATGTGTAATTAACCGCGATACGCACACTTTCTACGTACAATTTACGCCTTCTAAATACATATATTTAATGATAACACAGATTAACGCATTTTTATGCACTTTTTTATATTTGATGTATAAGATCAAGACACCCGTAACGCCGTATCACAGTACAGCCAATTAACTTTCAATAATCGTACCAAATTACTCTATTCACGATTCAACGAAACAATAAACATTCTCATAATGGAAAAATTAGTATCGGAAATAGCGGTGGTTGGCAACACTCGGCGGCCCGCCGCTAACCGCGCACCCCTCCTGTCCGCCTACCTACCAGCTACCTCCGCCCTACATTATGTGGGTTTTAGTGTCAACCGCTTCGTATCATATATGTTTGCCCGCCACTGTTTGTCGGCCACACACGGTGTTCCTATCTGTTATTTGAACTGTAAATTAGCTGCCATTTGGCTTACTCCGCACTATTATATATCACTATATATAGGGGTTCGTATTGCTATCCTTCAAAATAACACGATTTCATCGTAACGTAAGTAAAACTTGTATAAGTTGGAGTTCAAAAGTAAATGCTTAGTTGACAAAGCGACAGGACGCTATTCTGTAGTCGGGGGTCCGTGTCCGATAATAGTAGTCGATTTTTCTTTCATTTAAATTTGAACATATGTGTTGACTCGTACGTTCATTCTTATTTTTTTTTTATTCGTACAAGCTACAATACAGCAGTCATAACTTACTGTTAGCATTGTTAAACAATGTTACAGTGTGGCGAACCAAACTACGTTTGATAAGTCGTGTTTGAGTTATCTGGCTTTTAAATAGAGTTAAATAATTGATAATAGTCTTTTTGTCTCGTTTAAAGGCTTGTCACAATATTAATTAACTGTTTATTCTTCATGTAATAATATTTTACTTGGGACTATGTATACCAAATATTGTGGCGACCCTACCTAGTGTGGGATAAGGACAAGAAGAAGAATGTTTATTTAATTGGCCCCCATCGATGATCTCATTTTTCCAAGAGAACGTTATAATTTGTTCCACGGATGTGTATTGGAAGTCAGTTTGCATATACATATCTTTTTCTACGTAAATATTTATTTATAGTATTATTAAGTGTATATACGTTCTACAAATTACAATATTCATATTATAAGTATTCGTAACAGAAACACCATCACTATACCTTCCACCGCGGACACCTGTCATATCAGAAAGGGTTGAGCGACGGCGAAGGCAGTCGGAGGGAGCCGGCCTAAGCCGATCCCAACCTGGTCCTGCCCGTATCCACCGCGGGCTTGACACCTCGGTACACGGTGGTCCTAAGCAAACATCGCGGTACCCAGGTCTCGAGCGGCGTCAATAGGATGAGCTGGCTTCGACACGGGTCTCATTTTGGCTGAACTACTATACAACTGACAAATCATTCTTTACTGCCAGTATGTATTGTGTCCATGTTTAGTACCATTGTATATTAAAGATTTCTTAAATACGTTTTGATATTACTGATACGCGTATCAGTTGACACACTTAGTCCATAGATTTCCAGGAAACATAGACTTAATATCTTTATGACGTAATAATGCCGATGGTATTTTTTATTAAGGGTTTCCACAGTTTAAGTCGCTGTAGCGAAGAAATTAAACTCTTAATTATTACTTTTCTTCCGTAAAAGTATGCACATATATGTACCCTTAACACGTGAGTAGATAGATAGATAGATATACACGTACATTTTTGTTGAAGGTTTAACATTTTCTTGTATTGCGACCTGACAATAAATAGTAGTAGGTATGCATTAAATTAAATTTGCTAAATATGAGCATAGAATATTTAATTTCATGTTAGATACATAGGTAACAGTGTCAGGACTTGTATATAATGTATATTTTACACTCTAAAACTCTTAAGGTTCGCACCGCTAGCATTCAAATATAAGCTTAAGTAACTAGATAAATATGGTTGAGTTAATTTCAGATCGTGCATCAACCCAAAGTGAACTATTCTCATATCATTTAGCCGGGGGAGTTACTCAGCTCCGTGCCCCAATATTGGCCAAGCTTTAAAACGTCAGCAAGAAAGGCCCGACCCGCCGCCGCCGCCGCCGTCCTAATAACCCGGTACAATAGTGGCCCTAAGCTAACAAGGCTCGCTTATTGCTACTCCGCACTTTGCAATAACAGACGTACAGAGGTAAAAACAATAGCGGGCTCGCGCTTCAACATAATATATCTGCCAGAGTGTTAACTTGAGCCTTTATGAATGAATATTTGAAAGTATTCTGTAGTTCAGCTATGCGGATTGTTTAAACTTTGTTATAAGGATCATTTCTTTGCCCAAAACACGAGTTACAATATAATCTAAACCTTACTTACTACCGATAAATGAAACGATGATAGTTCAGCGATGGCAGCGTCGGCTGTCAAACTGACGGACACTGGTTTGATCTTCAACAACGGCTTGAGCTTCCAGTGTAGATAATACCGTTATCGAAATCCTTGCATAGTGATAGGGTTTCAGTACCCGCCTGGCTAGCTACCACCCTCGAGTTTGAAAAACGTGACCAAAAGCATAGTGTATTCAGGTATCAGTCCTTGAGAGTCAGTGAGCATTCTAGGTCTAGCGTGATAAAAACTTCGAACTCATCGTCACTGAACATCAAGTGAGATAGTGGTTAAACGCTAAATCTATACAATATAAACATTAAAAGCCGCTCCATGGGAGCTTAGAAATTATTATTATCATCTTGGATAATGATATACCAATAATCAATGATATTGTGAGTGCTTGAACGCATTTTCTGCTGGCTCATCGTATGCGTCAAACATATTCTATTTATAAAGAAATAAATGATTTCGTGTGAAGTATCTCTTGAATCTTGATTCGTTCTCGTTAACTACCCGCAGAACCTTCAGTTCACTCGTGAACATGGCGCATGTAGCTGCGCTCAAATATCGACCAATGAAAACCAATAATATACTTACGGTAAATATCCAGATAGTAATGTTAATTCTTGAACTGTGATACCGAGCCTACAATGGTAACTGTTGTTGTAAGTACTCACATAGATGATATTAGGCCAGGTCATGAGTTACTCTTAACAAAACGGCGTGTATAAACTTTGGCCAAAATCGCAGTAAGTGGAAAGTCGTAACATCCGCCTATCCCTTCGGAAAACAGGCAAGATGTTATGTATTTTAAACTAAGTATAGCTCATAAGCTTGTACAGTTTTAAATGGTGCTCAAGTTAAGGTACTGTTTGGAGCGCACTGAACCGGTGCAGGTAAAACAATAGCGGCCCCGCGAGCCCTCTCGTGATTGCGTCGCATTGTTGCCATTACCTCGCTCGGCTTGTGGCGCGCTGCACGCGCTGCACGCGCTGCACGCTAATAAATATCTTCTTTTATTTACAGGTAAGCCGGAGTGCATGCTGACAGTAAGATACATGTAAGATAAAAAATAAAGAAACTCGTGTTGGCTTTGTCTTGTATACATATATCCTATAGTGGTACAGTCATCCTAGTCAACGATTGTAATTGTCGTGGGTGTAGTAACAAAGTTTTATTTTATTATTTATTAACATTCACACAAGGTCTTCAGGTTCCAAACTAGGCAGAGCCTGTGCTATGATAACCTGATGACTGATATATTTACGTATATATATATATACACACCCAGACACAGGTCAAACAGACATGTTTATATACACAAATGTTTGACCTGTCCGGGAATCGAACCCGGGACTAGCGGCTCAGAAGGCAGAGTGCTACTAATTGCGCCAACCGGTCAGTCAGTCAGTTATAGACCAGTAGGTTCTAGTAGCAGGGTAGATACAAGATAAGTTTGTGTTAAAAAACATTCATTGTAGTCTACATTATGAGATACGGCTTTATAAATATTACTCTCATCTGATATTTAGACATGATTATAACAGCGATTATATGTTAGATAATATTATGTAGATTGACACTGCACATGAATTGCCGGTAAAAATAAGTAGTAATTTGCAGACACAAATCAGATAAAAGTTCAAATCGGGGTAGTCTCCGATCACAGTTCTCGAAACCATCACCAGTCTCAGGTTACAATTACATTCTTGTTCTGTTTATGATGAATTTAGAATATATAATGATCGTGGAATAAACGGTTACTTTTTTGTTTTTGAGAATATGCAAGCGTTTGACCACTACCTTACCTGATGTTAAGTGCGAACTACGATGCAGGCTCGCCTGGAATATACCTATTTATTAGTAACTTGAAGACATCCAGATTGTAATTATGCGGAAACACAGATTTATTAGACAACAAATTCCACTCGTTATCTGTACGCACTAAAACGAATGTGGAAACAAATAATGCTTTGTGCGATAACTTGGAAAGTCTGCGATGTATGGATGCCGCATGGCCGTCCGTATGGTCGTTTTAACATACAAAATGTCACACGCGGTTGATACAAAACTACCCTTATTATAAATCTGTAAATTGTTTCCGAAGGTAAGCTTGTCGGTGTCAAGGAGAATAATGATGCGGGGCATTATTACGACACGATCCGTACAATTGGTGTCATTTTTGTCGCGTTCACAATCGGTCATCCGATTATACCCACCTTGAGCCGGCTTTTGTACAGATTATCGTCGGTCACACAGTTGGCAGCACCGACCATTCCACCGACAAATTCTACTAGACGAACAGAAAAGGATCAAACGACCAACGATAGATGATTAATTAAAATCTCAACTCCAGCGAGCGTTATAGCACCGGCGGCTTAGTCCTAATAACCGTAATAAACATCAACGGTAACGAGCAATAGGCAGCGATTCGTGCTGATGTTACACTGTTTTTATACACGGCCGGTACATGGGAAAGCTTTCTAATTGCCGGAACAATGCTGAGCCGGTTATTTGCCGGCGGCATTGTTTTTGTCCGCGCCGGTTCATTTTACCCCACCTTCCCCCGGGCGGGAGATTAATGGAATTTGAATACGCATAGCCTTTGTGTTCGGTTTTACGCGTAATTTAGGTAACGCGCACGCCGGCCCTGTGACTCGACGTTTTGTGCGCAATCTCGCCGGTCCGACTGCCTGTCTGCGATTTCTGGACAAATATTCTCTCGCATCGACACAAGTCGTAACATGAGTACTGGCTTATTCAAGTCAACTTTCACATAAAATATAAAAACCGCTACCTCATAATGATATTTAAAAAGGCCCAAAGTATACACCGCACAACAATCGACGTCCTGTAACCTAAATTGATTTCCATCAATCCGGCTTTACAAACTTTCCTTTTAATTACCATTTTTAGTGAAAACCTAATGCATTATTGATAACAGGCCGGCGTGGTTTCGGTAAAAATTGTTATTATATCGTTTATTTCGGTGGGTCCTTCGGCCTTCGCTCGACACCGTGCGCGTGTGTGCGCACACCACTATCAATCATTCTCTGTGATTAGACACGTCCACAAATAAAATGTATTTGTTTTATTGGGGTGCTTAGCTATTGATTTTTGGTGGAACTACTGCCGGTTATCTGCGCGATACGACGCAAGCCGTCGCCGTTGTTTAATCTAGTTCAAACAGTAGATGGTATATAGTCCGGTGTAACATTGCGTGACTGCGTGATCGTTGTAAACGTACATCGTGTCTGGCGGAGAATGCATATCAATCAGGTGAAGGCAGTCCTGTCGTCGGACGGAATGCTGCAAATCCATTACCATAATTGAGCCGCTAGCATCCGGTAGTGGGGGCGTTTCTCGGTCCGTCTTTGATGACGCGTCGCGCAATGAGCACGGGGGCGGCGCGGACGCGTCATACGCTCTAATGCATATTTACAATAACCCTTCCGATTGAGACGCCACATCTCGACAACGGGCCCACCATCCCTCGCGCCCTATTAACCTGTTCGCTCCGTATTCGACATTTCGACATTATCTGCTCCATAACTCCTTAAAGATTTCATTAAGTCATGCGCCTCGCGACCGTGCGCGAACGGAAATAATTATAACATTAATGGAATTTCCGATTTCAATTTTGTATTCGACGATGCTCGTCCTCTTTGATTATATCGAGTGCACTCGTTCAGCCCAATCACTAAATGAAACCATTACAGTGTTTACTTTTCCACTCGAAATTTACGAGCCGTGCATTTACAAACAAACCGCACAAAATGCCTGCAAAAATAGCGTTTACCACACAACAGCGCTTTATGAAATTTTCGAAATCCCCGTTTAATTGGTCGCCTGTGTTGCCACAAATTAATTAAAAGCGTTGTGGGATTTTATTAACTTATTGTAATTATATTTAAACGGAGCGATTACACGGCGGGGCCGGGTGGTGTCGGGGGGCAGAGACAGGACCCGCGCGTCACTGATGACGTCACCGAGATACGGTATCAATAACGTCATGTCTTTGGTTTTATTATTGAAACAAAACGATAACAATTATCATAAATATATTAGTTGTATGATCATGATCATATCAGAAACTCACGAGCTTTCGTCGCTTATATTACAAAATTATTAGAACTTATACATTTTGGTTATATAATATTTATGTGTATTATATTATTTTATATATGATAACTTCATTATCATTATCAAACTTTGTTACTTTATTTTAAAATAAAAGGAAAGCGAAAATATGTTTTCTACATAATATTGCATTGAAATGGATTAAATATTAGATTCGCTATTTTATTCTGTGTTTCTATATCTAAAATTGACAAGAGTAAAATAAATATAAGTAACATTATACTTATTCTTTTTATTATTAATTATGTTTCTTTTATTAGTATTTATCAAATCAAATCAAACTATGTTTATTGTGTCACAACTACAGTATTGCCACATAAATAAATACACAAAAACACAGAAAAAATCAAAAGGAAACAGTACAATAATTGAGGACAAAAGGCGCACACGCAGCATTCGCCGCGCTCACATATAAAGCGTGCGCGGCGCTGGTTGTCCGTGTACTCCGCAGCTCGGGCTGATGGTTAATATGACTGTAAGTCTCCGGCGCAGTATATATGTGGGCTAAACAGATTTATCATATCATACTGTCACACACTTTTATGTATCATTCTAACTTTAAACGACCACCCCCTAATCAAGAACGAATATATTTCAGCATTAAAATTAACCGCGGACTCGGGCGCTTCCGACCTTTTCATTAGAATTATAATCACCTTTTATAGACAACGGGCCATTGGATAGTTATTACTCATTAGTAAGATTATCCTTCCTCAGAGATAATACGATGTAATCTGAATAACACAATAATTGTAGGTTTACCTGTGTAACGACGCGACGGGCGACATTACGAGCACCACAGGAAGTGTATTCGGTTAACGGAAATAAACGAGTTACCTAACCGGAAATGACGCAGTTAAACTGGCCCGTGTCTTGTCGCACGCGTGTCGATGGTTACACTGCTGTACACTTAGTGTTTCTTACATATTCTCAAAAAATAGGATTGCATAGGACGGCCACCGACCAAGTGGACAGACGACCTGACTAAGATCGCAGGCAAGGACTGGATTCGGGCCGCTTCCAACAGGCCCTAGTGGAAATCAATGGGGGAGGCCTATGTCCAGACGTCCTATGGCTAAGATGGTCATGATGATGATAAAAAAATACACATACATTATATATGTTTATTTAAGCTTGTGTGCCTCACCTTAATAGACTCTGTTGTCACTTAACATTAGGTGAGAGCGGTAATTTTAGAAAATTTAAAAAATTCCATTTAAATGGTGCTTATAAGCGAATAATCCTTGTGTGTATATATCTACGTACATTGATGAATTTTATCACTTAATTGCATCAAGTCTATGACAGAATTGGTATTGACAGCTTACTGTCAGTACATTTCAAATGTTACTTCCTCGATATATTACAATAATAACTCTGCTAACAGTAATCTTCTAGCGAACACCGAATCAGCGTCAGAAAGTTAGTCTGAATAACGTATTTTACTGAAATGTAAAAAAAGATAAACGAAAAGAGTAAATCGTTAATTTTGTCCCAATAGCAATCTAGCAGTAACATCTTGATATCGAGAATCAACTTAGGTTATTTATCAGGTTTGTTATCAGACACATTGTAGGTAACAGATTTGGGATAGGTACGGGGGTCGGTCAGACGCGACGACCAACCGCGGCCCGACCCCCGACCGACGCATTGACAAACGACTTGGAGCACTTCATTAATTGTGGCACACTCCGGTGCGCGACCGCCGCGCCCCCTGAATAATGCTCAATGACCCCGAACATAGTAGCTAACACATGCGTCTGCTGGAGTAGAAAACCTATCCGAACTGTTTATCTTCAAACACCATTTATTATGGATATATGTAATACGAGCTGCGCCCCGCGGTTTTACTTGCGTGGTGATGATAAAAATTAGCTTATCTATTAACCCAAGGTATGAGCTATCGCCATTCCAAATCTCACCCAAATCCATCCATTCGTTTAGGCGTGAAAGAGTAACAAACATACATCTATACTCGCAAACTTACGCATTTATAATATCAGTAGGATATACTTTTATGTGTAGTAGGATAAATTTTTATTTTATAACCAGCTTCGTAGCTAACTTGGCCCTCTCGGTCGCTCTAGATATAATATGTATGGTAGCAATTTGTTACATATAAACATTTTTGACACATATTTGTTAGCTTTTTAGGGTGGAGAGCCCCAAAATTTAAACGTCCGATTATTAGATAAGTAACCGTCGGTTAACTGGTGAAGACTGTTTGACCGACGGTTAAATTGATAATCAGACGTTTTAAATTTGGTGAACTCCACCCTTAGAGAAACTGTAAAACAACTAAAAAAAATCATTTTTCAATAACTTCTGTCTATGAACTTAGGAATTCAATTTTCATCTATTAAGTAAACGATGTCCCTTTAATCGTCACACCTAAGTTACGAGAATGGCGGGCGACTCGACACGGCTTCGTTAATTTGGATCCGCTTTAGTGCCTCGACGTGTCGATACTGATAGACCATTATCGGAATTAAACGGACGCTGATCAATTTCACGGCAAATTTTTGTCCACTTAGTATTTTTTGCGTTGTTATCGATGAAATCTGTCATGAAAAAGATAATGGCAGTAAAATCTTTTATTTAAAGCCTGGTCGTTCACTGTAATTAATAGTTCCGATTATTCTTAAGTACATTATTAGATGTTTCTGAAATCTTTGCTGACCGCTTGAAGAGAGGCTCTTATGGTCGTATTATAGACTAGTAGGGCCTCGCGGTTTCATCCGCCTGGATTCCGGTTTTCCCGCTACCTAATTATCCCACGGGAATTATACCTTTTTCCCGGATAAAAATAGCCTATGTGTTATTCTGTCTAAATCTCCATAGCTAGTGGATTACTCAAATGTATTTGTAGTAGCTGTAGTACTGTAATTAGTTATTAGATATTATTTTAATTACGGCATCGGCCCGTTATAAAAAACTGTTTGAAAAGATTGGCCCCGAGTATTGTACCCTGTCATCTCAGTAGGGTCCTGCTTGTTATAGAGTATAAATATTGTTTGATTAAGGTTAATAAGAGCGTGCCCGAATTGAATATATAATTGTATCTTTGTCTTGTGGGATAAGTTGCGGTATCTAGTAATATTTTTCATGGAATAGGTTAAATTAATAAAGTTCAATGTGACACGTATGAAAGTTTGTGACTCCGCAAACAATACAAAAATTCATTCGTCAAACGTAATCACGCTGCGTGTTCAGCAAATCATCGCATCGAGGTGAAACCCTCCCCCCTCCCCCCATGTCCCCCTCCCCGGCGCTGCGATCCGATTAAATACCTCTATATTTTTTAAATTGGATTCCCTCTCGTTGTGGTCGCAGCGGTGATACACTGCGTTTAAGGTAATCCATTAATCTTTCTGCCGCCGACACTTTCTGATTTTCTTTATTTTCTGTAAGTAGATGTGTAATTTGCGGCTAATATTAATTTTACACCAATGATATTAATAAGAAACAAAAGAATTGATTAGCCTTTTAACGTTATCTCTAGGCAAATCATCATCTCAGGAATAGGACGTTCACTGCTGGACATATGCCTCTAGACAAATCATGCTTATTACCTCAGAACTGTCGACTGGGTGAACCGATTCTGATGATTCTTTTTTTATTTAAAAGCTGGTCCTTCCCGTGTGGTCCCATTTTCATTCAAATCGGTCTAGCGGTTTTTGAGTTACACTGCATTAGCTGAAAGTGTTTCGTCTACTTGGATGACTTCCTTATTGTGGGTAAAGAAATCGGTGAACATACACAATGATAATTATTGATCCCATAATGAGCAAAGGTCACAGGTAAAAGTGTGAAAAAAAAAAGTTGTGCAAAAAACGGAACTGGCTTGAACGCTCAAAAGTTTGAAATAACTTGTCAAAGTCGGTACCATGAGCACAATATTTTGATAATAGTAACTTTTGACCTATCATGGTACCGACTTCAACAAGTTATTTCACACATGAGTGTTGAAATTGGTTCCGTTTTTTGGTATAATTTTTACAAGATTATTTTATTTTTATTTTTATTCTCTTCGGAAAACTACAGCTAATAAGAATGATAATGGATATTTGTAAATAGATAAAGTAAGCTTTTTAAAGTTTCCGCATATGGGTAATAAAGTGCACAGTACATAATAAGTTTGTAAATATCACGATTCAACACATCCTTATGTGGGTATATGAATATATATAGTGTTTGTATAAAAACTAGGTACTCTCAGTGATGCCGAAGTAGGTTTTTGTAATTGTATTTTTAAATATGCTATGTCTACTGTTAAATATATCTATGCTCATTGAGTAACTTTGGTTATAATTACTACACGCACGTGGTATATACGAGTTTTTTTTATAGTTAGTATGGCAGGGTGGGTAACTCAGCCGCAGGTGATTACGCCGCACCGACGGTCTCGTAGGGGCCACAAATCCGATAGCAGATAACAATATAGGTGTATCGATTCTGCTGTTTAATATGTCGTGTAGGAATGTGAGGTCCGCCGCTTCCCGCCGCTTATTTAAAGGTAATAGGTGGTGATGTTTGCAATTGTTGTCATAATCAGAAGGTGGAAGATGAATTTTGAATTTAAAGTTAAGGTGACGTAAAAACTTTTTCTGTACCCTTTCGATACGGTATACGTAGGTATTGTAATCGGTAATAATTATATAGATATTAAACGTAAATTAATGTTTCCATTTCATCATATTTGGTGTCGCAGCAATAGAAATGTCGCCTATTGTTATGCAGCGGGCGCTACCATAACAATAACCGAAAACGATCTGGAAAATTGACGAAAAAAAAAGTGATTTGCACTGTTTACCCCTATACTCCCCAATAGAACTATAGTAAAAAGGTTCGATGAATACGTAATGTCTTAATCTGAGGCGTCGAATGTCGATTGCGCAATAACAAGAGGTCGGACGAGCAAAACCAGGTGCGGACCCACTCGTAACGCTCGTAAGTAGAGCCGTTACGCACTCCGGCTCGGCCCTAATTGATTCCTCGCCCTTTCGGCCAGACGGGGCGTCGCATTACCGCGCACAGGTGCCCCGACCCGCCGGCTATTTGCCTCCTCGCGACAGACGACAACAATGTCGCCCCATCGCCCCGTCGCCCCGCCGCCCCACGACGGATTCTCGACACCCGTTTCACCTTTAATTGTATATCGGAAATTCTTTTCGTAACGTGACCCGATTAGTAATAAACTGTGCCCGTAGCGGAGATGGCTTCATTTTCACCCGACCCGTGCACTAGCGGCGCCCGTCCGTCGCCGAGCGCGACCGAGGTGTGTGCGGATCGAGCGACCGTTCGGCGAAGTGAGATATGCCGAATCTCTAGCCGATTGGTATGCGCACCGAACTCTCTCTAAGTAATTTATCTGAGAGTATTTTTGGCCGCGAAGGGGTGCTTCTCCGTTCGTTTCTTCGACTTCCGACGTGTCTACGTTCCTTCAATTACATTAAAAGCTTAATTAGTAATATTAGCGAAGTGTCCTCGTTTACTTCCACGCTCTTTGATGGTCGGTTTCTGTGAATTTTCTCAAGTTTGTTCGCGAAGTCGGCGCTCGCGGGCCGAAGTTACGAGATGGTTAGATTGAAACGCGGCTCGCAATTAGGGTAATGGACGGTAACCTCACCGAGAGAAATTAACGCTATTCACGTATAAAGGGATACTTGAAACGGTCAAGTTGTGGAGTGGACAGAAATTGCAACAAGTGCAGCAGGCATGGCCGCGTCCACGCTCCATTTAACCCACTCGGCTGCTTCGAACCTCTCGGGATACGTAGTGCCTCTAAACACATTGTGCACACTCGGTCGCCTCGCTACGTCGCGTCGGGACGCCGCGCGCCGAACACTATACGATTATCAAAGCGCCGCTGCCCAAGCCTCGCTCCTGTTAATCGAGAACTTGTACCGGCGCGCGGCGCCTCCGACCGCAAACCGCTTCCCTATTGTTTTTCCCAACTTTTAGAATTTTTACGAATCTCTCCTTTTCATAAGTATCTCTTTTAACGAGTCCTCTCCGTCCTCCGTTTATATCGAACTTCTGTTGGCGTCCTTACAATATGGCGAAGATGCACAATTGGTTTTCCTGTTGCTTTTTCTTCCTGTCCCTTTAAATCATTTCTTTGGGCCTTTCCGTTTGAAAAGCTTTTCAAAGCGTGCAGATATTTTTCAATAAAGTTACGGAGCGATAGACGATTAAATACGCCTGGTGTTGTAGTTGGTTTATGACCGACTTCAAAAAAAGAAGGAGGTTACACAATTCGACCGTATTTTTTTTTGTGTTTTCGAAGATAACTTCGTCGTTCGAGAGAGTATACTTCTGAGGTCCCATTTCAATTTCATCAAAATCGGTTAAGCGGTATTTGAGTTACACTCCCAAAACTGAAAAGTGATATGCATACGTCGATGATATTAAAGTCGGTGAACATATGCAATGACAATTGATCTCGTGAGTAGCAAAGGTCACTCAAAAGGGTAAAAAAAAATTTTTACCAGTAAATGGAACCGACTTTAACAAGCTATTTCACAATTTTGAGTGTTAAAGTCGGTTCCCTTTTTTTTGTAAAAATAAATACATTTTGCGTTGTGTGGTGAGCTCGTTATGATGTTATGACCTGGCTATACCTATATCCCATACAGTTTTTTATTAATCCTAATATATTTTTTTGTGCGTACGAGTAAATCTCATTCACCCAATATTCATTTGGCATCATCATCATCATCATCATCATCTCAGCCATAGGACGTCCACTGCTGGACATAGGCCTCCCCCATTGATTTCCACAAGGACCTGTTGGAAGCGGCCCGCATCCAGCCCTTGCCTGCGATCTTAGTCAGGTCGTTTGGCATACTTTTCTGAAATTCTAAATTCATAGAGTTGCTTACATCGTACTGCTGTGAAAGAAAATATCTAATTAGCAAACAAATCCGAATTCACGGATCACAGACAAAGTTCAGTACGATATACTACTGGATAAATTGTATGGCATAGGTGTACGTGGAATAGCTCATGAATGGTTCGGTTCATATTTGAAAGATCGAGAACAATATGTAGAAATAGAATATTTTGACTACAGCACCGGGACAATAAACATGGTTAGGTCGGGATCGTCACGAATCAATCACTCAATCCCACAAGGTAGTGTCCTTGGATGTATCTTGTTTTTAATATATATAAATAACCTCGCTAAATCAATTGACGAATCTTGTATACTCTTCGCTGATGATATTTCCCTTTTGACATCATGTAAAAATAATGACAATTTTAATTTATATATAAAACTTACTTACATGTTTAATAAGATTACAAATTGGATGACTGACCACAATCTTGACTTAAATTTTTCAAAAACAAAGCTGATCCAATTCAGGCCTTATCAAAAATCCCAGCTAGATATAAATTTTTCATATGATAATAATAAGTTAGAATGTGTTGAAGGGGCTACATTATTAGGGTTAGAAATAGATTCAAATGTAAATTGGAAAAATCATATTATTAAAATTAAAGCCAAATTATGTTCATTCGCGTACGCCCTCAGGGAATTACGTCGCGCGACAGATCCAAATACTGCCTTACTCACTTACAACGCATACGCACTGTCCTGGCTTAGCTATGGAATAATACTCTGGGGAAATAGTGTCAATTCAGGAGAACTTTTTATATCACAAAAAAAATGCATTCGTACAATAGCCAACATAAAAAATACGGAAAGTTGCAAACCATACTTCTTAAAATATAAAGCGTTGACGTTAGTATGTATATATATATATTGGAAATATGTAAGTTTGTCAAAAAGTATCCAAAGTTTTTCAAAAAAGTTTTGAAAACACAAGATTTCAACATAAACTTGTGTTACCGAGCTCTAAACTTAAAAGGCACAGTTCTGGTCCATACTTAATGGCCATAAAAATATTCAACAAATTACCTGACAAAATTAAAGAAGAAAAAGAGTCGAAATTCATCACACATTTAAAACAATTGCTTTTAACGAAATGCTATTACAGCTTGAATGAGTTTTTCTATGATAAATTTGAAAACTAATAAATAAATCGGTCGCTCCACATTGCTATACCCTACCAGGGTCATATGTACGCTGGAAAAAAATGTATTTAAGACCTGCATGTAACGCCATATGAATGCAATAAACTATTGAGTATTGAGTATTGAATTTTATGTACATTATAGAGTATATTGTCCATTTTTACATCCATTTCTACTAATGAACTCGATTTCGTCGGCGTGAAAATATGATTGTCATTTGTATTATTTTTTTACGCATAGTTACAACTCTTCCGAAATAAAAATATCCCAAGTCACTCGTTATAACATTAACTATCTTCAGTGGGAACCTTGCAAAATTATTCCAGTCGTTTCGGAAAATAGCGAGACAAACCGACCTACCAAAAATTAGAAGTATCTTGTTTAGATTCTTTCATACGAATGAAAAACCGTTAACTTGTCATTGCAAATAAACATTTCATTCCATGCATTTGTAAGAATCTTCTAAAACTAATAATATTGATAAGGTCATATTTAAGCAGTAATGTCTAAATTCACAAAACCATTGAATCCGTCCATATGATGCCATGAAGAGTATCACTTTATTCGATATGCGAGTGTAGCGTCGTGTTATTTCCATATCAAACCGCTAAACTGAATTTATTGTTGTGAAGTATCCACTCCTTCGATATATTATCATCGTTCCTTACGCCGAGTATCCGCGCACTCCATCACTTACATACGACTGATCTGCTTTATATGTCTATGAATTCTTTTAAATTCAACTAAAGCAAATTAAACCCTTTCAGTTAGAGAATAAAGTCAGTATTGTCTCGGGAATAGGGTAGACTTGTTGCTGCCCTCGCGTCGGGTCGAGCCGTCTTCCCGACCGTCCCTGGAACATTGTCGGCGGAACAAGGGGAAAGTGTTTCTCGGCGATATCGGTGTCAGTTCGGGCGAACATCATTTGTCGCAGGCGTGAGTAGCGTGTGCCGCCCGACTCTGCCCGTGACGCGTGTTCGGTATCAGACGTGACGGTTATTCGATTACTCGTCTAATGTGTTCTTTCCCGCGAAACGAACCTTTATCGTGCGTATTTTTTTGTTTTATTACGCTTCTCAGAATCGCTAATACAGGTTTACTTATTATTATAATATTGTTGCCTGTTTATCCGACTTCAAAAAAGGAGTTTACTCAATTCGACCGTGTATATGTTGTTTTATGTGTGTTCGCGGATAACTTCGTCGTTTATGAACCGATTTTGATGATTCTTTTTTTGTTTGATAGAGTATACTTCCGTGGTGGTATCATTTCAATTTCATAAAATCGGACAAGCGGTTTTTGAGTTACACTCCAATAACTGAAAAGTGCTACGTATACCTCGACGATATTATAGTTGCGGTTGAAGAAATCGGAGAACATACACAATGACAATTGATCTCGTGAGTAGCAAAGAGCACTGAAAAGAGTAAAAATATTTTTTTTTACCAAAAAATGGAACCGACTTCAACACTCAAAATTGTAGAATAACTTTTCGAAGTCGGTACCATGAGCACAATATTGTGATGATAGTAACTTATAAACTATCATCGGTTCGTCTTTTATTTTCTACTAAGCTTCTGTTAAGTGCGCGTTGATTTTTGTTTATCTTTAGTTTTGCGAATCATAATATTGCCATAGTGCATTACATTCTATGGATGCATTAATATATTGGATGCGGGCCGCTTCCAACCGGTCCTTGTGGAAATCAATGGGGGAGGCATATGTCCAGCAGAGGACGTCCTATGGCTGAGATGATAATGATTACATTCTATATTTCCTAGAAATCTATTGTCTTTGGCAGCTGAAAGGTCGAAGAGCATCGCCATACAGTACGAGGGGCGACGTCTCCACTGTATAAATCAATTAGGTACTTATTTATTATAGCGTAAACAATCACCAAACAAACATTACCGTGGCCCATATTATTGTTACTGCATAAAAAAGTTATAACATTTTATTTCACTCACCGAGGTGACGATGTGGCTCGTAAAAGCTTCCATATCTATTAACTTGCACGAATCTTGGTGCGCACTTGGCTCTCTACTTATTACTTCTACTATTTCATTCAAATATTCGGTACGTTTGCCATGTTTTGTAGTAAAGCAGCATTACCGCTACCGTCGCCGGCGCGAATACCATTTTTATTGTATTCATATATTTTCTTAAACTCGGAGGATACGACATAAAAGAGTACTAAAAAAACTTTTGTCCCTTCCCGTAAAGTACACCCGAACCAAAACTTTGTCTAACTACTTCGATAGACATAGTCTTTTATACCTCGTGACCTTGTTCGGTTTTGCCTGGCATCCGGAACATTAGGTGTTACATCTCCGGGCTAGCGCGTGCGCAGAGGTACAACAAGGGCGCAGACGTCGAACATACGAGAGATGACTCACCGGCTCAAAAAGAACTTACTCATCATATTTTACACTTAATTTCCTTTCTTCTGGTGTAAGACGGCTGCGCCGCAAGCGCATTTGTGTTTACCGCGAGAACTGTCGATAAAGAAAAAATTGACGCTCGAAAATATTAATTCACTAATAAATTAGCAAATGAAGTCAAATTTTGTTCAGTCACGATTAGCCTTCACGAACTATTCTTTTAAGTAGTATTTACAAAATTGTAAACATGTAGGACTTTCAACAAAATAAGCGAGACTCAAAACACTTCTTTTTATTAAATAATAAAGTAAACAAACAGTTTATAGTAATAGCTGATAAAGCTCGTTGCTCCATTTCGAATTAAAATATGAAATTCTGTGAAAAAACCGGGAACTAGACAGAGCATTATTTAAACCTTTAAAGCTGATGTACCAGTGGAGCGATCTGTGAGCTTGGATCTGATTACGGCGCCACGATAACAGACAACTTTGCAGTTCAAAACGGTATTTTCAATGAATGTTGTGGTCACGGTATCATTTGAGAAACCGTTTTAGAAACCGAGAACAGCGTTTATTACAGCGACACTGTCATATTCTCCGCTTATATAAAACGCTTCGAAATGAAAACTGGCAGAAAAGTGTAAAAATAAGAAATTAATACATTATTATACCTCCTGTATAATAATGTATTAATTTCTTATTTTTACACTGGTACATGTTATGGTAGCACGTTAGTAATAACATTATGACAATACACAGTTGAACAAGCGCAATATTTGCTTGTATTTTACATATATATAATACCACTCATATAAGTATTGTGGGCACTTTCACTCATTCGCCGACCAAAACCGAAAGATCCAGGTGAACCGTTACACACAATCAATCATTTCTGTCAAAATGTTGACTAGTTTTCTCGTTCGTTATTCCTACAAAAATACATAAACCCCCAGAAACAATGTAATCCATAGCGACATCCTCGACCGAAATTGAATTTTAACATACTTGAAATAACACAAGTTTTACTTTACACACATCGTGTATGTTACACACACACAGATATATTTCCTATTACGGCGAGGGAAGTGAACGTAAATAATTTTAAGGATCAGTAGACGCAGCCACCGTGATTATTTCTCGCTAACGAAATTAATAAGGTAAATTTCAGCGGTGTGAGAGAAGCTTTATTGCATTATGTCGGAACGCTTGTTTGATGCGAAACTGGCGGAAAAGCGCCGATTTTCACAAGAACACAATGTTGTGTTGACTTATACGAGAGTTTTATATACAGCACTGCCATAACTTATTATGTTTCGGTGTGTGCGCGGCTCGGCATGCTCGTGCTCGTGTGTCGTTAGCGCCGAGGGATGATGTTCTATGTCACAAAGCTTGGCAGTTCGAGACGATGTTGCTAGCTTACAAGTTACTTTACGTACTAACTCTACATAATTGTCACTCGAACCCGACTATTCTCTGTTGACGTTTAGTACAGCTATCATGTTATCATCGGGTTGTTTGAAACATAGTCCCACGATTTATTTGTACGTATGCGCGCTAGTATTACACAAGGAACAACCCGAGTGCCTTCCTGCCGTGTTCAGATAAACCTTAAGTACTGGTAGTAAGAGTAACACAGATAAAAGTATTTTAATCTGGATATCTATGTATACATAAAAATGCTTGAATTGCACACATAATTATTAATTTTAAACTATGGTAGTTTTAAACTGTACATCTGAAAGCATTGTAAGAAAGTGAATACGCTCGGTATCTCAAGGTGAAAAATGCCGAATATGAACCCGCGTTGCCGCGAGCGCTCGCCCTCCGCGCTATCGAGATTTCGTGAGGTCGCACCACCTTTTTGTCTCTCCAATCTGATCGGGTAACTTCGTCCCGCGGTGAGTTATATCTTGAGGAACTGTATACTTGGACCGAGTACGTCGACGGCAACATAAGAGTCTACGTGTCTTTATCGGTCAGGCGGTTCGGGCAACGACTTCTCGGTAACTTCTCACACGCGCGACAACGAACTAACTATGTTATTGTAAACAAAATTACTTAAATATTTATATATAGTCGCGTGCGTAGAAAGGGTGTTACAATAAAATTATATAGTTTAAAAGTTATGACAAAAAAGTAGCAGCAAACTTTTCCAATTACTTATTCAACGATCCGATCTCGAAGAAACCGCCGCTTCTCGAACAAACGCCTCTATAGCGAGAAATCACCGAATAGGTGAGCGAGCGTAAACTCACGAGTAAACATTTGCGTATGTAAACTGGAATTATTCACGAAAAAACTTTTAATGGCGTCCCCGGAGTTCCCGTCAAACATTTATCAACAAAAGAACGAACGTCCCGCAGGCGATGGAACTTGAAATGTATGGAAATTACCCAGTCACGGGCGAGAACAATTCACTAACGTCGGCATACGCAAATGTTTTTGTTGCAACTTGTTTCGTATAACTTGTGCGGATTCCAAGTTACAACTATTGTGTTACACAATTGAAAATGTACATACGTGAGTGGCGGCACAGAAACGAATCGCTCCGAATGTAAGCGGAACGATGCTAGCGCTAGTGCGCTAGTCATTCGTCAGATGTTCTACGCTGCGAGCGGAGCCCCTCGTTGGGCGCCAAATAACTCGGAACGGAATAATGAACCGCTTCGGATTCTTAAGCAAACAATTTCTGTCATTCCACAACTACGGTGAGGAGATTAAAATTTCATATAATTTTACCGCACTACTACTGGAACATCTTTATTATTTTTATATTTACCTTTTATAATTTTCGCCAGTGCTAACATTCAGTGCACCGATCTCAATATCGTGTGCATAGAAGTATGTACATCGATGTGATGCCGAAACAATTATAGATCGTAATACCGACGAGGCGTAACATACTATATCTGCACATTTGTATTTCTTCATTTTAATTCATATACTAGTACATTTTCTGATTCGTTATTGTGCCCTTAGACGTACTACAGCCGAATAAGATACCTGTTAAATTACTGCTTGTAATATTATTAGTAGGTGTATATTATATTGAATAGAAACACTAGATCGAGGTTGACGTATTAATAAATAATATGCTTAAGAATGATTATCTCCCTAATTCCGAAGATTAGAAATCGAGTAACATAAAATAAATACGTTCCGAACGGACACCGTCTCATTTGCATTTCAATCAGGACGCTATAGCCGGTGGAAGGGAGAATCCGCTCCGTCGCCTCACTTAAAGCTTTTGAAATATTCCTATAACTTCTGATTCTACGAGAAAAAAGCCTATTTGAATCGGAAAGATCAAAGAATAAAAATTTATCGTTACAAAAAAGTCCGCGGCATAAACGTCCAAAAAGACGTCAGGCACTTATTATTTGAACAGAGAGAGTGTCTCGTCTCGTCTCGTTCTATTTGTCTCTTCGATTGTTCCGGTGCATGAAGTCCTCCATTACTCGGCACTGAAAGGAAAGTTTTGTATTCAATTTGGTATTATAATTCCCATTTCAAGTCGCCACGCACCATCGCGCCGACATCGACTATGTAAATGGGCGTATCCGGGACTAAGTCGAATTTTCGCAAAAAAAGAAGTTGAATAATTCGGCCCCTGCGAATTCCACCGACAGACGTATCTTTGTCAAATATGATCATCTTTAGTAAACGTCTGCTTTTGGGGATGATGCATAGATTAAATTAAATGGTTCGATTCCTGAGCGTTACCTATAGAAGGTCGAGCGTTCATATAACCGTTTGCAACTTGAGAGTTGTTTAGTTTGTGTAGATATTTTCCCGCGGTTACCTGACGTGAATGTTTATGCGGGTTCGTGCGCCGCCCGCCCCGACACAAGGAAACATTTCAATGTTTCTCTTCAATTTAAAATGGAAACTCATCCCCTGGCTACCATAAAGTCTTTATTTACCATAGAAATCCACCTAGCCGGAGTATTGTATCGTAACCGCTGTCCGCGCGGAATCCACGCGGATTTAGGGAGTGCCCGTCACCCGGACAGAATGGCGCTTCCGATGGAAAGCCTTGCATCTTGCGACAGGTTTTATTTTACGAGATGTTTTCCGCGAACGGTTCTCAGATACTAAAATAATAAGAGTTTTACGTCGTCGCATATAATGTAGGTTTTATGGCGCCCCGAGCGCGGCGGCAGCGCTGTTATAGTGGCTTACGGCGGCTCTTGTGACCAAATAATTAACTCAGTACTGCCGGTATTAGACTGTCCCTCTATACGCCGACGTGGAGGGGCGCGGCGCGGCTACGTTCACACCTCTTTATCCATTTGACAGGTAGATGCGCTTGCGCTATGCGCTATGAATTGTTTGTGTGAACAATCTCCCTCTCCTCGAAAAATCGCTTTCTTATGCATCTGGCGAGTCCAATAGTGGACAAATCTTGTTCAATGCTCGACGTATAATTCCCTTGCTAGTTTTGATGTCGGCGACTCTGCAAGCTCCATCTGGTCCAGGAAAAACTTCAGTAATCCGGCCCAATGGCCATTGCATTGGAGGTTTCGCTTCATCTTTTATAAGTACCAATTGGCCGGCCCTTATGTCAGGCCTTCTATTTTTCCATTTAGTTTTCTGTTGCAGTCCGGAAATATAATCTCTGGCCCATCTAGACCAAAAATGTTGTCGTGCTTGTTCAATGCGCGCGTATCGATGCAGGCGATGAGGATTGACCTCTTTTAGGTCGGGCGCTGGCAGTGATGTGAGAGGTCTCCCAATAAGGAAGTGCCCGGGTGTCAAAGGACACAGATCATTGGGATCAGATGATAGTGGGACAAGTGGTCTCGAGTTTAAAATAGACTCTATTTGGCAAAAGAGGGTGGTGAGCTCTTCGAAAGTGAAATGAGCATTACCGGCGGCTCTCTTTAAGAAATATTTCGCAGATTTCACCGCTGCTTCGTACAATCCCCCAAAATGAGGCGCGGACACAGGAGAAAAATTAAATTTTATGCCTTCATTAACTAGATCTGACACAGAATCTACACAATTTTTAACAAGTGCAGCAATTTCACGACTCGCGCCAACGAAATTCGTGCCATTGTCACAAAATATCTCACGAGGCTTTCCTCTGCGAGATATGAAACGACGCAAGGCCAATATGAAAGCTTCTGTGGTCAAATCGCTCACTAATTCGAGGTGAACAGCCTTTACCTTAAAACATACGAACACACATAGATAGCATTTTATTAACGTAGCGCCACGGCCTTTCCTATTTAAGATCATAAAAGGGCCCCCATAATCTAAGCCCACAATTTCATACGGAAAACCTGGCGTTATTCTTTGAGAGGGCAAGTTACCCATTATCTGGCTTGCAATTGCTCCTTTCATTCGCTTGCATAGCAAGCAGTTATTATATACGCGTCTAGCTAAAACTCGTCCGCCAACAGGCCAATAATTTTCTCGGAGGACTGAAAGAAGCAATTGCGGCCCAGCATGCATCAATTTCGTATGATAGTATCTCATTAATAATTCTGTAAAATGGTGTTTACTATCTAAAAGAATAGGATGCCTTTTATCATAATTAAATTTAGATTGTTCTATCCTTCCACCTACACGAATCAGTCCAGTTTCTTTCTCAACTATAGGAGTCAAACTCTGTAATGCAGATGATTTATTTAAGTTATTTTCGATACTTGGAAAACTTTCTCTCTGTGACAGTAAAGCTAACTTTGATTCAGAAGTTTCTAACTCATTGGTAGTCAGAGTTCCCGTAAAGTGTTTACCTTTGCAATTATTAATAAATCTATAAATATAGGCTATTACACGACGTAACTTCAAAAAACTAGAAAAACGCTTGAAATCAATGACTGATTTATCCGATGTACTAACATTACATACGTGTACGCGAATCTCAGGTAAGCTAGTATGTACTTCACCGTATTGCTGGTCAGGCCAGTCACCTTCTGTACCTTTTAGGAATGTAGGCCCTACCATCATCAAATCATTAAGAGAAAGGCCGGAAGAGGTCTTACAGCTTCCGTCAAATACTACCCTACACTTTGTGCTCTCGCTAGTGTCCTTTAATACAGGATGATGTGGTAAAAACACAGCATTATCATTTCTCTCAGTTTTTGAACAATGTCCGAGAGCTACGTAATCGTCTAAAAACTTAATATACTGAGATCTTACTTCAGGCTGCCTCTGAAAACGTCGCTCTAACGAATCGAACCTCTTACGGGCAATATAATATGAGTCACCCAATACTTCAGGCTTCATCTTCAAAGGCAGCGTGACGCAAAACCTGCCGTCCTCAAGTCGACGGGTGTGCGTCACAAAGTGTTGCTCACACGCCTCCTCTTCTTGAGACATGACGGGCTTCGTGGGCACTTCTTCAAGCTCCCAAAATTTGTTGAGCTGAGTTCTAATCTCATGACTGAAATTACAAACGAGTTTTCTATTAGATTCAATATTTTGACTACACATGACTGGTCCAGAAACTAGCCAGCCAAACATCGAGTTTTGTAAAATAGGTAAATTATGACCTAGCTTTAATTGTTCTGAGCAAAGGATGTCCCAGAATACGTCAGCACCCAACAAAAGATCTATTTTGTCAGGTATATGAAACGACGTGTCTGCAAGTGATATATTCTTCGGCATGTTGATTTTGGAAATATCAACTGTACGGCTTGGCAGTGAACTAGTTATTTCTTTTATAACAAATGCATTGACTTGCGTGCTAAATGCACCCACTCGCGACTGTAGTATGATATTACAGCGCTGTAATGCCTCAAACGCCATGTTGTTTATGCCTGTTACACAAACCGAACTCACGAGTTCAGTTTGTAAACCGACTTTATTTTTAAGGTCTTGACTTATGAAGCTACACTGGCTTCCATTATCTAATAGGCAGCGAGCTTCAATATATTTCTGTGAATTAGTACAATAGACCTTTATAATTGCCGTTGATAATAGAACTTGATTAGCAATACATGTTGACAATGAAACTTGACCAGAAACTAATTGTTTATTTTCTGCATTTTGTTTGTCAAAATGTAAGAGTGAATTATGCTTAGCATTACATAGCTTACATGGTTTCAATTTGCACTGTGGTGCTAAATGTCCGCTTCGGAGACAGTTAATACAATGCCTATTCTTAATAATGAGCTTTAATCTGTCTGCCGGTGACAAAGATAGAAATTTTTTACAATAGTAAATCAGATGTTCTTCATTGCATACTAGACACTTAATATTATGTTTATTTTCATAAGAAGTAGCTACAAATGCCTTTTGTTGTTTGTTTATGCGCTTAAATTGCTGCAGCTGCATATGTTCCTGCGCTTGGTGCGGATCTGAAAAATGGTTACTACTGGAGGCTGATGCCTCTATGACATCGGCTCTTCTACGCAAAAACAAGAAAAATTTTTCTAAATCAGGGTTCTCGGATAAAGAGGACTTGTATTCCTCCCACTTATTGCTCGTAATACTATCCAATTTTGATGCAAAAAGATATATTATTAGTGTTTCCCAGTTTTCAGTTTTTTCCCCTAAAGTATTTAACGCTCTTAAATGTTTCGCAATATGATCCGCCAGAGACCGCAAAGAATTTCCTTCACTTAAGCATTTAATATCAAATAACGACTTGAGGTGAGTACATACTAGCTTCCGTTTATCATTGTACCTGTCACACAAGAGTGTCCACGCTATTGTGTAGTTACTACAAGATATTTCCAAGGATTCGATCACAGAAGCGGCCGAGCCGGAAAGCGCACCTTTTAGATACTGAAACTTATTGATATGCTCGATAGACTCATTGTTGTGAATAATAGATGAGAATGTATCATGAAATTCTAACCATTTTGAGGCATCGCCATCAAAGGCGGGAATCCCTAGTTGTGGTAATTTGAAATTTGCCTGCCTGTGCGATCCGCGGGACGATAAAGTTTCTAGTTCCAAATTTTTATTAAATTTATCTAATATTTCCTGACCCTCTGCAATACATCGAAAAAATCGATTATCGCTCGATTCTCTTTCGATATCATTTTCTGGATTTTCCTGCCTGATCTCTATTGTAGTCTGAATAAGGTCATATTCATCAAATATCGATTCGATCTTTTTTATCCGCGACTTCAACTCATTTTTCTGAACTGCACTGAGTGTAGCCTGTGTCTTTAAATCATCTAAATACTTCTCAAAAGTAGTTAATCTACCCTTTAATGATGACCTTTTTCCCTTTAATTCCCTCATATCTTGATAGTTCTTATCATCTGTGCCAGTCATTGTAATGAAAACAAAAAATATGTAGATATAAATACCTCAAGAAATGACCAACTATGTACTCGTATACGAAGCAGCTGTGAGCCCGTGCGAGAACAATAGAATCAGCTGACCGGTACCGGTTATTACCACCGCACTCGAAGAGATAAGAGCGCTGACGGGTAGGTGGCGGCGGCGCGACAGCTCGGACCGCGTCACGCAGTCTCTGGAATTGAGATAGTGACAAAATCAATCGTTTGATTTTAATGCCAGGGCACTGAACAACTTTTGTAAAAAACTATTGAGTACGTCGGCGATTCGCTCGCGTGCCGCTCGTTTCAAATCGATACTGACAATATATTATTAAATCGAATAATCCTTTCGAGAACTCTTTTGTTGTGGTGAAATCAAAGGCATTTTCGTTTAGCAGAAGAATAGGCACATACCCCCTACATGTATTTAAATCAGATATGAATAAAAAGAAGTAAGAAGGTAGGTGTGTGCGAAAGATTAAAATGAAAAAAAATATCTCTTAATAGATGAAGGCTGCTTATATGAAGCAAAATAGATGTATGTTTATGACAATTTAAATACTCTGATAGAAATAAGATTTGACTTAGCCAAAGAAATTAAGCAATAATTGGCATTTACTTTGAAGTTGCACTTTGAACCTAGCGTAATTTCTTGGACGCTTGAGCAAGCTAGACGAAATTTAGTAACAAAAGAAGTAATGAATGGGCAAACCTCCCTTTTAGAAGCCGTCTCAACTGCAAACCCTTTGTTTTTCTTCGCCGTTGCCGTTCCAGATACAAATTAGCACAGTCACAATGTCATCCAAAGTAAAAGGTCCACCATAGTCGATTTTCGTTGTTGCCGTGTTGCGTTGTTTGCAAATTCGTGTATTGCGCCTCCGCACAATAATAATCTTCGGTCGCCAAAATGTTGAGGATGTTCGTGTATACAATGAACACACATCTACTTGCTTTGATATTATTATTATTATAAAGATATTATCTATAAAATTGGAGTGTTTTTCTGCTCGGCGTCTCGAGCCGGAGTGAGTCTGCGTGGAGGGGCGCGGCGCGGCTACGTTCACACCTCTTTATCCATTTGACAGGTAGATGCGCTTGCGCTATGCGCTATGAATTGTTTGTGTGAACACTCTCATTCAATATCATATCACGTTTTCTTGTTTTAAAATTAATTCATGGACTGCTGAAAACATAATAATAGCAGGTAATCACTTATTTCAATGTGTCGACTGACATATCTGCGAATCGCTAAATTACATAAGCTAGTAGTGAATACTTTTACCCCCAAGATACCTAGCTTATTTGTGTTGTGTGGTGGTTTAATGTATACAAAATGTGTCGACATTTTGTGAAAATTCTAGACTTTGACAATTTGAGCACTAGAACATTGTGAATGTATGTTAGAAACTTTGTTAAGCACTTTCCCAAATACGAGCGATTTAATTAAACAAGGAATTAACTCACAAAGGCTTCCAAAGTATGTGTCCGTCGGGGCCGGCTAGTAGCGGGAGTCAAACTGTTGGTCGTCAAAAGTCTACTCGTAGCCTACTAATGGACTCGCCCGCGGCTAACTAGCTCAAAAGCTTTAGCATGACAATTATGTTAGTGTTAGAACCTTAGCGCACCGCCGCTATAAAAGCAAGTATTTTACACACACCAATTATTTTAGATTAAAGCTACCAAATTGTACAACAGGTAGCGAAGAATTTAAATCCTTCCAAAAGTAAACTCTTATTTACAAGTTATCATAATATTTGTTAAATACATATTTTATGTATTATCCATCACAAACCCAACACTATAATGTTGATTATTTTAAAAAAATAACGGCGTATACTTCTGTGGGAAGTCCCGTCTTGTAAACCAGCATAACGCAAATTTGAAGGATTTATTTTACCTACAGTCGCTTCCGATAGTAAATGATCACTTCCCAGTTTTAATAGTGTTTATTAAAATGCTTAATTTATTTCGTTGATCCCACCCTTTTCTCCCAAGTAATCCTCCCAGCGACAGGTTGTCAAAGAGCAAAATCTATCCGATGGCAGGTTTAGCGTCACTTGACGAGGCAGTCAACGTTAGAGGTCCAGATCTGCGGTCGGCTAATGTCCTTAAATCGTAACAGACGGGTAACGAGCCAGGACAAATATTTTGCCACTTCGGGACGTTACCTGACCGGGAAGTGGCCGTGGGGAGACAAAGTAAATATGTCCCCTCTCCCCGGGCCCGGCCGTCCCCACATTTATCGGGCCGCGATCGACGGTCGGGTCGGGAAATGAATTTAAAACGTGTTTGCGGGTAATCTGTTATCGGTCCCCTGTCTCTGCCTCGGATATAGACGTTCGGGCTTGTGCGAGTACACGCCGAGATTTCGTGTAGTGCCAGTGATTGCTGCTGAAACATTAAATAGCTCGCACTCACAGCGAGTGTTACCAGTATACACTTTATGTAAAAGGAAAATTGTGATTACTCGTCGTATTTATTTGCTTTAAAGAATGATTCGTATACAAGACGATGCGCCGGCGCTACGCACGTGCTACGGCGTACACAACTAAGGCCTCTACGCTACTTCCAATGTTACTCCACAATCTACACCCAAGCGAACATACGACATGTCATAACTTCGTATACGTCAAATATGAACACAACTGAAAGTCTCGAAATATATTAGCTAGTTTAACAAAATGGGAATCATTTAAGTTTGACTAAATCGATGCGCGACTTGAACTCTAAATGAGTGCACACTTATCAAAAAGAACTGTTACACGTACGAAAAGTCATCGGCGTTAATCCGTTATGATAAAAAACGTGAGAATTTTAACATATCCGATTTTCTGGTTATAAAATCTAAAGCTAAATCAAAACTTTATTTGCAAGAACTCACATGTATGTGCAATATTTTAATTCATCTAGTGTTTAGGAACGGTAGACAGCATGCAAGCAGACTTCTGCGTATATATATGATGTCTAAATCTAAAATAAAAATTCTCCTTAAGATAAAAAAAAAATTGCTTAAGACCCAGTCACATAATTGTTTTTTGAAGCAAGGTGACCAATCAGGTGAGATGGTGGACAAACGCTTGCCTATTCTCAATAATACACAAAACAAGAATAACATTTGTTAGATTAAAATATTGATCAGAAATATTAAATCATGTTTTTTGCTAATGAAAGTCAGATATTTGTTTCATCCTTGCTTCTATACAGCTTTGGTACAAAACCAACAACAGAAACTTATGTTCAAATATTAACAGAAAGTACAACAGAAAGTACTTCACTTCACAAATAAATGGTAAGAGGTGCCCTGACAGACCGCACTATAGTTAACCATAGGCATCACATCCCTCGGTGGGTAACCTAATATTCCAACTGCAACGGACAATATTGCACATCGCGCACAACAGGGGCTGTTGTCGGATTACCGCCCCGAGGAAACAATACATACACATAATATGTACGAGTAACTAGTTCCAGGTATCCTGTGCTCGTGCAAGCTTCGAGTAGGTAAAACAAAACACAATAGCTGCCTGTGACGTTCCATTTCAAAAATCAAAATATATGCATAGTCAAGCAACCTTTAATCATCAAATTACCGAATACAGCTCGCAAAGAAAAATATATCAAAGAACCCTCAAAGAGGAAAGTGAAGAATAGGAACGAAAAAAAGTATTTAAATCTCAGTCTTTCGTATTTATCTTTGCGGAGCGCCGTCGGCGGTTAAATATCCGCGGCTTCCCGGCGCGCGGCGCGGCCTCTCGCGGAGACAAATGTCAACACACCGATGCCTTTGAACCACTCTATCTATATACACCTACATATCTACCGAGAACACACATCCAACGATTACCTTACAGTTCTTCGTTCAACAAGTATTTCTAAGTAACAAATTCGCCCAAGACAACATCGATCAACTCGGTTACCGCTCGCATCACTGTTTCGCTAACCCCATCCCTCGAGGCACCGAGTGAAGCGAGGGTCCATAAATAGTGAACTATCTGACACCTCTGCAAAGAACTGTACTATAAATCAATAATGCACAGGAATGTCGGAACAGTCGCGACTCCGATACGCATTTGCTAGTTGCCGGTTCAGTGGCTCAACAGAACGTATTCCTCAGTGTAGTTTAAAAGGCGGCGTACATAATCCAGCGCAGTGTGCGTTTCTTCAAAGACTCGGTATCAGCATGAGCCGTGAACGAGCTCTCTTTGACGTCGCCTTACGAAACGAGAAGGGTGTCATCTTTTGCATTCTTTCATAGCTTTTCCGATGCGCTGCGATTGTTGCTATCGAAAATATGAAGACGATACTTTCGTTTCGTAGTCCGTAAAAGCTAGAACTGCACGACGCGACAGTCGCCTTCGATAGTTTGTTCCGTTGTTTGCAGTTCAAATATCCGTTTTCAACATAATCGCAACTTTAAGCCAGCCGTTTACCATCGCTCGCGGGACTCGACGAGCGAGATTCGCTCACACCGGAGAGCGGAATGATTTCATACATTTGTTTAACTGATGTTTTACGTGTCGATGTAGTGAATCGGAGAGGCGTGAGAGGGCTCGAAATAACAAACGGAATCGCTGTCTCGTATCGGGCGCGATACAACATTTGGAAGGCGAGAGGAAATATGAAAAGGCAGAATATTGCCCGACGAAATTACGATCGCTTTAGATTCCGTACGGCCCGTTGAGGGGTGAATTGTTACCTTCTCGCAACGCCTTGTACAATCTATTTGTTTTTCTACGTACACTGAAGTGATTCGGTGATACGAATATATTTTGTTATTATGTGCTATTTAACAGAAATGTTTACGATATCGTACAAAAAGTATTGGCGGCTATATCAAATTGTCGACTGTGCATTCATTAAAACATAATTCCAAAGTGGAGCTACGTCGACTAAAAGGCCCATATAACGATCCTCATGTCTACTGCACCCATTACCGATACATGTTCACAACAACTCTGGCTGAGTTGCTATTGAATAGGATATCAGCGAGACTGATGTTGCGTTAGCTCGATCGGGTCACATTAGCGGGAGCAAGAGCTCGGCACGAAGCCGATTTGCTTTGCGACTCCTTTGTGAACTTGTTAATGCAACCAGGGCGGTGGCGGGACCAGTTAGGGAACCTGGAACTATGTGATTACCGTCCAATTAGTTGATTGATTATGTATGATATGCACCTTAGGGAAACTTTTCATCTTTTGAATAGCGATAATTTTTACTCTTAGGCCTCCGTTTATGAAATGTATTGTCTATGTGTGTAGAACTAAACTCATGTGAATTCTAAAATTGAATATATTTCATCAAAACGACAACAACACTAAAATTAGATCTTTTATCAAAACGCACGTACTTTTACGTGATATACATACCTAAGTCTTTCTCCTATTTGGCTTCGTTTAAAATTATCTGAACTAAAATAAAATTCTCCTATTTGAAATAGTGTTGCAAGGAATTATAACAGTTTTAATAGTAGCGTAAATAAGAATAATAAGAGCTCTTGGGTTGAAAAAAATTTAATAACTTTGAGTGGTTTACAGAATGACGACCGTTTTCGCAAAGATACTAAATACTACTTTGTGTGTTTATCAAAGTGTGTAGACTAAGCTTTCTTTGTACCGAGTCTGTGTTTCCCGATACGTACAATCCTGGAATCTCAAGTTACAAGTGAATAGGTCTCCTCACCTTCTAGGATAGCGTGCTACGTAGACCGCGTCATCACTTAACATCAGGTGATACAGTTGTCAAACGCAAGCTTATAATTAGTAAAAAAAGTATCAACATGTGCTGAAGTTACGTTGTTGTACTTAGAGCTTAATTTCTAAGAAATTATTATCCTAATGTATCGATCCACTGGTGTGCGATTCAGCGCCAGGCGTTTCAAATAAGATATTTTGTAACGCCTGCAAATTGATAATAAAACTTTCAGACTGTACCATTTAAAGGTTTTACTCAGGATGTATCTTTAAGATTGCTGGCTCAGAAGAACTGATCATGCGAGCAGTGAGGTTGAAATAGTCACCTATCATAAAAATATAATAATAATAATAAAAAGTTTATTCAGATATGAACTAGCTATAGCTATATACACACAATGTATAAATACATTTTTATTATCACTAGCCGGTGCCTTAATGGAATTCTTAGTTAAGTTGATATATTTATTTATTTCTTTCTTTACACACTTCCAACATATTTACAGTAAATAACCAATAAGATACTTTGAGTTCTAAAGAAACTTAGTATTATATAGGGTAGAATTTTACGGAAAGTACTCTAAATACTGGAGATAGCAAATTTTTATCAAAGGACAGAATTTACTTTTCTTTTTAAAATAAATAAATCTGCTTTCAAAGAGTTTCGAATATTCGCTTGCCACACTCTGGACTACCCTGCCCCCAGCACGTCTACCCTTTTATTTTGTCCAGTTAAAATAAGTTTAGATTTCATAGTTTTCCTTTCATTTACTTTAATATGTTTGTTGGAGAGATTTGATCCTTGATTGACCCTATTTATTGATGCCATAAAAGAACAGGGCGTTATTATTTCGAATTTAAGGTTGTTCAATTCCCTAATGTGGGCAGGCGAGTTTGCGAATATCACCAAAGGCAAGTTTATTTCTTTTAAAAAAAAGGGGGATGTTTCATTTGAGTAATATTTGCTATCCTTAGTATTTAGATTACTATCACATAATTCCACAATTTTTTACGTCACAAAGTTCCACCCTGTGTACTTAGGTCTTTTTCTTAGTTGTACACCTTGGTAGAGTGGGCTAGGTATAGATAGGTCTAGGATAGCAAGTGGAACCTAGCTCATGTTCTTTTCCACGGCAGTATGTTCAGGTAAACATATAAAAAATGTTAGAATTAAGATCCTTAAGATCCTTCAATAATTACTAATTATTAACACTTATTAGTTAAAACAGTGTGTGTTACCAGTGATGACTTACAGAAATGAAAGGTGGTCTCTGAGTATGAACCTTCTGAACAGGCTCAGAGTCGCACAACGAGCTATGGAGAGGGCCATGCTCGAGGTATCTCTACGTGATCGAATCAGAAATGAGGAGATCCGTAGAAGAACGCAAGTCACCGATATAGCCCAGCGGACTAGCAAGTTCAAGTGGCAGTGGGCACCTCGAAGAACGGATTGGCCGTTGAGGCCGAAACGTTCTCGAATTTAGATTATGGACTGGCAAGCGCAGCATAGGACATACGCAGCATAGGTGGACAGACGGCCTGACTAAGATCGCAGGAAAGGGTGGATGCGGGCCGCTTTCAACCGGTCCTTCTAGAAATCAATGGGCGAGGCCTATGTCCAGCAGTGGACCTCCTATGGCTGAGATGATGATGATGATAAACACTTATTGATCCACTTTTATGAATTACGTTTAGGTTGATGCATACAATTTCAATATCCTGAGACTAAACCAGATGAAAGGGAACCTTCTATGAGCCGCTATCTTGCAGTTTTAACGAGCAAGGGTACCAGTTTCACTTACGTCTCGCACGATCCAGTTCTTGCCCCAGGTACATGGAAACGTTGCCCATTCCCTTCTGTATGTGAAGCGATCAGGTCTGCTATTATTCCCTCGCTCACCGCTCCTTCACAACAAATGGCCGCCATTAACACGTTTCTTATTGTGACATTAGCCTTTATTGGATCCCGGGAAGTAACTCAATCTCATAAGACGAGAGCGTAGTGTGTTATGTTTACGATGGCGATTTATGTAGTGGTCGGTGATGGAATGCAGCCTAATCCTGACCCGAATACCCGACCGACCCTCCTCGAACAACTTCACATTGATTAGAAAATTATCACGTGTTTCCTTTCCTAGGAGATGGATATTCTCGAGCGCTGCGCATATACACGACACTTTATTTAATTGAAATTCTTCATCAGATAAATAACTATTTGGTATCTTAAAGTCGCCTGCGAGTTGCGGCCGAAAACAATCTTATACTTAATATCCGCACCGCTTAGCTTATTCCCTTGAAATTATTATTTTCATGTAAACACGTGAGAAAACTATTTCTCTTAAAAGAGGAGACACTCATTTAGGTTAATGTTTAGGTTTAGGTTTAGGTTTAGGCCGCACGCGAAACGAATGTTCAATAAAAGTGCACATTTAAAATGAAAGTTATAAAACACTACACATGCGCCCTTTGATGGCTATACACACACACACATATGTATATAACCCTCACCTTCTCGTGTGCGACGCGAACGAGCGTCGCAATGCTAATGCTATCCTTTGTTGTTCTATTTGTGCTCCATTTTATCGCACGACTTCAAATCGGATCAACTTTCCTCTAACAATATCGTGAATCGAGCGGCCATTAAGCTCAAGTTAGCTCGCATAATGATTCTATCTATCTAACGACTTCAGATACAATTTCAATCCGGATAATGCGCGATGTTCAACCTCGGCTTTGCGCCCGTATGTTGTGTATTAACAAAGTGAAGTTTACCGCATCGATACCAGCGTTAAGTGGACAGAGTACAGTAGCCGCAGTACAAGTTAGAATGCGTTTCGCTCGAGTGGCGGTTAGGTCTCGACGTCTCTATTCATTACTAAAGTAACGGGCCCCTCGCAACTTTGCGCGCACAAACTCCGCGATGCTACTTTCCCTATAAAGTAGAGCTGTGACGGCGAGTAATGTCCCCTTATATTGTTCTGGGGCTAAGAGGTTTGCCTTCTAGTTGTGATGAGAATTGCTAACTTTTGCACTGTGTGAAACGGTCCCGTATCAGTTTAATTTAACTCGGTCGCGACGACGCGGCTGTTTGAATTTTTCAATATATCATCCGAATTTAGAACACCCTTTGCGACAATAATTCACGGGTCGCGTCGGAATGAAAGAAAATTTCGTTTGTGGTAATTAACGACTGCGGAAGGTCTCAATATCGAAGTTTGGTTAAGCGATTTCTCGAGAATCGATTATAAACGAATATCGATTATGAAGTTAGTGCGAAAATCATCGAGCTCGGGTGGGTCTTGACAAATGTCCGTTGTGAGCGTTGAACAAATTGCTGCGATTAATTATCGAGTGGAGCCGGTTGCGTTGAGCTGGCAAATATTATCAAGATCGTTAGTTTCGACATCTCAGCGAAGGGTGAGACGATATTAGTTGAGCCGGCGCGCGGCGCGCGTTGCACGCGCTGTCACCTCGGTGATGGTCCGAGTTATGGGAACGATTAAATCTAGCGCGCGTTTGCTTGTAATTGTAGTTCAAAACCAATAACTCAATACCTGAATATAAAAAAGACTTCTCATTGTTTTACTCTTCATAGCAATTCTGTTTTATGGGTGTCGTGTACATACTTAAAGAAGCATATAGAATCAATATAAACTGCCAATGATTTAATATATCTTTCAAGCATCATTCCCAACACTCCAGAACAAATTTCTTACTGAAACTTGTTAAAGCATGATTTTAGTTTTTACCAAAGTGAAGTAATTTTTAAAATACTAGGATTTTCTTTCAAAAGCTTTATTTTCAGTTAACAAAGCTTTGTAATTTTTGCAATTAATCCAATAGCGCTGCCTTTGAGTGCAGTCGGTCGCGTTTTCTTTTGATACAATACTGTACTGGAACTAAACGATGAACTCGTTAACCACAAAACTAGCGTTATAACGTTTTATTATAATATCATATGTAACGCATAATGATTCTTTTGAAGTAAATTTGTTAAAGCTTTGGATTTACACATTTTCGTGAAATTCCCAGTTTTCAATAGATCGGGCACTAGCATAATCATTCTAAGTTTGTTTTGCGGCCATGCATTAGTTGTGCTATTATATAATCATATTTCTAATGACTATTTGCTAATTACGTCGATTGTTTGCGTAGGTATTCTGTACATAATATTTGATATTTTTATGTAAACTTGTCTACTTAGATAAAATTCTTAATTGCAATGTCACTTTATGCTAACGCTACTATCACGTTCACAAATGCTACAGAAAAGATAAAACATAGTGAGTATTAAGTCTAGTTTGACATTTGACTATATACTGCTAAAATGCCAATGATGAACGGTTAAATGATGAAAAATTTGTTCTTAGTAGAAGGCTGAAAAATAAATTACCAAACCTACCAAATGCAAAAAAAAAATAGGTTGCCTGTAAAGTCGGTATACGGGCGAAAGTTTTACGTGACAACGACTTTGAGTGCCTTTCACTTTTTATGTCTGTCTCTCTCGCTCTTAGGCGGGCTAACCATGCCCGAGTGGAAGGGACGCGTGCCTCTCACTCGCTCTCATTGTGAGCGCATAACGTGAGCGGAGCGTAACGCAGTTTCTTGAAGTGTCACCCGGCAAACCAATTTATAAGACGTTGTCACGTCAAAAATCACTAAAACGGCAAATTGTTCGGTAACAGAAACTCTGACACTATATATATATATATATATATATATATAATTATATAATTGTTATTTTATATTTATAGGTAATTGTGATTATTTATGTTTTGTCGGTTAGAATCATAAAACCGGAATATAATGGGACAAACTGGGAGGGAAACGCATGAGTCATAATGAAAAGTATATTATCTCGCATAAAAACATTTACGCCCGTTCCCCGTGTGGGTTATTAAATTAAATCATAATTTACACACGCCGAGTTAAATCAGACTGTAAGCTCGTGAAATGGCTATAAAAATAAAATTATTAGTATACCTAACTCGTTTAAGATTTGGTGTGAGAGGATCTTTTGATTCCGTTTAATGCTTAGTGTGCACATATCTCTAGACTAGCGTTTCATTCCACACGCCTAGTCATCATTTATCAGTCAAGATATATTATTATCGAAAATAATGACACCGAGTTCTTTTTTTTGCCCTTGAGGTACAAGAGCATTCGCGGATCGCATATTGTCCCCGAGATCTGTCACCATTTCATCCAACCTGTATTTATCCTGTTCCTTACGTCTCGGTCAATTTTGCCATCATTTTGAATCAATGAACCGAGGTACCTAAAATCACCAATTAAGGCTATATGGGTATAATTGAATGGTCCACCGAAGTCGCAAAACAGGTGTTCGGTTTTGCTTCTACTGATCCTCAATCCGGCACTCTCCATTTTTCCCGACTTTTTCCCAGTTCTCCAGTTCCATTTTCTGTACTGGTTTCTGATCTGGACCTCGGTTGCAATACTATAACAATTATATCGCATTATATTTACCGATATAAAATCCTAAATATTTTTACTAATACGGAAGCCGTCGCCGCGTCGAAGGCACTACACGAAATAGTAGCGTTTTGTTTATATGTATTGAGAGTATTCTTAATTGAGAGTATTTATATTACAACATCAAAACCTTTTACCAGTATACTCGTATAATTTATCTATTCACTTCGTGTTGACAGACAGACGCAGATATTGCATATGCATTAAGAAAGGGTGACGTTGCACTAGCTGTCGTATATTAAGTCGGATATTCAAACACATTGTTAAATCTGTATAATCATCATTTATGCTTTAATAAAAGTAAATGTAATGTCTTGTAATTTTACTATATAACTTGGAGCGACTCCCGATGTATTGGTATCGAAAGATTTATCGATGCGTGTATTCGAGTGGAACACGGTCGTATGTATCGATTAATGATATTCGAATGATGTTAGCGGCATATAAATATTTCATACGACATCGATAGTGGCTGTCGGTCCCATCTATAACCACCATAAAGTCGTAGGACTTCGCGTCGGGACGAATGGGTCTGTTCACGTTCTTCCTCATTTTATTGCTACTAGTACTTACACATAATAGTAATACATTTTGTACTATGCCTGTATAATATTTTCTTTAATTTGTAAATTACACTTACCTTCACTACAGTAACTATACTATTTCAACTCTTTCCGCTTTTTGTTTACCTTAAGAGCTTTTTCAAATCTAAAAGAATAAAAATCGTCAACACAAATTATCCTAACAAGATTCTATTTCAAAGATCAAGTTATAAATTCCTATGTTCTGTATGTGTTCAATTTTAGACAATGTTTAACACAAATATAAATGTAATGAGTTTATGTAATCTCTTATTCACCTGTAAAGAATATATTTCTATTGGTAAATACACTATTCACAAAAATCGCTCTGCGAACTATCTCACAACGTTTTAATATCACTAATACGTTATCCATATCGGTTCCAACAATGGTACCGGATACTTCTCTTTGACCACCTAAACATGTTATTTCGCCTCCTCACTATCCCCAGGAAGGGCTCGATTCTCGTCTGTTACATGTAAACCTTTCATCTATATTTTAGTTCCCCGATATTTTGATATGGGGCCCGAACCGGGTTCATTCAAATGACATATTGGAGGAACGTTTCAGTGTGTTTCTGATCGGGGAAAGATCTACAGTTTTCTTTCGAGAGCAAAACCAAATACCATCTTGTGAAGAGCCAATATAAAGGATTGATTTCGCGGCGCTCGCTTCGGCTGAGCGACTCCATATTGTGCTGTTGCTACGTATTTCATATTGAACATTATCATTGGATTTTAATTTACACTACGAGCTATTTTGAATACTTATAAATACAACCTAACGTTTTCTCTCACGAAGCAACTTGTTTTGATCTTTCGGTCTTGCCCCGGCATGATTTTGTATACAGTCATGCATAGAATAGAAACAGTCAAATTGCTCGTGATCTATGGTAACTTCAAGCCTGCCCAGTCGGAGGGGTTTTCGTAGCTTGGATCTGAAATGTAAAGAATACATTAACGCCGGTCTTCTCTAGACATTTTTGAAGTCAGGCCTTGATTGCTCTTCACATTTAATAAAATATATGATTAATCCGCTTCAAGACTGAATCTAATACCTTGGTTCCTGTGAGTGAACCTGTTTACACGAGGCGCTTCATTCTGAAACTGACCAACGATCTATGGGGGAGTTATATCTAACGATCGTGATTTTCACTTTTCCGGTAACAATTAAATTTATACTAAATTTATATCCCTCTCGCGGCTCGCCTCGCGTGGCCAACGTTTTCGCTTTAGAAAATGAATTCTGAATGCATTGCTATAAGTACCCATTTCTTTCAGCTGTGTGTTGTATGTCAGTTGTCAGTCGGTTAGTGGTACAATAATAAGATTTGTCATCAGCCGTCAAACGGCTTTCACAATAAGTAATAGTTAATTGAAGAAGGAGACACCGAGCGCCGGCGGACAGTGCGTACGATTCTTCTGTTTCTGGCGGTTCATAAGGAGTTACCCTTGAGTTGGTTTGCTTCGCTTTGATGGTGTACTACGAGTATAAAACGAACATAACTATAACTGTCCAGAAATATAATAACGAGATCATGATTACCCTCTTATCTTAACGATATTACGTAATTCTACATTTTCGTCCCATTTTTGTTTATTGTGAAAAATGTTATTTAATTTGGGGCAATTATTACTCTCGCTCTACGAAATTACTCTGAGGAATACCAGTCCGCGAGTCTTTTGTTTTCCAAGAAATTTTATTTTCTTAGGTAAGCCCTGTGTTGAAAATGAGATAACTGTTGTTTTTTTGCCGCTTGCTTGTAATTTTCCAATTCTATATAGAATATTGTTACAAACGAAATTATTATTATAAGTATTACCTTCAATTATCATTGACCATAAGTTAATGTTTACATTAATTTGACGTGCATATCATGTGAAAGTAAAGAAATGTGCCTTTTATGTATAATATAAATAAAGATTATAATAACGTGACTAGGACCTACTAACTGGCTTACGCGGCTCGTGCTTTTTATGAAAAAGTTACTCAGAATGTCATGAAAGCGGTCAAGATACCCACTCGACTAATGTTATATACATTATTATATTCAAATATAATATTTAAGTAAATAAAACCGTAATTTCAATTAAATAGTGTTGAATACTTACTAAACTCAACCAAGTGTTATTACAAATTGTAAGTGAAATAAATTAAATTGAAAATGTATGTGGTACCTATCACATTTTTACTCTGTTAGTATAAACTATAGGATATTACGCAAGCCGCTTCCAATAGGACCTTGTGGAAATCAATCGGGGAGGCCTATGTCCAGTGTCGTCGTATGGCTGAGATGATGATGATGATAGGATATTAAGGCTACCGTAAGTCAAACATAGACATAGCTAAACGGCTTGTATACAACATTGCCAAAATGAAAGTGTCATTTTTCTCCAAGAATGATGTGTCTGGCTTTATTAAGTGTCTCGTGATTGATATCTTCGCGGCAGGTGGCAGGTGCGACACAATGCCATAGTAATGGGGGGGGACAGGGGAGCTTACCCTGACATAGACAGGCAACTTCGTGGAATGCCCGCTTCCTGCCACTTTACTCGATCAGAATAACTGCTTTTGATTAAAGAGGAAGCTCATTTGGCAGCTCTACATTTTTATATTGTACATAACTTCTAAATGCATAATTCCTTTGTATATGTATTCATCTGCATATCTTTGAGTATATTTGATGAAATAACTCATAGGATGTGGAAAAAGTACAATGGCAGAGTGAATCAAGTTACATTAAAATGTTGCTGCTATTTTATTATTTTATTCAGAAACTATATTTATTAATAATAGCTATGCATTAATTTCCTCTTACCTGATAATAAGACGTTTGAGGCACCTAAGTACGAGTAAAATTTTTATTACTTCTTTTTGATTGTTTTATCTCCAACCTTAGATTATTATTTAGTATATTGAAACATGTTTCCAACCAGTTTCTAAAAAGGAGGAAGGTCGCTTGGATTTTGGATTTGAAAATTGTAATTTTTATGTTAGCTGTGTCATTTCAGAAAGAAGGAGAAAAAATGTTTATGTTCCTAAAAATATACTTTCATATTGATCCCATAGAAAATAACCCTAAGATACGAGTGATTTATAAGAGATAATATCGATCTCATATTCTAGTAAGTAGGATGAAACTCTGGTTTTATAGTTTTTTCCAACTGTACCACTGCACAGTTTAATATATTGCACTATATACATATACGTATTTTTTTTTTTAGTATTTTAGTTATGTATCAAACAATACACCCATCATTATTATAATTAAATCTCAATGCCTTTCAGTACTACGCATCGTTTGTACGTTAGCTTTATTATACGCGCACCGTGTGATTTATATGTTATCCCGGTGCGTTTAGCTGCTGAGGTCTGTCATTTCGCCGTCTTAAATTGAGATTGATCCCGACAAAGGGCGCCGTGACGCGCGCGGCCATATTGTGTTTTTGTTTTATTCTCCTTTTGAGGCGTCTTTATGCAGAGTATTTCGGAAACGTGCGCCTCCCCGCGCCTCCCCGCCCCGCCCCGCGCCGTCACACGTCACTCGCCCTTATTTTACGCGTTATTGCGCGAGGTGATGTTAGTGTGTTATGGTAATTGTCCTTTCTTTCACCTTTCAATCATTGTACATATTGGTTTTATGTGAACACTAGCTACGCCCCGCGGTTTTACTCGCGTGGCGATGAAAAACGGTGATAATGGTGATGATGAAAATAAGCCTATGTGTTAATCCAGGGATAATATAAGCTATCTCCATACCAAATTTAATCTAGATCCGTTCAGCCGTTCTGGCGTGATTGAGTAACAAACATCTATCCATCATAACTTTCACATTTATATTAGTGGGATTTCACAGTAACTATGTATATTTTGCTGTCGCTGCTGTTGTGATCTTTAAATTTGAGTTTTATTAACGTGCTTTTTGTATAATAAGTGCAACGAAGAAAATAATAGGCTTAGGCAGTGTTCTTAAGTCTTATAGCACGAAATTAATTTCTCATTCAATGATCAGTCTGTAAGACTCGAGTCTTATGTATGTGCGGTTCGTAAAATAAATGGAAATGAAGGTCTGAGAATCGGTTACTTTCATTTGGACGCTTCTACAGCGTATCGTTAAACGGATCTAGTTATAGGGTTAATGGTAATGAAATGAGTAAATGTTAATGAAATGAGTAAATTTTAATGAAATGAGTAAATGTTAATGAAATGAGTAAATGTTAATGAAATGAGTAAATTTTAATGAAATGAGTAAATGTTAATGAAATGAGTAAATGTTACCGCGTTTCGGTATTCTTCGCTATTTTTGACGTTTTGTATGTATACCCATTCCATTTCTTGAGCTAACCTGTAATTTCTTTATCAGAGTAATTTATCTGTAAGTGACATTTGATCAAAATTATGTGATGTGAAGACTTTGTCTGTCACTCGACAGGGTGGTAAGCACCACGTCGTACTAAATATATCAAAAGCACTATTACATCTGGACAGTTGTAAGCGAACGGCGGTCGATGGGATACCCACCGTGTTCTATACAGATCGGCTTGTTACCGCTCGCTATTGCCTCGTCGTCCTGCTCGTGTTGGTGACAGCGCCGCACCTGCCCGCACTAACTACGGGGTGAAACCTGAACGTACACTGGGAGTCTCCTTGGGTCTATCATTAGGAGGGGTTGTATTTTAACAAACATAAAAAAGGTTTTTCAATTCGCTTGTAACTCATTTTTGTATTTGTTACATCAGAACTCCGTCACATGTGACCTGATTGGACAACAATTATTGTCATGAATTAAAAAAATATGAATAATGCTCTTTTTTTATTTATCAAAAATGTTGATCAAAAAATTGAAATTTAATCAAAAAATATGCAGTGTAAAAGAAGTTTATTAAACCGACTTTAAAAAGGTTTCTCAATTTGACCATATCGTGAGTAGCAAAGGGTGAAAAAAAAATACCCAAAAATGGAACCGACTTCAACAATCAAAAGTGTGAAATAACTTGTCGAATTCGGTACCACGCACACAATATTTTGATAATATAATGGTTACTTTTGAACTATCATGGTACCGACTTCAACAAGTTATTTCACACTTTTGAGTGTTGAAGTCGGTACCTTTTTTTGGTACTTGTTTATGCTATATAGTTCAAGCGTTTCACCACTATCTGACTGGCCGGTTGGCGCAGTTGGTAGCACTCTGCCTTCTGAGCCGCTGGTCCCGTGTTCGATTCCCCGACAGGTCGAACATTTGTGTGTATGAACATGTCTGTTTGACCTGTTTCTGGGTGTGTATATGTATGTAAGTATATATATCAGTCATCAGGTGACCATAGCACAGGCTCTGCCTAGTTTGGGACCTGAAGACCTTGTGTGTAATGTTAATAAATAAATAAAATAAAATTGAAAAGGGAGTTACATCTCACTTGATGGTCACTGTCGATGTGGTCGAAGATGTTATCACTCTAGACCTAAAATGGTCACTGGCTCTCGAGGACTGCAGCTGCTTGAACACACTACATATAAACACATATGGAGGGTGTTCAGGCAGCCGATGACAGTTTGTCAAACTTCGGGATTGTAGCTAGCCAGGTATCCAAGAATACCCTACCACCATGCTGGGAGTTTTATAACGGTGTTACCTTCAACGCAAGCTCAAGCGGTTGGTGGGGATCAAACTAGCGTCCGTCAGTTTCACAGCCGATGCTCTCACCGCTGAACTATTATCGATTCAAAACACGTGTACTAATTTTTAATCATTCAGCTTCCAGTTTTTAAAATTTAATTATATATCGGTCCCAACTACACTAAGCGAATCGAGGAAATTAATATATTAAATTGGATTTTATCACGTTATTATGACTGTGCCTATTTGTCCACGCCAGAATTACTCCACTGTCCACTAAATATGATTGAAGGCAAGCATTAATGTTGCACGTTGTATTGTTCCAGAGAGGCTCGGACGAGCTTCTGTCGCAGAGTGGCGTCACCGTGATGGCGCCCGCCGCGCCGCACCACGCCGACAACAACAACCAGGACTCGGCCGCCAAAAAGGTGTGTAGCCTTGTCGAAGTGCACACAGGTTCATCTTGTACATTCCTCCTTTACTGAGCAAAATATTATCTATGTCTGACGATACGCGCAAGTACGCAATGATCGCCTTAAATACACCCTAATATTAAACAAGTACATAGGAAAATACACACGCATAAAGAACAGTGCTATAACTTGTTCATATTGTATGCAAGCATAATGTACTGCAACATGATTCGTTTATATCGTTGTTTACATGAAACACTTTTTGAACATGTGAAGCGGTAAAGTTGAAAGTACTTTATCAGCGAACCGCAACTGTCGCGTCGCAGCTTTATTCCAAATGTGATATTGTTCACGCTGCACACGCTTGTGGTTACAACCTGACAATAGAACACTCGCAATGGCGAGCGCTGGGATAAGGAATACATTTCTGCCCTTGTTACCTTACTGTCGTTGGAGATAATATAAAATTAATTGAAAAAACCTTTATCGCTATTTTCCCTGTCCGAAGTCATTCATGAATTGTGTAATTAACCGAAAACCGATTAATCGAGATAAAACGATAAAACGACGGAATCGCGAAACCGTAATAAGTATTAAAATAAAGGGCCCCTCATAAAAAGCCACCGCGCCATAAAGGCTTCCCCGGAGGCTTCGACGGACAAATTTTTATTAATCTCCACCCCTCTACTTGCCGATACTGAATTTTAACATATCGAAAAGAAATTGAATTTGATGATTTTTGGTAAATTAATCTCACAAATGATCTGAATCGGGACCCGAATCCACTTTCTTTTCATTTGGTTTTTTTATGTTTGTTATGTCGACCTCCGCCTAATTGGAGAGTAATCGTGCCTCGGGGCCGAGCAACGGGGAGTACATTTTTTCAAACATTACATTTTTACATCTCAACGTAACATAGAATACATAAAAGAATGGTCAATTGATGTAAACTAATTTGGGAGTTACGACATTTTTATTCGTTCACGAAATGTTAATCTCGTGAAAAACCGGAGGTGAATATGAGTGCTCTTTAAAAGTAAAGTTGTTCGCACAATTTCCATAAAACAAGGTGAATCAACAAAGGAAGTTCCATTATCTTGTTTCGTCGAGTATTCTCTACTCTCACTCGTTCGCGAGTAAATTACATTTGTAACGAGACGGGCTGCGGCGCTCTATCGCTCGATCATAACTGAATAACGGCTTTTATATTACTGCCAATAGATATGAGCTAATTTGTTTAAATTCGTGTATATTGTGTTTTATTGAACATATTTTGCGAGCTCGGACCGATCATAAATAACTCCGAATACATGCGCCACTTATGTAAACCCTGAATCTCGTCTGATACCTAACTGCTGAAAGTAGTTTAAAAATAGTCTGGATTACAAAGAGATCTTCTTTTGTATCAGCTATAATTTTAAAACCGTACGCATTCACCTTGTCGATTCGAATTCCTTTAATTGAGAGCATGAAAGCATGTTTGCTCACGTTGTTTTCACAAGGTACGCAACGCGCACAGTGCAAAGAGTAGAAAACAATCAACGTAGAAAGGAACTGTTATAAAAATAAACAAGATCGCAGAGTTTTCGGGTCTTTTCCCTGTTGCACAGTTGTTTCATAGTGTATTTACATAAATACGGGCCGAGTTTTGCATGTACACTTTGTTCGGTGCGGAACAAACAGCTCTTTGTTTGTGGAGACCGCGAGCGCGGGTGTGCGCTGTAGGTACTGTACAGTACTGCACGCGTTACATCGCCCGCCAACACATGGATTGCGTCATCCATTAAACGGGTTGTGCCGATTTTACTAATGAATATTCATCGACATGATTTATCACATCACCTTAAAGCCAAATGCCACTGTAATATTTTAGAGAACATATCGTTCGACATTTAGATACATCTTAGAACCTAATTAGTTTGTAGGTAGTCATAGTTCCATGCGTAAGGCTAGTTCACGAATTTATCTCAATGGTTAGCCTTCGCAACGTCACATTTCGAACGGACCACCCGAACGTTTTAGTGAGAATGATCTCCAAAGCACAACTTTGCTACCTACTCACATTAGAACATAAAATATACCAGTAGGTGCATATATCTATTACACTCTACCAAGCAACCGCAAAACAAGAGCTTCCTATCTCAGCGAACGAAACAAGGTAACCGTTTTAGTTTCGCCTTATTTTGCCGACCATTTACTCTCACTTGTTAGGGGCGCCGTGAAAAACCAAGCCGCAGTAATCTTAATTACATTGTGATCTCGTTACTGCTTGGCCTTAATTCATAATTAAATAGGGACGTGTCTCAGCTCTTTGTGCTTATTTATTTCCTATTTTATGGTTTTGCAATGTCGTTTTTTCTCACAGTAAATATTAAGACCCTGCCTTTTTGCGACACCCCTTTCTCCTTTGTAGTACTGAATATTCATTCGGTCCTATCGGCGGAATGGCGAGTCGTTTTTAAAAGATTTTTTTTTATGTTCCCTCCGTCGTATCGCACTGCAAACACTTCATGCTGCCTAAATATTTAAGAAAAAATCTGAGCAACCGTTTTCATATTTTTATTTAAATTGGTTTACGGCGTCGCCATTAAATTTTAGACGTAATAAAGTTCCATTATTAAATTTCTGAAACGTTACCTAAAAGTTTGGCTAAGTTGCAAATATACAATGGCTTATTAGCGTGTCATTATAACAGATCTTTTTTTTTTCAACGGAAGACAGGGCGCGTCTGGAGAGAGCTCACTAATCGACCCTCCCCTTTGACCGGGTCATTAATGTCCAAATAAAGTAATTAATTATGTTCCACTTTTTTCCTCATTTCCCGCCGTGGTCCTGTAAAAACGTAAAGGGGCTCGTGCTTGAAGATCAATCAAATCAGAGGACGGCTGAAGGGGACTGCGTTTACCACTACTTAAGCATTTACGAGCTTGTCTTACGGAGTTACGAGTTCCTGTGCGCAGGTTGTGTGTTTGATGTTATTCGGCGGACGAATCCACTTTGGGTTCCGTTTTCCCTCTAGTTGTTTTTTCTATTTACTTATCCTGATTTAGTAATGTATCCAGCTAATAATCGTGTTACGCCGAGTGATTAGAAGGAAGTCTTTCTACTCACTTCGAGTAATGTAGTTAAGTATTAAATTCTTCTGTAGTCGGTTTCTTTCGGTCATTAGTAACAATTATAATAAAAAAGTAGTCATGTGGTTATAATATGCAATTATTTTATTACTTTTATTCACTATAATTATCAATTTCTATTCCGTTTTTCGTTAGTGATGATCCTAAAAAGGGCTACATGATTTTTATTCTGCTTCTTTTTCTTCTCGATGAATAAAGTTATAACTTGCTTCTTATTCTACTCAGAATATTCATTAAATTGTTGCTGTCCATAATTGATAACGCGAAATTAGAAATCATTTGTGATAAAGTACATTTGAAATTTGTATTTTTTAAATTATTTTTTTTACATATATAACTTGCATTTGACAACTGTCTCACCTGATGTTAAGTGATGACGTTGCCTAGGATTAAGCACGCAAACCTAGAAGGTACCTATTCACTCGCGACTTGAAGACTCCAGGATTGTACATATCGGGAAACACAGACTCGGGCAACGAGTTTCATCCCATGGCAGTACGCATTAAGAAAGTGGAAGCAAAACGCTTCGTACGTATAGGTAGTAGTATGGTATATGGTACCATAAATATATATAATATAATATAATATAATATAATATATATATATATATACCATAAATTGGCGCAATTCCACATATTAGTAACTAGCTCTGCCCTGCGGTTGTACCCGCGTGGTGATGAAAAACGGTGATGATGGTTATGATGAAAATCAACCCAAATGTTAATTCAGGGTATGAGCTATCTCCATACTAAGTTTCATCGAAATCGGTGTAGCCGTCTGAGCGTGAAGACGTAACAAACATACACACATACACATACACTTTCGTATTTATAATATTAGTAGGAAGCATAATAATATTATCCTTTTTAAGAATAAACGTAAGTTTGTTTTGACCACAATCTCACCAAAAGTTAAGTAATGATGTGAGCTACGTTTATACTTACCCAAAAAAAAACGAAAAATATACACTATAAATGAAATACAACGCCACAACCCTTTATATATCGATAACTTTGTCCGAACATTCGGTAATCAATCAAACGCCTTCATAAAGATATTCATTGCTCGCACTCACAGCTTTACGGCCAGTTTTAGGGGATAATAAAACTATTTAGCTATCTGTTTTACGATTTCCTACAACGAGAACGTGAAACATCTTCACAAAGGGAAAAGTTTATGAATCGTGTGATTTATATTACGAGTACACTTTCAACTGAATTTGTACCAAAATTACATTTTATTGCCTATTTATTCTGCGTATTACATAAACTTATCGTTTACTTTGTCCTTAAGGAAATGATAACTACGAATATGCTCGCTTTTATGAGCACTTCCTAGATATAGTTCCAGCATCCAGACATGCAGGACGTTTACATCACATGTTCTTGTGTTATTCGGTTGGAATTTTGTTGGTTGGAAATAGCCTGCAATCTGACCGTCCTTAGCTGCCCTTGCCTGTTCGTTGTTTTCTGGAATAGTCAGGAATACTAAATTTATTGGTACATATTAGTTTACATTTCAAACAGAAATAAATGGAAATAGCTCAATTAGTAAAGAAAGAAAACTAATAGTAAAACTTAATTTATTCTTACTAATCACACTAACATTATAAAGGTGTAAGTGTGTATGTTGTTACTTCTTCAAGCTCAAACGGCGACACCGATTTCAATGAAATTTGGAATGGAGACAGTTTAGACCCTGGATTAACACATATGCTACTTTTCATCATCATCACCACGGCGGTAAAACCGGGGGGCGCAATAAGTTAATAATAATAGTCAAATATGTTTTTTCATTCGTAATTTTTAACATCATAGAACGCCCTTTCAATAAGCCACGATTTTAATTTTGGTCTCTTCTTTCATAATTCAATCGTTTTTTTCTTTTATTCGTCTATAATATATACTCAGAGATCAAGATAGGCTTTTTTGTATATTTGTATATGTCAAATATTAGCTGAACCATCACGAGACACAGTAAATTAAAATCCATCGTATCCTGCCTAAAGCCAAAGCCTTTATTTGCGTGTCCTTTAGTTAGCGCCTAATCACTCAGAAAATTATACATATTATAAAAATCGTCATGTGGTTTTCAGTAATACAGAGCAGTAAAATAAATCCATTTAATCAATACCATCTAGGGTTATTATGGGCTTTATTTTTCTATTCTACTAGACAGGTTTCGAGGATTTAGTTCCATTACAGAACCGCTCGCTGAAGGCTCTTAAACGTGTCGATGTTCCATTCTTCTAAATGAACATGGTAATATCACTCTAAGCGCATTTGTGCAAAATCCATGCACGCAAACTATTGGCTACATAAGCGTATTTACCCCAGCGCTTATTTCCAAGAAGGTTTTTAACTAAAGTGGCTGGAAGTTGCTAAGCGATCCGGACGAGAAGCTCTATTAAAAGTTTATCGCGACAAAGTTAGACCATTGTTGTGCATGAACGAATTAGCACTAGAGTAAGCGTGCTTCACTAACTACAGAATATTGTTATCGCTCATCGGCAGTTATTGAGCTTCCCTACTTAGACTCTGCTCATGCCAGGCAGAGGGCATACGTTCAAATTGTTGAATGTTATTCGGTTACTTATTGCAGTTGAACCCACGAACGACTACAGAATTGGAAAAACGAATATTCCTTCATTTTGGTCCACATCTTACGGATGTTTTTAACCGACTTCAAAAAAGGAGGGGGTTCTCAATTCGACTCGTATGTTTTTTTTAATTTTTTTATTTGTGTTTGTTACCGCATAACTTCGACTGGGTGAACCAATTTTGATCGTTCGTTTTTATTTGAAAGCTGGTGCTTCCCGTGTGGTCCCATTTTAATTTTAGCAAAATCTGACGAGCACTTTTTGAGTTACAAGTCAAAAACTGAAAAATGCGTGCTCATACCTACACGATATTATAGTAGCAGGTGAAGGCATCGGTGAACATACCTACACCACAATGACAATTGATCCCATGATAACAAAGGTCACTAAAAAAACTGAAAAAAAATTTTTTTACCAAAAAATGGAACCGACTTCAACATGAGCACAATATTTTGATATCAGTTTTTTTTTTTTTTTAAATATGGGACAACATTAACACAAGGTCTTCAGGTCCCAAACTAGGCAGAGCCTGTACTATGGTAACCTGATGACTGATATATATACTTATATACATATACACACCCAAACACAGGTCAAACAGACATGTTCATACACACAAATGTTTGACCTGTCCGGGAATCGAACCCGGGACCAGCGGCTCAGAAGGCAGAGTGCTACCAACTGCGCCAACCGGCCAACTTTTGAACTATCATGGTACCGACTTCACCAAGTTATTTCATACTTTTGAGTGTTGAAGTCGGTTCTATTTTTTGGTAAAATTTTTTTGTTAGCGCTTTCTACACTTTTTATGTAATAGGTGGTAAACAAGCAAATGGGTCACCTAATAGCAAGCTATCACCGTCGCCTATCATATGGATATCTGTAACTCTGGGGGCATCACGATACGTTGCTGATCCTTTTTAAGGCTGTTAGCTATCCTTTTGAAGAATCCCATATTGCATGGAACTATTAATAGAACCGATAGACCGATATTGCAATTCGAAACATATCGTCATCATCATCATATGTATTTTGTTATTTTATATATTGAAACACTCACGTGGTAAATGGCAGGAAAATATAGTTATTCTATCTTTAATTCAGCAACCTGAAACAATTCTCCTTGTACACTTTAGATACGGTTGTTTGACGGTCGCCGTGGCGCAGTGGTCAGTGTCAGTGACTTGACTTCTGTGTCTCCGAGACTCTGGGTTCGAATCCCGGCAGGGGCAAACATTTGTGCGATGAGTATAGGTGTTTGTCCCGGGTCTTGGGTGTTTGTGTGTTGTGTTGTGATTGTGTGTGTCCATGCCTCCCGCGACACAGGGAATCCTAGTGCGGGGGTCTGAGTGTGATAAAAAAAAGGATAAAGAATTGCACCTTTTGTTTGAGGCAGCGGAGAGTTGAACTACTTTTTTAAGAGGGAAACATCGTCGCTTGACCTAAAGTTTGTTTGAGAACTGTGGTACTTACACAAATTGACCTCTATTTATCTCCTGTTACATTTATCTCAACTCCTGATCATAAGTTAATAGAAACGATATATTTCATGAATTTTAATCAATTCAAAATACTGATACTTCAGCTTCCACGCCTTCGGACTTACCCTATTCCGTAAATATTTACGTAACTTACCTCTGATTACATTTACGGAGGAGATACCCGATCTAAATAATTAAGGGGAAGGGGAAGATTGTTCATCATTTAAATACTTCATTTAATAAATATACATACTTATAAATAATTAACAATATGGTCACTGCGATTTGTCTGCAAGCTTGCTTCCCGTGGTTTTACAATACAATACTAAAACTCAACTTAAATATTTGTAGCCTGTATTTTTTCTAGTACAGCAATGATTTTGCATCACCAGTCGAAGTCTGGCCACATCAAGATAAAATCTACTGTTACCTTAACCAAGACACAACTTCCCGCCGCGCCGTGCTAAATTTAATGTTATTGAAGTGAAAACAATGGGGAAGCAATGTTAAATTTCGCGTCAGATCGTAAGACGGAGGGAGAGTAGATCGCCGTTGAAATTTAAACTTAAACGGGTTACGAATAAGAAATGTTTTCTTTTGCTGGTAGTTTAATTGATAAAGTCGTTTTATTAAAAGTATTATTGAGTTCGGTTATCAAAACGCGGATATTATGAAGAGGAAAGATTTCATTGTTTCAATAAAAACGTCATCATGTGTCCCACTAATATATACATTAGAAAGTTTGGATGTGTGGATGGATGAATGTTTGTTACTCAATCAAGTCAGAACGGCTAAACGGACTTGGTATGTAGATACTTCAGGTCCCGAAACACCTAGGCTACTTTTCACCATCAACCATGTTCAAGTTTTTACTTCTGCCGGCACTCCCGGAGTGCAACCGGTTGTTTTATTTTATTTAGTATAATTAGCTGAATGCGTTCCCACCACTGGGACAGCCCAATGTCGAATATTGCAGGCTGCCCAAGAGACAGACATTGCTTAACGACTGTTAAGCCAGTTAAGTCTCTTTTTTCAAATAAGAATCCCTGTGTATTATTGTATATTCATTTAAAAGATAGCGTACATAGTCACTGTCGATTCCACAATACCTATAGCTAGCGAAGACTCCTTTATTTTAATAAATTAAAAAGCCAGTATGGTATACTGTTTTAGATTAACCTAAGCACTGTTTTTAATCAACCTTATCTTAAGTGTCATCAATTACATAACGCTTTTACTGTAATATCTTTGTCTGGGATGGCTTAAGAGAAGTATTTTTTTATACTTAGCCCTATCATACTTTGCAATGGATGCGCCGTTTCGTACATCACATAATCATGTAACAAAAATGATATATACCTACCTTTAACGTACTGTTTATCTACTTAAAACAAAAGCAATACCTTTTTTATTATCATAATAAAATACAAATTAGAAACAACGCTACGCGATAGTTCCAGACATTAAAGAACTGTTACCTATCGAACTGAAAATATTTCGAGAGTAAATGTAAACGAGGCAGCCCGCGCCCGCGCCCACCGCACCCACAAGACTTGCACAAGGGTCCAGTATACATGGAACAGTATCAACGATCGTCGAATGCAATACAATAACAATATTGCACCGGACTGCCAATTAAAAGTTCTGGCGGATCAGGTTCACCGTTTGCTGGTCTCATAATGCTCTTGAAATTTTACCGTCGGATGCAACTCTTGACGTTTGCGTCGAATCAAAAACTTGCTGCTGTTTTTAACCGACTTCAAAAAAAGAAAGTTACCTGATTAGACCGTATACATATATTTTTATGTGTGCCTTTATGAACCGATTTTGATGATTCTTTTTTGTTTGATAGAATATACTTCCGAGGTGGTCCCGTTTAAATTTTATCAAAATTGGACATGCGGTTGTTGAGTTACACTTCAATAACTGACAAGTCATCATGACATCGATGCACATACACAATCACAATTGATCCCGTGAGTAGCAAAGGTCACAGAAAGGGTTAAAACAATTTCTATTAAACGCGGTCGGGTAAAAATGGAACCGACTTGCTCACTAAAAAGTGTGAAATAACTTGTCGAAGTCGGTACCATGAGCACAATATTGTGATGATAGTTACTTTTGTGAACTATCACGGTACCGACTTCAACAAGTTACTTCACACTTATGGGTGTATAATAATCTTCTGAAGAACTCATAAGATTTATATCGAGTTCATACAGACACAAACAACTGTTAACTTTTAACGCAGCGATTACGTTGTCAGCTCAACTCTTTTCTAAAAACAGACTGGTCGGGAAATTTCATTTCATTTCATTAAATGTATAAACCTTAATTATTAATAAGAATAACCAAAAAGTTATAAATAGTACACAACCGAATTATAAGAGCTGTATACACCCTTACAACCGGTCCGGTCCGGTTCCGTCAAACTTTGAACCAAGTTGCTCGGCGCCACTGATTCGCAACTATGGTTCAATGCAATATTTTGATCTTTACTTTGTTTGGTCATTTACACATAGCATATACCTATGTATTATATATCTACAGGTCTCAAATTATTATTGGTTATAATGTCTAAACAAAAGTAAATACTTGAGCTTTATAATATTAATTCATAAACCCACAAAAAGAAATATTATAAGTTCTAATAGTTTTATAGTGCATTGCATTCCATTAAAATCACGATAGGTCAACTCACATTTAAATTTTTGAAGGATATAATTCTGCTACTTCTGGGCCTTGAACCCACGACAACAGTATACCGACTTGTCGCTTTACCATTTAAGCTGTAGTAGTACTCCACTAACCGTGTGAATTTATTCCTTCATTTTTTGTTACATCTGAGGGGATGTTATTGTTAAATGTATTTTATTGATAAAAGTTCTGTTTCTCCTCGACATAGATAGAAAGCAAATAAATAATTTTACATAAACATATTGTATCTTTACTCCAATATAAAGTTCTAATCCGTAAAGATGTTTTAAAAGTATAAAGCAATGATGCACTGAGCTCATGTTCTGTCGTTTCTGTCGTAGCGTGTGTCACAGATAGAATAGCAGTCAGTGCGCGCTTATGCCACAAACGGATTACCAAGCCACGTGAGAGTGTATTTTGTCAAGATATCGCCACCTAGGTACTTAGTGACGTGGAAGATTTATGGAGTGAAGTGTTCGTGAGCTTATGACGTGACGTGGAAATAAACACTCCCGAGACTCACGGACGCTCAAAGTGTTATATAATTAAACATATATTATTGGGTAAGAATGTTGAAATAAAAGCGTTCTTATTTGAAAGAATATTCGTTTATACGTTAATACAATAATTTACTGTCAGACAACACTTATCAGTTGGATGTAAAGTTATGTGATATATTGATTGGCTTGAATGATAACAAGTTGTCAATATGTTATCAAACGAGACCTAGCGCTGATAGAAACCGACGGGACACAAAACCATTTGTGTCTCTGATAAGGGGCCTCACACCATAAAAAAGGGACTTTATTTATCATACATCCAGTGTTGTGTCGTCCCCAGTGCCGTGGGGTACCGGCCTAGACTTCTCCCCACATCATGGGTGCCGTAAGGGATCACGTACGAGATGGTATGGGCAGCAGCACCATCTACGGATATAACCAATATTCTGCGCTCGCTAACCCGCCTGGATGTCGAGGCCTATATCCAGCGGACAATTACTGTTATAACCAATAATGAGTTATTGATGGTCTAGCGTTTATTTGCTAAGTAATGAAATAAAACACTGAGGGCATACTTCCACACTGCGTTGTATATGTAGGTATACATTAACAGCCTCGAGTCATCTAACATTGGGAAAACTGATCCAAGTCCTGGCACCACGAGGCCACATTATCCTCAGCTGTAAATAAAATATTAACACAATACCATCGTTCATTTTCCTCGCGGACGTCGTCGCCAGTAAATGGACAGTGACGGAGCGGGACGGGGCCCGGCAGGTAATCGATGGCGTGATGCAAGCGCCCTCCCAGGGTGTCCGCAACTATGGGAAGATAACATTAGGGTCAAATACTGAGATAAAAAGCCTTCTCCCAAGGGACTTGTTTATTTTACTAATGATTTTCAAGATTCTTACAGTTTGCATCGGCGTAGAGGTTAATTAATGTACATATAATTTTATAGCGTAATCAATATGTACGCTGTTACGGTATGACAAGACAACGACCGCGGTGGACGCTTCCGTGTCATCAAGAGCACGGAAGCGCTCAGTAGACTGACCGTCCCGACTGACCCATCAGAGTCAGAGGAGAATGCTGCTTAAACAAGGTTAAGCTCAAAGGAGATCGCTTATGAAAGTTCCCTTAAGAAACGCTTTGATTCCGTACAAGATTCAAATAAGTTCTTAAGACCCATAACGTCAAATTTTTGTGTTGGCTACACGGTGGCTAGCGCAGAAAAGGTGTGATATAGTTAATGACAGCGTGCAGCCGAACGCGGCCAAGTGGGAAATAGTGTTTCAATAAACACGGGCCGTGCGATCATCGGGAAAATTGACCGATTCCGGGAAATCCTCGCACGGCAATGTCAAACAATATCACCGCCTTTTTTCTACCCGGGAACGGGGCCAAAATTTAATATTTATGGATGAAATGTGAGACCGAGCGGATGATTTAAAGTGCCCGATGTGGAAACCGTTCCTCGCAGATTTTCTGACCCAGCGAAAGTAATGTCCTTCTTTACGTTCACGTCCCGGTTGTTTTCTTTGGTGAGAACAGAAAACACCGAAATGTACCTTCGAGGTGGGCGAGCGTGCTCCACGATTTATACCTTACCTTTTTGCAAGTCACTTTGCAAAAATATTTTTTTTATTTATTTCCGGATATTCTTTTGATGTCGTTTGTGCGATTGGGATTGTTTGAAAATAAACATTATCCGTATCTTCAAACCGTTTCTTTACCTTTCTTTAGTTAGTTATCCGGCGAAATAAACAAGGGAGGTATTATGTTATCTGATTTAGTATAAAGGCAAAAAGAAGCTTTTAAATGAACAATTTATTCCCATTTTATCTCACAAAGTGCTCTATAATTGTAAATCCCTGCCCTAAATCCTTATTTCCAGAACTTACGAAACCAGTTGGTTTCAAAGAGAAACCGAGGTGAACAGTTTGGAGAACTGTTTTCGACTTTTCCTGCACTTTTATCAGAGCGGTTGCTCACTCTGTCTGAACTTAACAAGGTCGAACTAATAGGCATTACACTCATTCGTTACGCCTCCACGCTCCACGCTCCACGCTCCGCCGCCTGCCAAAGAACGTAAAAAGGGGAATAGATAGTCCGTAACTCCCCAAATCTCGCCTTTATCCCCAAAAGGTAGGCTAAGATTTGGACACACAGAGTTAGTTCATAATTTAATAAAATGACTAACCTGATTTAAGCTCGATCACCACATCTTCTCATTTTGATTTATTATTCTTCCGGCGACATCATATAGCTCAACAAACCATTTAAGGTTTAAGAACAGAGTGGGACCCGCACGGTTTATCGTGACATAAATTCTCGGTCACGGCCCGAAATGATTTACAGCCTATGAACTCCTGTGAAACAAAATAAAATCGTCGCCCGTACAGGTTGCTCTTTTCACCTCAATGGAAAGTGAAGTGTCATGCGAAGCTACAATACATTCGGGGCCCGGTTCGGCCCCGCCGTAATCAAAGGGCTCTCGCGGGAACAATGGCGCCCACATCGGCGCGCTCCCGATAAGCCCCGACAATTATACTACATCGACTTTTCAATTATCCGGCCGGCTCCTCCTAGCTAACAATGCCACCTTTATTTATGTATATTAGAGCGGTCATTTCATAAGCCCAGCCTTTTAGCCACTCATTTGTACTACGTTCGCCGAACGCTCTCCATTAGCGTTGTCGTACGGATTTATACCATTTATTTGTATCCTTTCACGAACAAAGGGAGGTTGCCCTCTCTTGTGTAATTGCTCTTTGTTTCTTTAATTCGTATCCTAGTTCTCTGTTAGCTCTCTTGTTCTCGGGGACAGGAGTACCTACTCTCTTGAGTAGAACATGGACTCGTTTTCGATATTATGCCTACCATGGTATAATCAATAAAGTTTGGAAAATTGAAAAAGGAATATAACGATGCAAGATTGTTTACTACATTAAAGTTTAAGGGGCAGCGGAAGGCCCCACCTTTTTGTCCGTGTAAGTCTTGGTTCATCATCGAGATACAATATATGTATAGAAAATACTGAAATACATAAATTTCGTAGACTTCCAAATTGAAATGTTACATTGTCCTATTTTCCATAAGACAAATCGAGTTATAATATCGTGGTAGGTTTCGACGAACACATGGTTAAGGAAGTTTTGACCGCTACATCGAATTGGATTTTTTTATACTATATATATAGCTATAGATCTAGCGTTTGACCACTATCTCACTTCATGATCAGCGACGATTCATATACATGTAAAACGCCATCAAAATGCCCAAAGCATCAAAACCACAAGTTTCAGGGAGTCTGGCTTATAGTTTAAGAGTTTGCGAGTTATCAGTCTAAGCTCCTCTACTTGTAGGATGGAGTGTTGTGTTTCGACGCTGCTTCAAAATCAACTGCAACAATTGCGCGAAATCGAACATTAAAAGATCTACGCTCCATCACTAGATATGAAATAAAGTTGAACAGCGTCATCTCTTACTAGGACAGCACAACGCATTGATTACGGTTTTCCCGCTACCTCAATTATCCCACGGGAACTATACTTTTTCCGGGATAAAAGTAGCATATGTGTTAATCAATCATCATTTAATCTATCTCCACACCAAATTTCATCGAAATCGCTGTAGCCGTTTGAGCGTGAAGAAGTAACAAACATACACATAAACTTTCGCATTTATAATATTATTAGGATATTACTTAATTATTGTATGTTCTGTTTGTCGTCAGGTGAAATTGGAACACAATGTGGGCAAACCGTCCCGGGTGATCCACATACGGAACATACCCAACGAAACGACGGAGGCTGAGATCATACAGCTGGGGCTGCCCTTCGGGAGGGTCACCAACGTGCTGGTGCTTAAAGGAAAAAATCAGGTCAGACAAAATAAGATCATTCATTTTTTTTCATTCACTCAGCCGTGTGCGTCCACTGCTGGACATATGCCTCCCCCATATAGAGGAGGGGTTTGCCAATATTCGACACGCTTGGCAGGCGGGTTGGCGAGCGCAGTATGATTTTCAATCCTCAGCAGGCGCTGCTGCCCACCTCTTGGTACGTGGTCTCTTAGCCGACTCTTACGGCACCCGCGGGAAGAGGTGGGGGAGTACTATTCTAGGCCGGTACCACCACGGACAAAATAAGTAATAAGCCCATATACCACTGCGATAGACATGTAGTATATAGAGATGTGCTCAATCCTTCGGGTCTTTTAACCGACTTCAAAAAAGGAGGCTACTCAATTCGACCGTATATATGTTTATTTTTATTTTTTATGTTTGTTCGCGACTAACTTCGTCGTTTATGAACCGATTTTGATAATTCTTTTTTTGTTAGATAGAGTATACTTGGTGACCGTGGTGGTCCCATTCCAATTTCATCAAAATCGGACAATCTGTTTTTGAGTTTTACTCCAATAACTGAAAAATGCTACGCGTATCTTGATGATATTATTGTCGCGGTTGAAGACATCGCAGAACACACAATGACAATTAATTGATCCCGTGAGTAGAAAAAGTCACTGAAAAGAGTAAAAAAAAATTTTTGAACAAAAAATGCAACCGACTTCATCACTCAAAAGTGTGAAATAACTTGTCGAAGTCGGTACCATGAGCACAATATTGTGATGATAGTTACTTTTGTGTGAACTATCATGGTACCGACTTCAACAAGTTATTTCACACTTTTGAGTGTTAAAGTCGGTTGCATTTCTTGTAAAAAAAATTTTTTACTTCTACTAATAATTCCATACTAAAAGTTTATTGAGAAAAATCGTGCACAAAATTTTACAGGTTAAATGGCTACAGTTTTGCACATGTAATATCTTGTCTAGGTTTAAGCTGTCGAACTGGGCTCATTGCATGTGTTTCAAAACACATGACACTTGCCTTTGTTTTAAAATTAAAACTAACCTCGTGCTTATTAATATCTTGTAAAGCTACAAGGTGTTAAACATTACTTTTATTGATTTAAGAAATATTCTGTACTGTAATTGTGTCCATAATGTCCATAATAAACTGTGGAAGCTTTACTTCTACTAGTAGGGTACGATAAAGGTACTTACTAGACCTCTTATAGTATTTTTGAATACAAAATATTCCTCTAATCCAATGAGCACGGAAACGGATGACCGTTCAGCAAATGAGCTCGGCCGAGTAACAAGTCCGGGGGCACAACAAGTGGGCGAGTCGGCCGCTCGCCGCAAATAGGCCGGCCATTGTGCAGCCGTGCTGTCGGCCACCGGGTGCCGTGTGCCGGCCGTCGGGTGCCGCGCCGGACTCTACACGTCTCTAGCTTTTATTTCGACTATTTAATAGGCACAATGCGCTTTCCGCTCGGTTAGGTGTAAGTTAAACTTTGTGAAGTTTGCTTGTAACTATTGTGTGTATGCGCACATTTCGTGGCTGAATGTAAGCGTCCTATTCCACCCGCCTAAAGTTTAAACTTGTCATTTTTTCTACTTTAGAACTGTGTTTTTCTTTTTGGTTACGTTTCCAAACTTTGTTAATATATGCACTCGATATTGTAACACATAACTGGTAACGAAATGATGTTATAATTTCGAATGATTGAGGGAATATGACGGCGCGATACAAATACGAATTTCACTCAGGAAATAAGTGCTGTAGTGTAAAACAATTTCGCCGAAGCGCCGCGGCACTTTCCGAAAGCCCGTGAATAAGGGATGTCTAACAATGAAAAATACATTGTAAGTACGTTCGCCGTGAAAGCCACGATATGATCGACAGCCGGCACTCACCCCTGTCAAACGCCTGTCAAACGAACGACATTTATCTATTACGGGGTCAAAATGGACCTGAATTGCGAACATTTTAAAATGCTTCCGAAGTTCGCCGGTGCGTGCCGTCCCCATTTTTCTTGACATAACTTGGGAATTGAACCCAAAGTGAGATTGCATCGCAAATTATATTTAGCGGAAATTAAGGGCGCGATGACGTCCAAAGCAAATTTCAATTTGAAGCGGGAAGGACCCGTGAATGAGTGTTAACGTAGAGATGAGTATCTTTTACTGCGATGTTGAAATATGACCGTGAGTTACTGCTTGAAATATAATAACTTGCCTAGTAGGTATTACAGACCTGATAAGTTATTAGAAACTACGCTTGAAATAATCACAATATCCCTACTGCTTATGTATGTATGTGTATGTACGGATATGATCTGCCTTACTGGCTAGCTTGCGGCGTTAGGCTCCAATAACATTGATTGATGACCCAATCACACAGACGACTGTAAGATTATATCCATGAAGAATAGTTACCTATCACTTTTCACTATTTAATATACGCGGAGAATACATTCACAGCTAAATAAAATTGACCACACATACAAAGCTGCAGTTAGCAATCCATCAAAAAGCTTGACCGCACGTCACACTACAGGGGGGAGTCCGAATGCGCTGTGAACCGCCATCCAGCTGGTTTTACTGCCGTTTTACGTCTAAACACAGCCAGAAGCCGCGTGCAAGCGAAATTTACGATTTCCTCTGACAAATTAAAAATGAGTTAGTTTACAACCTAGAAATAAAATGATAAAAAATACCTATTACGCGCAAGCAGCGGCCGTCGTCGGCGAGGTGACAATGTTATCCCGCCTGATAAATAGTCCATATGACAACCTCTCCGCAGACATACCATTCTTCGTATTGTACACGTAGATAGGTTATGGGGTAAAACAATATGTTTACAGCAAAGAGAATCAAATCTAATGCCGTTTCGTGAACAGTTACTGTATCTCCTCGTTTTTTTTAATTTCACCTTATTGGTGTCTTCTTTTGTTTTAAGATGACTAACATTATTTTTAAAATGAGCGCCTGTGTGGTATTTCTTCATTCATCTATTATAATATTAATTATTTCACATGTTTATCTCATTACATTCTAATTAAAAATCGATGTCCGTTTATTTTGTTCCATTTGTATTATTGGCTCTTTTTCATCATAAATGTGTATTATATTGCTCAGTCCACATGGGAACGGGTGGCTTGTTTATCAAATTACTGGTATCACTAAGTAATCAATGTGAAACTGTGTGTACAGCCTTTGACCAGCCGTATATTGTGGACGATGAAAGTATCGATGGCCGATATTCGTGACAAAGGCGTAGAGAGGACAAACACCGGGTCCGGGGACCGAGAGGGACAATCGCCACACTCCCGGTGATTAAACTGGAAGAGGCGTTGACACTATTTTACGACGGGACGGAGTGACAGTTAGGTGCTGTCCACGGATTCATTTGGGCGCATCGATCGGTGTTGTTTGGAGACGGTTCGACGTATATGGTGTTTAGGCGTCAGATCTATACTTAGTCCGTAGTTTCGGTCATAAAAGTACAAATAGAATACTACTTTAAAAAATTGGGATAATTTTTAACTAACCTCAACGAGTTTGAATCATGTCTGGCGCGTAATATTTCTATCTAATGTGTAAAGTATTGATAATCTATGACGACACAAAATAAGTGAGTTTCGCCTGTTCATCAGATGGTCTTCAGATCGACTTCTAATTCAAGTTTGAGCTTAGGGTTATGACAACATCGTGATTTTAGGAAACTTTCCGGTTTCTACCATGCTTGCTAGCACTTTCAAGTTTATATTGGTTACTAGTGCATACGCATTATCCTGAAATAAATTTAAAAAGGAGTGATTCATAATATACCCGAAAGTTTTTGTTAAAGCAGCTTTTCACGAGTTATTTCTCAGCTTTGTTATATTGAAATCTAATAGGATCTGTATACCGCTTCTGAAAGAAATTGCAGCTCTTAATTGTAATGTTAAGTTTTTTGGTAACGTCTCACTTCTTACAATTTGTTGTTAAAAATATTATCATCTTGCTTCTACGAGAGAACATTTCAGCAACTACGAAGCTTAAATATTTGAAATTAACTTTAATTAACAGTTTTCTAGTGCAGTTCTCGAGTGTTAACTTTGGGAGTGTACCAATGTTCTGTTGAGTATTACAGAGTTATGTACAAACAGTATCATATTGAAGTATCTTTACAGATTCATCAGTAGCTGATGGCTCATACACAACTTTTTATTGTCATAATATTGTTTTAGAATTCATTTTGGCTTCCTTTCGAATTGTTTGTCTCTAAGAAATGTTGAAATTCTACGGCTATTTTAATTTTTATGCAATTAACGCCAACAACAGATTTCCTTGAATTTTTTTTCTTAATTTGTCGATAACTCGCACGCTCGTTCTCACGACTTGTGCGAGGTTTCTTTCCAAGAACAAATTGGAATCATATAAAATATAAAGCCATATTTAAATGTACATATTATACATATATAAGCACAAAGTAAACCTTACATATATACATATATCCTCGAGCTTCCATCGAATATGTTTGTTTGTTTAAATGTTCCGTCTGCATCGCTCGCTTTTCATCACAACATTCATATTTTTAATTAGCCACGGGCAAATTCTATTTCATTTGCGGTTCATCGTGCAATATCATATAGCAACTTTTCGTATTTTGCGCGCCAAAAGCAGAAACGTGCGGTTACGTGTTCCATATACGAATTAACTGGATTATGTTATTGTGATATTATCCTTCAGGTGAGCATTCTAGGTCTAGTGTGATAATATCTTCGACCACATCGTCACTAACTATCAAGGGAGATAGTGCTCAAACACTAGATCTTTACAGTATACAAAAAATAAAAAGGTGTCGTTGATATGACGTCGAATGTAGCCATTAATTATTCATAGGCAATGATATTGTATGTTTATGTGAGGTAGATGTCGCACAAGCGCGCGGAAACTGAGGCGACAAAATTAAGTCAATTGTAGTAATTTTCATTGCGACGCGTATTTCAAACGGAAGTCTAAACATATAGCTATCCTTTTCTATATTATTTGTACTGTATTATCTGTCGCAGTAAGCATGTTTATGTCGTAAAGGAACAAAATCTGAGCACCGCGCAGTATGAATATACGTCATCTTTAGTAAACATCATTGTTCATGGGTACTTTATGTTACGCGTCCGTATCCGTATAGTGTATTCGTTTTAGTATTGATTGGACGTATCAAAGGTGTAGGTGTCGTACTGAGCTCGCTCACTGTGTCGCATCCACGTCGGGGTGCGAGGGAAGAGTCAGTTGTTTCGTCGCTTGGTTGACGCGGGCGGGTCTGAGCCGATTAATTGGACTCTATAGGCCCCACAAAACCGAGCGTTGTTGGGGCACTGCACCGCACTACACTGCCTCTGTTGTTAACCGCCGCTTTATATACCTACTGGTTAGATGGAAAAGCGGACTCGAAATTGAATACCTATCTTTTCACACTTGGCCTATCTCATATACTTTTACATTTACCTGTATAATCACTATAGGTAATATATATAATAAACAACTGGTTCGGTTCGGCCGATTGCCCGAAACTATTTGAAAAATAAACATGCGTGTCGAATTGAGAACCTCCTTCTTTTTTTGAAGTCGGTTAAAAATAGTTGTAAGTTTCACTCGACACTCGACCCACGTAGAAGGCTTTGTAGTCTTATGTCCTACATACTAAGACTAACTGTTACTATGAAGGAAAGAGTTTTACATTAAGAGCCAGCCACATATTTAATGACGTTCTTTCAGCACGATAGCCGTGTATTCAACGCCATGTCGACCACCTTCAGCGGACAATTATTTTTGATATTTAACTTAAAGTATAATAAGTATACAATGTTAATCTGTATTTTTTCCCATTATGAACCTTGAAACCGTAAAATTAATTGTGTTGTTACAATAACATATGATGTAGCTTATCAGTTTTCACTGGCGCTCAAGGAAACGTCATCACACTAGAGTATAGACTAGGACAGGGGTTCTGATGAGAGGCGCTATGGTTGTGGGTGAGCTTCGTGGTCCAGCTTTTGAAGCTCACAAAGAGGGCTGAGAGAGCAACCTCATGCGTTACATTCATTAAGAAGCCATATTTACATATCGGGCTCAACAAATCAGCACCACAATTGAACAAGGTGATGCTGCTAATATTCCGGGTATGCTGCCAACTGGTAGCGGGTTGGAACATTTGAGCTATTTATAGACTGGTATCTATAGTATTTTCATTCGTTTCTAATATTGTATTTTACTAAAAGCATCTGTCCGTTAATACATATAATTATGATATCCAGAAGTTTACACTCCGGCCACATCGTCTTTAATAGTATAGATAATAATGATAATAATACTTCTTTCCTCCAAATACTGACGAACGGGGGAATGGAATCTGTATAATTATTCTGAATTGTCACATGAAAATCCAAAAAAATGTTTCCTTTGGCTGGAAAAGTTTTGGAAAAAAATATCGCAGAGCTAGGTTTATTACTTTGAGAACATATATGTAAGCCAATCTATTCGTAACATTTGTCATTTATATATTTATATATTTTTTTTGACAGGCATTCCTCGAAATGGCAGAAGAAATATCGGCAGTGGCAATGGTCGCATACTTCGGTGGATGCGTAGCGCAGCTCCGCGGCAGGGCTGTCTACGTTCAGTTTTCCAATCACAAGGAACTCAAAACAGACCAGACACACAGCAATGCTGTAAGTATCAACCCTGAGATATATATCTATTAATTTTAAATAATTATTATTTACTATACCATTATTAATGTGATGTGTAATGATTCATGTATCATCGACCGCATTATTAGTAGGGAGCTCGATTCTTCCAGTTGTTTACCATTACATCTACATTAGGACAAACAATCCACCCAGGCAGATCCGATGTCGAGGAAGAGGTCAATTGTCTAATTGAAACCGGCTGGGCAGCATTCGGGAACTACGTGACATCTTATCCAAAATACCACAAAGCCTTAAAACTCAGTGTGTCTAAATAATATGGAACCGAAAAACGAGGACAACCGTAGAAGACCTGAAGTCACGGACATGGCCCAGCTCCAGCGTATTAGCAAATTGAAGTGGCAGTGGGCAGGGCACATATCTCAGGGAACTGATGTCCGTCGGGGTGAAAAGGTTCTCGAGTGGAGACGCACGGACTGGCAAGCGCAACATAGGACGTCCATCGACGAGGTCTCGAGACCTGATCAAGATCGCAGGAAGGGGCTGGATGCGGACCGCTTCCAACCGGTCCTTGTGGAGATCATTGGGGAGGCTAGTGTCCTGCAGTAGACGGCTTATGGGTGACATGATGGTAATGATGATGAATAATGCGTTTGTATCCACCCAAGTTCTCAAAACCTTCACCTTAACTCCAACTAGAACAAAATGAACGTGTAATGGTTGCTGACGTATATTTCTAACATGATATATTAACTTCGAATTTCTGTGTTTTTACTTGATTTGAATTTCAACACTTCTAAGAAAGATCTGAGTAGATAGGCTAAGCTAACAATAATACACTTAAGCACCCCCTATACATGGATTATAATTTGAGCATCGAAACAATTCCACTAATACCACTCGTAGTAACAATAGGCCTTAGATATTAATACGGTATTAGCGATCCTCAAACCGCGCCTAGCTCACCACGTAATGACGTAACAACAGTTCAATTAGCCGTATTACAACTACAAGCGGATTAGAGTATCCAAACTGAACTTTACCAATTGGGGAATACAGCCCCGAGGGGCTCGCGGCCTGCACTCGACCTGTTAATTTAATCTTTGTTAGAGCATCAAGAACCCACAAATTTAGATAACAGTATTCAATAAACCCGCATGCCGACTCGGGACTCGGGACTCGGGACTGGGATGTCCTCGGTTGTTCCGATTTGATTGAGTTACTGAACTATTACTGTTGTCTGTCAATAACGTTTTGGCTGAGATACGGGATCGCGCGTGACGCGAATTCACTATTTCGAAGTTTATTTTATGTAGAAACAATGATCTTATCGCTTACGGAACTGTCAGACAGATGATTGTCTGTCACCTTACGGATTTTAAATGGTCTATGGTAATTCTGCTTTGATTTCGTGCGTGTGATTTTTTTGTCGGTTCCTGCCTGACTAACTTTCTTACTGGTAACTGAGTATGAAGTAGATAAGTTAAAGTGTTATGAATGTATAAAATACGGGAATTACTCACATAGTAAGTCATTGTTCCGAATATAGTTTCGACCACATTCGGTGGTCTCTTTCAAGAAGAATACGAAGCGCTCGCGGACGTGGTCGCGGTTCGCCCGGTACTGGCTGAATATATTATTAACTTCGCGAACCGTTTTACTTCTTTTAGTCTTACCTCCCCGTGGAGGTTTGCAATTTTGTTGTTTAAAGAGTGTATGCCGATCATACTGCCCATCGCGTCCGCTCTATTCGGACAACAACATTCTGTAGTAGGTAGGTACTTCTCTAATGAATAATTAGGAACCAACAACTATGAGTTTTTTTCAATTGTTTACAGCTCTGCTATGTCATTTAACACCGTATTGACGTTATTATTTTGAAAGGCATACATTTTCTCATCAGCCGTAAGGTTATTATAATCGTATATCGTAAGCAATACTGTAAAGTTCATGTTACACGTAATGAATAAATAATTATTAGTCTAGTAGAATCGTCTAGATTAATGACGGTACGCTTCTCAGCAGCGTTTTAGTCCTCGGCGTCTTTAAGCGAAATATAAATATATTAACCCCCCTTTTAGCATCGCTGTTGATTACTTCCGCGACTTAATTTCACCTTTACTGCTTCACCGTCAACTTGTGATTGGACGTGGAAGTGACGTCCTTTCCGAAAAACATGACTTGCAGCTAGTAGTTACCTGGTTTCTTTAATCCTTCTACCACTAATTGAATATTTTCAGGTATTATATAGTTACGTAGATTAATACGCGTGCGTATCGCCGAATTAAACGGTTTGAATATCAAACATATCATGAAAATATTCTAAGTTATTAATATAAATAGGTAATTAATTTAAATAAACATTATATTATGTAGAAACTATTGTAAGTAGACCGTCAATAAAGCACAAGGACACAATCACCAGGTATATTTTAAATCACAATGAGTTTAATATTAATTTATCCTACTTTTATTTCCAACTATAATATATATCACTTTACACTATAGAATACACTGCACTTTATTATAACACACTTTACACTATAAAATACACTACACTTTATTGCAATACACTTGACACTATAAACGATATATACAAGTAGAGTGACCGTTCTCTCCAAGTTCTAAATTCCAACTGTCCTAACATGCCACTTCCACACGCCACCTCGCCATTTACCAGTGCAGCCAACTATAAGGCACTGACCAATGGCGACACAGCTAACTAAGCAGACCTTCCGTTTTAAATACACTGGTAACAAGCTGACAACTTACTAAAATAATATACAAGTCAAATCCGTTCTAATAATAAGCATCTACAATGCTAATACAGATGGCGTTGCTATCGAAACTACACCTAATGACTTTTAGTCATGCCAATATATAATATAATAGGCTTCCACGAGCACAGGATAGATGGAAGCACTGACAGGCGACAACATCCGGCCCTCCTGCACACACAGCCGTCCTCGGGTGTGTTGTAGTCTGGTGCATTTGCTGTGAACATAATAATACTGTTTTAATCATTTAAATTATATAGCTTAAAAAAATGCCATTTCATTTGTGTGTCTGCATCAGTTATTCCATCGACGGTTAACAGATTCAGACAAGCACAAAGTATTATTGTTACTAAATAAGAGGACAACTCTGCATTGCCTAGATTTACTGTTCCATCGATCGGTCAGCATAAATGGGCAATGACACAGTTAGATTTTCAATAATGTATTAATAATTCACAATAGGCACTCAGTATGTTAATCAAGATCAATGGTTTTCCACAAGGCGTTATTTTTGCCAACACATAACCCAAGGTACAATTCACCATAGATTTTGATTTTTTTTTTTTAGATCTTAAGTAATAACTTCACACTCACACTGTTATGTTGTCATTACTCAATTTAATCTCAAAATATCAATACATCATTGTTCGGAGCAAATGCACTTGACAGATAAAATAAATTCAATAAATAATATGAGTACTTGTTTATATTATACCTGACAACATCCTTGGCTTTCCTTGCGGCTTTTAGTTATTCAGTCATCTAAATCCGCCAATCGTATCCAAGGTTTCATGTTTTCTACACATGTAGTGCCCTCATAACGTCTTGAAGTTCGCTCAGCCCCCCTCATGTCTGTCACCTTGTAGCGGTCATGTCCTAATATTTCTGATACCTGAAATGGTCCTTTAAACAATGGCATTAGCTTGGTACTTTGACGTTCATTAGATTGGCTAGGTATTTTTAACACCACTAAGTCACCTACATTATATACTCGAGCTTCTTTACGCTTAGAATCGAACATTTCTTTTTGTTTATAGGCATTCGCTTTAATGTTTTCACTAACATTTTTTCTTAATAATGTTACATCGACTGATCTTTCTTCGTTGTCATTATCATCGTATTTGTCCGAATCTGTTTGAAGTCTATATCCAAAAAATACTTCACTAGGTACCGCTGAAGTCGTTTTATTTATTGTACTATTAATTCCTTGTTGAATATTTGAGATTTGTTGGTCCCATTTATTATTTTCAGTATTAGCGCCCATACTACGGAGAGCTTCAAGGATCGTGCGATTGTAACGCTCTACTTGTCCGTTAGACCTTGGTATACCGGTAGCTATCACATGGTGTCGAATATATTTGTCCTTGCAGTAATTTACAAATAGTTGAGATGTAAACGCACTGCCTGCATCACATACAATTCGCGACGGATTGCCGAACACCTTGAAGATTTTGTTCAATTCATTTATGACTACCAGACTTTTTGTGTTTCGAACGGCAGAAATAAACACAAATTTTGTAAATGAATCTACTGAGACTAGTAAGTACATATTTTTTTGTGTTGTTTTTACAAACGGACCTAAATGATCAATATGCAGTGTATGAAACGGTCGTGCATATTTTGGTATTGGAAATAATTTTCCTTCCTTTTTCCCTTGAATGTTTTTCGAATATATACAATTTAAACAGTTTTTTATATATTTACGTACTATCTTCCTCATTTTAGGGAACCAATAAAATCTTTTTATTCTCTCTATACTTTTGTCTGAAGCGAAATGTCCTAAATCATCATGATTTGCCCTAATTATTTGCCAGATACATTGCTTTGGGACTAGCCACCGTCTGCCGTACTCAGTTCTGCGATATACTTTATTACCTAATAATTCATACTCTTTATATATTTTTTTGTTTGACTCGGCATCTCCTGACTCCAAGGTTTCTCTAATAGTACAAATAGCTGAATCTTGTAATTGCACAGACAATAGCCAGTCCCCTTCTGTGATAGCCATCACACTTTCATTTGACGTGGAAAGAGCCGGGTCTTTAATTGGATTTCTACTTAAAGCATCAACATGTTGCATCTGGGTGCCAGGTCTATGTATTATATCAAAGGTAAACTCTTGAGTTAATAAAACCCATCTACCTATCCGAGAATTGAGATCTTGTTTGTTAATTGTGTACTTTACCGCATTGCAGTCAGTAATAATTTTAAAAGTAGAACCTAGTAAATTGTGTCGGAATTTCCGGAGTCCTACCACTATCGCTAAAAACTCTAGTTCGAATGAATGATATTTTTTTTCTTCGTTAGAAGTTTGCCTACTGTAAAAATGTATTGGCCTTTCTCCTTGATCAGTGATTTGCGTTAAAATACATCCTACACCATCTCTACTCGCATCAGTGTATAGTATCACCGGTAATTTAGGATCAAAAATATTCAAAGACGAATTTTGTGTCAACTCATTTTTCAAAGATACAAACGCTTTTCTTTCATCTACACCCCACATCCATGCAACCCCTTTTTTTAAAAGATTGGTCAAAGGTTTAGACATAATTGCACAGTTTTTAATAAATTTACGAAAGTAATTTATCAATCCTAAGAACTGTCGTACTTGGTGAACAGTTTTGGGTTCCGGGTAACTTTCTATTGCATTTAACTTTTTTTTACCCGGACGAACACCCTCATAAGATATTTCATACCCGAGAAAGTTGATAGATTTCCGAAAAAACTGGCATTTATCTAGATTTATCGTTAACCCGTTGGTTTCTAAGAGTCCTATAACTACCTCTAGTTGTTTGATATTCTCATCAATTGATTCAGTAGCAATTAAAAGGTCATCCATATAACATATTACTTTGTTAAAACGTAAATTTCCCAGAACAGTGTTCATTAGTCTTTGGAATACTGATGGAGCATTACAAAGACCAAAAGGCATCCTAGTAAACTCGTAATGCCCGTCAGTTGTTATGAATGCTGTTTTGGGAATAGAGGTCTCACTGACATTAATATGATAATATCCACTTTTTAAGTCAAGCGACGTAAAATATTTGCAACCACGTAATTTATCCATCAATTCATCTACGATTGGCATAGGGTATTTTTCTTTAACTGTTATTTTGTTCAAAGATCGATAGTTCACACATAACCTCTTCTCTCCATTCGCTTTATCAACAAGTATTACAGGACTAGCGTATGGTGAGCAACTATCCCTAATTATACCATTTTTAAGAAGATCGTTAATAATTTCTCGCGTAGCATTCTTTTCCGATTCCGACATCCGATATGGACGATGACTTATAGGTTTATTAGTAGTAAGTTCAATATCTAACTCAACGCAAGAGGTTTGACCTAATGTAGTTAAATCTTTAGCAATGACCCGAGGGTGTTTATCAAATATTTCATGAAGTCGTGATGTATGGTCAGATTCAGAGTTAAGCATAGCAGTTTCAATCAATGTCACTTGTTCGCTAGTGACTGGACAAAATACTAGACTATTCCCTACTCGTGTATACATAAGATTTTTATCTTCCGTAAAATTCCTCCCAATAAGTATTGGACACCCCGTTAGATCATCAAAAAGATACATTATAATATCGAGCTTTGCATCATCTATTTTGAGACTCACGCTTACCCCTTGAGTAACTTGTGAAATTAAATCTTTTTTAAACCCAGTCAACAAAATTGGCTCTTTTAACTCAAATGGTAACAAATTTAATCTGTGCGCTAGACTTCTAGTAATGAGAGAGCACCCACTTCCCATATCAATGAAAGCTTGATGTTTACATCCATTCATCTCTATTTCCTTAAAAAATTTATCTTTAGAGCTATTTACAGACACTAATTTAACCTCAGCATCTTTTTCAACCTTATGTTTGGGCTTATTTCTACATACATTTTCTACATGACCAATTTTTTTACACACATTACACTTAACGTTGGTTCCCAAAGGGCAATCGAATTTTTTGTGGCCTATTTCACCACAGCAAAAGCAAGTGTACGTATATGATGCACTACTCGATGATGGATCACTTTTACTTAATGTCTCGCCTTTCTTGTCTGAATATTTGGCAAGAAATGATCGAGATACTTGTTTGGAATTACTACTTTGCTTAATTGCAAGTTTTTGTTCTACTGGTACCGAAACTGAATAAGTTTTACCGTGTAAAAATGATGACAATTCGTCACAGTACCGAAAATTACCAGCTTCCGCAGCCGTACATATGTTTTTATCACCAATAGTCCCCACGATTATCGATATTATGTCTTGTTCGGAAAAAGATAACCTTAACCTATCTATGCGTCCCTTTTGCTCAAAATAAAATTCATACAGCGATTGACCTCCAGAAGGTTTAACCTGCATCAATTCTTTCAACATACAGTATACGTTCCGGTTTACTTGAAAAGTATCCAACATAACGTCTCGCCACTGCTTCCACTTCCAAGTTGTCCATCGTGTTTCATTTTTTTGAAGTGAATCATACCACGTTTTAGCGGTACTACGTAATTTTTGCAAGGCTTGATACTTTATTACACGATCGGACCACCCAAAGGCCCGAGCATTGGCTTCAACTACATTTATCCACATTTTGATATCGTCTACTAGAGGGTCAAATTCAGGTACAACTGAAGATAGTAAAACAGTTTGACTCACTGCAGGTGACGCACATCGTGCGCGTTTCACTTTCCTGTGTCTCCGACGATCCTCCTCCGAACTGCTGCTCGATGTCCGCGATCGCTTAGGGCTCGGTGTGCACGCGGAGCTGGATGACGTGGTCGAGGTTCTTCTAGTCTTTCGCTTCTTCGTTCTTTTACTGCTTCGCGGCATGGCGTGTTTTCAATCCCACTTCTGATGTAAGTAGACCGTCAATAAAGCACAAGGACACAATCACCAGGTATATTTTAAATCACAATGAGTTTAATATTAATTTATCCTACTTTTATTTCCAACTATAATATATATCACTTTACACTATAGAATACACTGCACTTTATTATAACACACTTTACACTATAAAATACACTACACTTTATTGCAATACACTTGACACTATAAACGATATATACAAGTAGAGTGACCGTTCTCTCCAAGTTCTAAATTCCAACTGTCCTAACATGCCACTTCCACACGCCACCTCGCCATTTACCAGTGCAGCCAACTATAAGGCACTGACCAATGGCGACACAGCTAACTAAGCAGACCTTCCGTTTTAAATACACTGGTAACAAGCTGACAACTTACTAAAATAATATACAAGTCAAATCCGTTCTAATAATAAGCATCTACAATGCTAATACAGATGGCGTTGCTATCGAAACTACACCTAATGACTTTTAGTCATGCCAATATATAATATAATAGGCTTCCACGAGCACAGGATAGATGGAAGCACTGACAGGCGACAACATCATGCTATTTAAAAAAAAAAAAATAACTACAAAATGTAATTATTATGAGCCGTGGTGTATGGTGGTGGTATGTCCAGCAGTGGACGTCTTATGGCTGCGATGAATGAATGATAATTATTATAAAAAAAACGATTAGCGCACTAATCTGTCTTTACACTCATCGTTTTTTAAACACATATGCATATTGTTGAAACGGTAACAAAGGCAAAGTAAACCGAGGGTACCTAACCCTTTAATAAATAGAGATATTAGGTAATAGGCGAAATTCAACATAAAAGTGTAACGTTTGTGAACGAACGCCCGCCCCAGGCGCCGCTGCTTTGAGAAGGAAAATCAATATTTTCAGTAACAAAACACCCAATGGGAGGATTAATTAAAACGCTTAATTAGTTTCGTTTATCCTCGAAACCTATCAAAAACAACCCATCCCGTTTGCTGATTATATCGAGATATTGTTCTTACCTTCATAATATTGCCGGGAGTCTCTCTCATTTGAGATATTACGGAGGCTCGACGCGCTCTTTACCACTATTATAGTTCCTGTACTCGAAGGTTCACAATTTAAAAAAAATGTAAATGTTCCTGATGAAGCTTTTAACAATAAGTTTATCGAAAGATTTCAGGTGCGATACTTAGTAAAGCTAACATAACAAAACGCTCGATAATTAGGAATCAAAGAAAATAAAAATATTGGTTCCATTATTATGGGGGGGGGGGGGGGCAGCACTTATGCTATTTCCGATGGTACTCCAGTAGCAGGTCATTTTGAGACTGGCATTGCAAGGCCACCGATTTGGTTGGCGTTTAAGGAAACCTTAAAACCAATCCATCATGCGAAATCAATCATCGATCAATTGGCGATCACAATCATGTTTGATTGTGATCGCCTACTTATGTCTTAGTCATGCTTTACAGTATATTGTAAGAAACCGAAGAGACTGAGTGCCACAAATTCATCCTAGTGTGGTGTAGTCGATTCAGGGCACGTGGCACTGTAATATTTTCTGGTAATTAATTACTTCAGAAATATATAAATACATTATGAATGTATAAAACACGGGAATTACTCACGTAATAAGTCAGAGGGTTCCGACTATTGTTTTAATCACATTCGGTGGATTCTTCTATGGACATCAATGCCCCCCCCCCCCGCCCCCCCATTGCTAGCTATGTCCAGCTGTGGACGTCCTATGGCTGATATGCTGATGATTATGGTTAAAAAAAATGATTAAAAAAACTATTTTCAGCTTTAAAGTAGATACCCACACGTATCAACTTGAATATTATGTTTTTTTTACATGTCCTATATTATTCTACCATTGGTACTTAAACAAGTCAATTCTACGTTAAACTCATTAGCGTTTATAGATAATTAGGACGCGCATAAAATACGTGAAACCATAAAAATACGTTCGTGATTAATAAGTTAGCGGATTTATCATTATCTTTTTATCCCGATAATGAAACTTCCAATTACTTAGTTCAAGTGATTCCCTTTCACTTGTGATCCATTAATTGTTAATTATCACCGTTTGTATATTAAATACTAACATATTGTTTGATCTAATTGTCGGTATTACAAACAGGTAATGTTAATAGTATACTAATTAATGCGATGAATATACTCAAAACGGATAAGTACAAATAGGTGATTATCTGTTTGTTTAAGTTTGTAACGCGGGCGGCGTGCGGGGTAAATATTTGTCGGCAAATACCTAATCTTGGATGAGTTGCTTGAGCCGTGTAATTATAGTGAGAGAGGTATTTAGCAATAGAGTCCCGATCGCTTTTCAATATAAACAGAATAAGGTTAACAAAATTAACAAATGAAGACTAATTTCATCCTGTGAAAAAGAACACATTTTTATTAATTTAGGTTTTTGTTCGAAGATCAAACATGTTAATTTGCCAACTACTGCGTGTTCGAAGGTTTTCTTTGTGGGTCAACCGACGGCCCTGTGCGCTACTATCCCTTCAGACATCACAGACCATCAAGTGAAATATCATTCAAATGCTAGAATATGGCCCGTGATACGAAACATTCATGAGTATAAACTGAATTAAATATTTTGTATTATTATAAATATAATTTCAAAAATTAAAGTATATTAGTGACCCTTATTTTAAAAATGTAAAATAGACGCTTATTATACGCTTGTTAAAATACAACAATTTACAAACCCATTTCGGTCCAAAGTCTCAGTTTTCCATCACTGTTTACCCCTGAAAGGCTTCGTATTGCCGCTAATGGTCATTATATTGTTGCAGTTACCCGTAATCGTTGCCGATTTACATCCGATGGCCGATTGTGATCCCTCACCCTGCACCCCTACCTTTTCAATTCATATCTATTGTAAACAATTTAACATTTATAACTTATGGATCTATGTACGTTAGTACCTACCTGTACCACGAAGAACTTTCGTCAAAATATTCGGTTCGCCATCGTGTCAAAAATGTAACAACGTACCTTTTGAACGTAGGTACGTACGCACTATTAATGCTCAGTATCACAGTTGTACTAGATAAATAACAGTTAGTCATGAGTTTTATGATCATAAATCATTATGATTTTCCATCTTACCTCAGTTATACCCTGGAATAAAACATGACTATGTTTATCCCGGAAAGGTACAGTTCCCGTGGGATAATTGAGGTAGCGGAAAAGTCGTTATCCACGCGGGTAAAACCGCGGGGCGTTACCTATCTTACATAGGTCATTTCAAATATTTTTATATGCTAACATATATACATAAACATATTAATTAAAAATAAAATGTGAAATGTTTTGTGCACTTAAAAATACATATTGTGCTGTGTATAAATATTGATAGGGTTTTTATTTATTCACAACAACTCTTTACAAAAACTCTGCATAATATAAGCCTGTACCATTTTGTTCTATGCCTATCGGTTTTTAGTTAGTTGATATTAAAACTGTTTTTTTTTTTTAAAATCCGCTTTACCTGTCGTCTATCAACCTCATTATCCCTCACTACGTAATGAGACGACCTGCTTCCGCGGTGACTGCTCCCCGAAGACTATTCCGTAATTGGTATCGGGCGCAAAAGTCCTTAAATTTTACGATTTCTTCATCCACCTAAAGCTTGATCTAAAATAGATTTCTCGGCTGAGTTAAATTGTGACGTTTAAGAAACGTTTGATTTTCATATTGATTTCAAGTAAGGAACTTATTTTCCAATCGCTAGTAAAGTGCCACAGAGCGGTGTCTTTGAATCTACCACTCACAATGTTGGGCAATCCAAAATAATGGACACGTAAATATATAAGCTATAACAAAGTTCCTGATGATCTTTCGGTTAAGTCTTATCCTGTACACGGACCCTTACTAAAGACACCACGTAAAGTTGTGTGGCCCTAGCGAGTTTAAAAAAAATTAAAACTTGTCACATACGCACAAACATTTATTTATATATTTATAATTTACACAAAACATAAAGGAATTCCTTGTTACTGAAGATAACCTGGCAGCAAGACCACTAGCGACCACTAAGAGCAAGAACACTGTGATGATCCAAGACAGGAGAGAGCGAATGAGTTTGGAAACCGATATCATCGCTTTGCTAATTTGGTGGTTCGCCCCCACCTCAGCAATGTTCATTGTGTAACAGTGCGTATTGTACGTAGTCGAATACTAAATGACTAGTCCATGGATATTGTCTGAAGGTCGTGTCTAGTTTGAGGTGGTGGTCACTCGATAGACCATACTCTTCCACGTGCTGCTGTCTTCGGCGGTCTTGGACCCGTAATATCAATAGAAGCTTAAATTATTATTGTGAGTTTAAACCTTCTCGGTCGATTACTTCTCAATATCTATGATGGTTAATCTTTGGATGACGGTTTAAACTGCCCCTTAAGTTAGGGTGGAGTTCACCAAAATTAAAACGTCCGATTAACAATTAACCGTCGGTTAACTGTATGTGGTAATCGGACGTTTTAAATTTTGGTAAACACCATCCTTAAACGGTCAAACGGGGTCAGTTAAACTATCGTGTAGAGTTTAAACTAGTTTCAAATCAAAATGGCCACTCTGTGAACAGCTGTTTGTACGTCATATCTTTCAGATGATTCCAAACAAGTTGCATTAATAGCTTTGGTTATCGGCAGATCAGTTAGTGACTTTACTATGTCCGACCATCGGGTAGGAGCGCGACCGCGTGGTCTCTTCCCGTTGACCTGCTCGACTATCATCAGCTTTTCTCTCATATAGTCAGGGTTCTTTTTAGCGGCGTGTCCGAAGTGTTTGAGTATACTAGTACGTTGGAAACAGACAGCCGACGGCCGTGTGGTGAATCCGGCTCCCCGAGGATAGACGTGTTAGTTCGTCGTGCAGTTCATGGAATTCGCAACATCCGCCTCAAACATCACATTTCAAAGGCATCGATTTTTTATGAAGGATTGTGATTATTGTTTGCTATGGTTATCTATTTCTGTTTATGTATTGTTAATTTAAATTGAAAGTAATATATAGTAAAGTATTCGTTCTCGTCAAAATAATTCAGTGGTTTTGGTGGTTCTATGAACCGCTTTACCGTATAATAACGTAGAAGATAGGAGGCCGAATCGGGATGGATATATTCCGCGCCGATTCACCACCCCTCAGTTACAATTCGGAACTCTTTGTATCGCGCTCTATTAAAACTTATAACGAGGGAGTTCCTAACACAAAACTACGCATTGTTATATGGAATTGTCATGAAAGGAAACGTCTTTACGCATAACGTAAGTCACGTTCCATTTTCTGCTTTTTGCCAAAAAGGAATGTTTTAACGAGCGACCTAACCAGGTGCATTTAAAGACGTGCATTCAACTCGTAGGCTTTGATCAATCATGCGAACCAAAAGGTTTTTGTGGCGGTTGAATGGGACTCTTCGATGGAGGGTGAGGTTATTTGGTTCCGTCGCGACGACGTTCGCGAGGACGTCTGCCGACATTAGCCACGTTGAAAGATTACGTCTTGGGATTACCTACCTTTTAAGTATGTTTTAGCATTTAATCTTGAACCGATTTGTTGTCATTGAATGTCGTTTGCAGTCGCCGATCGAATAAACGTACCTTTGACAACTCTCGCTGAACAGTTCTTAATATATAATGAAAGATATATATTAATTATGAATAAATGAAGATGTAAAATAGACTTTCGTAGTATAAAACTATGACGAAGACTGTATAAGGACTTGGTATAAGCTTGCAAGTAGGAAATCTTTATAATACATTTCTTGCATGTATAAGGAGTACTTAACTGATTTCGATGATTTTTAATGGAATTAATCTGCATCTATACTGATTACTGATGACTGAGGTATACCGAACACGGTATACCGATTAAATACCCACTTCCTTTTTAAAATAGCGAAAATTTACTTTACCGCTGTAATAAACTCCGTACATTCTTGTCATTTTAAATAAATAAATGGAATAAAATATCAAATTATTGCCCAAAAATAAGCTCCGGGAGACATTTAAAAATCAACACTAATTGATAACATTCTTCCTACTTCCTTTACTAAAAATGCACTCCCATAAATCACTTGAGTCATTTTAGAGCCATAGGGTATGGATAGACTCAGCATAAGTTTTGTTTGCATTTGTAGTAAACGAAACGCTGTTTTGCAGTATACCTCTTTGTACACGGAATACGATCTTTGCCGAGGTCCATTTTATATGGATAAACTTAAAGCTGGATTTTTGTTTTTAATTTATTTTACTCATAAATGTTTTTCACTGAAGTAAATTTTTGATAAATCGTTCCAGAAAAATATAATAAACGTCGGCTATCGTGTTCGACCTGTCTCGGTTATAGCGCTTGGAAGTTTTTAAATTAAATTGAATCAATATTATGTCCAAACAGTGTACCCATAAATACTTACACCTAAGTTTTACTTATTCTGTTTTTCCGAGTATAGGTTGATAGACGTATTTATTATAATTTTAAACCCTCATATATTTCGCTATAGAATTGGTAAAAAATTAAGAAAGTTTTTAAAGGAATCCAGTACTTCTTCTTCTTCTCTCAGCAATATGCGTCTACTGCTGGACATATGCCTCCCCTATATAGCGGAGATTTGCCAATACTCGCCACGCTTGGCAGGCGGGTTGACGAGCGCAGTATGATTTCCAATTCTCCAATCAAGTACTAAAAGGCATCAATTGGCAACAATCGGTTAATTACCAGGCGGCTTTAAATGAAAGGCCGAATAATATGAATAAAATACAATTATCTATTACGCACGGATCTCCGCCGCCGGGAGTGACGTATTATTTACTGTCGATAACAATGTTTGAAACAATACGTGCGAGAAAAGACGTAGTGAAGGGGAAGCGAGTCAACGCGAATTTGTACCGGAGCCTTTGCCGTCGGCGGCAGGCTTACCGGGAACGACACGGCTAAAGCCTTATTTTTGTGTCTGGCCGGCGCCTGTCAGCCCGTGTCGTCGCGCTCAAAGCCATGTGAACATATAGGATCAAAGTGTTGTGTGCCCCCCGCGCGCGCGAGCGTTACGTGTCAACACCGCGTATTTCACTCTGGGACGTTTTATTACATTACTTATTTATAGAGATAGTGTGAAAACACCCTTTAACTTCATTAATCATGCGGCCGATTCGTTACTGTTCACTCGTTCCTCGCCGCGACCGACCCCGCGGTGACTCGTCCAGGCCGTGATACGGGTTCACTATTATTGTAATGTGTTCATACTAAACTGTTATATTATTCCTGAGTTTAAACTGGACATGACTTATGATAGTTCTTATTTAGGCTAGGTCTTACATATATTGGTAGTGATTATCTTATTCAACCAAAAAACTAAAACTGCGAAAAAAAGTATTGTTCAAACATTTACGGCTTTTCATAGTAGGTATATAGTTTTATTTTTATTGAGGAAATGAAAAAAAAAGATACGAAATAAAACTACGTGCATTTATTAAAACTCGTCTAATATTAGAGATAGCGTCGACGATAGATAGCGACGGCCACGGTGGCCGTCTAAGAGATTAAGTCTTGATTTTAAAAACTTTTAGAGAATATTAGTTGGTTGGTTGGAACATTGGTAAATTGCCAATACATTTGGCTGAAAACGGTTTTATTTCTTTATTCCTGCATAGTCCTATGTGTTAGGTACTTCTTGTTACTACTACGCGCTGAATGTCATTTACTTTCTTCCACATCTACATTGTGTGATGTTCAGGTTTGCCATTTGCTTAATATGCAGCTTTGAATCTGTTCAGCTTAATTTGTTGGAAGTCCTACTTGTCTTATAAAGTTTCAAAAAAATATAAGAACAGCTCATAAAGTCTAATTCTGATGAACAAAATCTGATTTCATTTAGTAATTTATTACTGGTAAAATATTTTTTAACGACCTTGTTATTCTATTATCAATTGTTTCGCTCTAACAACAAATGCACTTGAACTGCACCAGAAGAAAGGAAATTAACATGTCTGAAAATATGATAAGTAATTTTTTTTTGAGCTCGCAGGTCATCTGTGAAGTATATTTTTGTAATAGTTTAAGTCAACAGATGTTTCTCTCCCCTTCTGTCCATAAACACCAGCGAGCCTCTATATTGTCATCTGTTAACCTCAGGAGCCCAAGGTTGTCAACTTTGATTGTCAATATCACGGTCGTATGTTCGATTCCCACCCGCGGCCTGAGCTTTCGGTGACCACAACATCGTTATCGAACCCACAGTATGGTGTACGGCGGTAGGGTATTTTCCAGTACCCGCGTGCTTCGCTACCATACTTAGGTTTTGAAACACTGTCACCAAACACAACGTATGTTCAGACAGCAGTCCCTGAGAGCCAGTGAATATTCTAGATCAGCATGACCACATCGTCATTGGTCGTCATCATACTTATCAAAAGCTATTGTGAGTAAAAAGTTATCGTGTGTGCCAAAGGTTTATTGCCCCAAAATCGCAATTCCCTCACCGCGCCACGCGCCCCGTCCACAGCGAACGCACAGAAACAGAATATTACAAATAAAAATACGTTATTGTCACGCACAAAAAGTAAACATGTCCATTCGGACTCTCATCACTTCGGGAACAATGAAACGTAATACGTAGGGGCCAGCTATCTTCCGCCGGCCTCGAGTGCAACACTAGCAGATAACGGTGACCGAGCCATAGAACAACAAAACACGCAGTAGGCCTAGTTGCAACATTTGTGCATATTGCCAGTTATTATAAAATAAAATAATCCATTAGCCACAGCAATATAATACAGTATATAATAATAGTTACAGTAATAGCAATATATGAAACGAAAACGTGATGTTATAAAATCGAACATTAATGGTAAAGTTCAGTAAACAATCGTTGTATTGTAATAACGTTCCAATCTACTTGCAACTTTTTGTTATATAAATAACTCAAATGTTCGCTAAAGGACATCTTCGTGATATATGCGTTATATATTTTAAAAATATTTTTAATGGTATTTTCAATGCCACCCACGCTGAAGTTGTGTTTTGTTGGAATCACCATCTATATTGTTCTAGAGCTAGGTAACGATCAGTTGTAGTAGGTGACGAACAAAAATTATCGTTTAAGATTTGCAGCTATATCTTAACAGGCAAGTTTTTTGTTGACCATACGTATCTAACTCTTGTAGAAAGTTAGCTTACTGTGTTTACATTGCGATCACGTCAAACAATGGGGCGCCATAAAGTTGTTCGTATCGTGAGGGAACAATTCTTCTACTTTGTTAAGGATGAGTTATGGGATGAAGGACATTGGCGATTACGAGCGATTAACGCTTAGTGTTGTTGTCTGCTAACAGATCTGTGTCGCGTGGAAAGTTAGAATATAGGGAATATGAAACGTACGCACGTTTTTACTTCCCCTGTCCAATATGCACTCAGCATTTATTATATATATATATATATACCAAATTTAAAAGAGGAAGTAAATTTATATCGCAATTTTTAAAGAAAGAAACATGTTTTTTGCATATATAAGCTAAACGATTACACTTTTAGTGTATTATTATTAAATACCTGTTTAGTACGTATTATTTTTTATGTTAAATTAAACTTATTGTTCCAGTCAGCGTCTGCGCAAGCGGCGTTGCAAGCCGCCCAGGCGATATCAAACAGCGCCGGGGCGGCCCTAGTAGCCGGGGCGGGCGCCGCCTTGCAACCTGCGAATGGCGGGACAGAAATACAGGTAATACCAACAAAATATATCATATACATTTTTTAATCTTACATTGCCGGTCTATAGGATACAGTATTGTAAAATTTAGTATATCATTGTAGTATACCTGTATAATATGTTAAATCTTCATAAGGTATCCTTTTAGATATTCTATCTGCAGTAGGTAGCCTGGTGACCTGTGTCACAGGTTTTTCAAGCTATTTCAGGCACCAGCCTCTCACAAAGTCAGGGTTTTATAATTTGTATTTCTTAAGATATATATTTTATCATAAGAAACCTGTTATGAGCTAAATATACCTTTTATGAAAGAACTTTTTGATTTGATTCCTACTTCTCTACTGACAGTATTTTCGATTCTAATTATTATACCATTAAGGAAATAAAGTTCATTTACATCGCTAAGTATCTTACGGACCGTGTCACAAACGATGTATACTACTAGACTATCCTTACAAAAAAGATCATGTCTTTCTGATTAAGTGCTAAATTATATATTATAAATAATGTCCATTACATTCACCCGTCGTTCGGTCTCATGTCGAAACCTTAAACCGAGCGATTACAAAGGCCTCCTTAATAATGTACAAGCTCTTTCCCGAACCTGATTCGAGTATTCTCTGAGGTGAGGTCGGCGCGAGCGCGGTGTATCCACGGACCGCTCCCATTTCACGTGCTGTGTAATTGTTTCTAATTATTACTTGATCGCGATGTAAGAATATGTCGAATGACTCTTTGCTACTATTTGCCCAGTTTATGTCATTTTGTTAAATATGGCTCGCCTTAGTGTCGAGAAACGTCTGCTCTTACCGTTATCTTAAATAACTTATGCAATTTTTTATCTTTACATTTTTTGATCATGCTGAGTGTGTGTTGTGTATACTTGTGCACTATACGTGTGCACTTGGCAAATTTTAATTATACAGGATACAAATTTTAGATTCAGATTCTTTAATTAACCTTATAAGTATGACCGTTATATTAGCCAAGTCAATATACAATGCAGGATATATTAAATTAAATCTGCTACCGATGCTAGTTCATTTTATTATAATTAAACAGGTATAAGTGACACTCTTACACATTAATATTAACTATTACTAAAACACAAATATCTGTAGTTAGATGAAGAAGTACGGTTTCGCTGCGAAATTTTTGGTTATCGAGAAGTCTAATATTTATCTTTATCATTATTTAACTGTGGATTGACAGAAGCGTCCAGAAAGATTAAGTATCTTACCTCTGTATCACTTTCGAATATAATTTAAATCATAATATGGAGTTTCACAAATCTGGTTGTAGCGAGTATTCCCCGTGGATTACCGAGCAGGTGTTGGTTGGTCGTTGCAGGCGAGCGGCGCGGCGTCTGCGACAAGACGGATCGCCCGATTGTCGCCTCGAGGTTACAATGCAGATGCGATATTGATAATACAGTGCGGGTAGGAAGCGGAAATCTTGAGCGAAGTTATTATGATAGCAGCTCTTATTACTCATGTTAACAGTCATCTTGCATACATTGAAAATATGTTTTAAAGTTAATATATTATTATCAGAAAATATCAAATTTGTTTTTTTTCTATACTAATATTATATAGAGGAAAGATTTGTATGTAATATGTTTGTAACGAATTGGCCTTAAAAGTACTGGACCGATTAAAAAAAATATTTCACCATTGGAAAGCTACATTCACCCTGAGTAACATAGGCTATATTATATTTAAATTAGGGATTCTTATAATTTTTAATTGTTTTACCCGTGCGAAGCCGGAGCGGACCGCTAGTTAATTGTAAGTTTTGTCGGAGTTATGGTGAATGTTTTGCAGTTTGTATAATGTACTGCCTGTTTCACATACCTCCGCAAACATAGCTCATGAAATACACAAGTTATATAAGTGATTCTCAACAAAGCTTTGGCAAAAATGTTAATAACACCTGATGCGTGTTGAGTGAATGCCTCCGCAGTCGCAGACAAAATGTTTCTCAGAATACCTTCATCACAATGCACTATGGCAGAAATACAAATTAAGTAATAAACACATTTATAAGAACCGCATTAGTCACCAAATAAATTATATTCTTAATAAATTTAAGCAAAATATATTAATATTATTTACCACGTGAGTCCTAGTCGGTTTGTTACATTACAAAATATATTAGTTAATATTTCGAAGACGTCCTTTCTTAACGATACAATTTAAGATGTACGTCTCAATCCCTAGACAATAACACATCAAAACAGATCGCTTACAAACTTGCAACAAGCCCCACCTGGATTCCCATCAGGTTCAGACCACACCACACTATATCGCTGGCAGTACACCCCCAACTGCATTAAGTTCCTCGTATCGTAGGCGTCATTGGGACTTTAACTGTCTCTGATATTTTCTTGCTTACCCTTAGCTTTGTCAGTGTTCACATCAACTCTCAATCTCGGAACAGGAATATGAATTATTCTTAAATGATGCTAGTTGTAACGTTCATGTTTTGGCGGGTCACTAGGTTTTGGAAGTGAAATAATTAGATGTTAGAATTTAAATAAAACTAAAACGATTACGATTGTTATTGTACCATTCGCCGTAATCGATAGCCTGATTATGTGCAGGGTTTTTAAACAAAAAAATATGGTATATATAGATACATACATTAAATATAATATTAAAAAAGATGATTTCATTAATTTATGTGCCGGTCTTATATGTGTTTGCCATTTGGGGTAGAGTTAGGGTCTGTGGGGGTCGGCAGCTATCAGTTTGTTCAGAGACTGGTTTTCGGCCGAGCGATTGTTGGGGCGTAGGGTATCCAGAGTGCAGGCATTGATTTTGCACAGGAAGTAAGCATCGCTTTTCATCGGGGCAGTGCTCTCAGTATTCAGGGAACTTTCCCCCTAAGACTTGTACCTTAAGTTAAGTTAATTAAGTTTTATATGACCGGTTTAAAGGTTTTATTTTCATCATCGTCTCAGCCATAAGACGTCCACTGCTGGACATATTGATTTCCACAAGAAGGTCTAAAAAAATAGCGATGTAAAATTGACCTTTATTCGCTTGATCGATCTTTCCACATCCAGTGATTTCCTCGCTAAAAGTTAGCGTTATTGACGAACTTTCGTGATGGGTTCCAGTAAAAAAATACATTTTTAGCAACTAATTAGCAACAAAGAAGCAACAAATTTCGGTTTTTTTTTAATTTGCTAATTTTCCAGCGACATTTTTTTTAGACCTTCCACAAGGACCGATTGGAAGCGGCCCGCATTTAGCCCTTGCGATCTTGGTCAGATCGCATGTCCACCTTGTCAGTGGCCGTCCTATTTTGCCAGTCGGTGGTCTCCATTCGAGGTCCTTTCGGCCCCCAACGGCCATCAGTTCTTCGAGCTATGTGCCCTGCCTACTACCACTTCAATTGCCAATCCGGTGAGCAATGTCAGTTTTCCACTTTCGTTCTTCCACGAATCTCCTAATTTCTGATTAGATCGAGTAGAGAAACCCCGAGCCCTCCTCTCGTTCGAGCTCGTTGTGTTTTATTTTAACATGTATTTAATAGGGTCTAGTCTCTTACTATATTGTTTAATGTATCTTATTATACATTAACTTACATGTGTATATTCTAAGAAATAGTTTAAAAGAATATAAAAATAATTATGATTTTTAGTCCTTTTGTAGTGAACGTAACAATAGACGTAAAGTGATCTCCCGAGCTGACTCTTACTAGTTTGTGTGTTCCCAGGGCGGCCCCAACACGGTGCTGCGCGTCATCATCGAGCACATGCTGTACCCCATCGTGCTGGACGTCCTCTACTCCATCTTCCAGCGCTACGGGAAGGTGCTCAAGATCGTCACATTCACTAAAAACAGTAAGTGTTTCTGCACTTTATAACAATACAACATATTTCTATATTCTACGATATTTACTCTTTATGTGCATCGATTTTGTAATAATCTACGGATCTCCTCATTTCTGATTCGATCACGTAGAGAAACCCCGAGCATAGCCCTTTCCATAGCTCGTTGTGCGACCCTGAGCCTGCTCAGAAGGTTCATACTCAGAGACCACGATTTCACGCGAATGTAATACGATAAACGATTTGAATGCCTTGTTGTTGTCTAGTGTTGGTTATTGCTACTTTTAGATATGAATACTTGCTTATTATAACAAACCAGCTGTTACCCGTGTAGACTACTCGTATAGTTTTCTCGTTATCAAACATTTTTCCTTATATGCCTTTGTGCTACTCCAGATTATAATTTTAATTCACATCCGTTCAGCCGTTTTTTCGTGATTGAACAACATACATTCAAGAATACAAACTTTGACATTCATAATATTAGGATAAATTTAAGTCAAACTCTTGAAAAACATAAACCTCTAGCGCACAGTAGTAACGTTAACATAACGGTAACACCGAAACAAGAGTACTGAAATATAATTTACTATAATAAATATTTTTTGTTGATCATTTATGTCTAACGAGTTAGCAGGATACATAAAACTGCAAGTTAATTTATCATCCAGATGTATTCTGTAATCAGCGTTACACTGTTCGATAAGCCTTTTATCGCGACGGCTTTGTATCCACATCGTCCCGACGGGATTACATCGCTAATACAACTATTAATATATCGAATCGCGGGGGCTTTAAAATTAATTTCCTGGGCATTATAGTGATAGATGTACCAAACAACGCGCAGCCTAAATCCAAGGGCGCAATCCGTTTAAAATTTAAATCGTACCCTCATGCATATCCTAAATAAATCCGGCATACAGGAGGCAGGCAGGCAACAGTAGGTACATATTTGATAAGCCCCGCGCCGCTTGCGGGCGGAGCCGAAGCCCCGCGCCGCTGCCGCTGCTCTCTCCCAGCTAATTATACTTCCACCTAGCCGAAACCTCAAATCAACTTTTAAAATGTCGACGGTTACCCTCGGGGCGACTTGATGAGGTAATGCGCGGAAAAACGAATCCGGCAGGGATGCTCGCGTGCCTCGCTTTGTATTACCACGAGAGGATATTTTTAGGAAGAAGACCAAGGACCTCTTTTTTGGAAGTCGGTTAAAAATAGCTTTTATTTGCTAAATTACCTATCCTTTATCAAAATATATCGCGATGACGACAGATGCGCTAGAATTGTGTATTACTCCAAAAGAAAGGAGATTAATGAGTCTTAAAATGTGATTAGTATATTTTTGAGGCGGTATGACTTCTGTAAATTACAAATTTGTAATATTTTGAATCGACAGGATTTGTCCCGCCCCTTCCGCTTGTATACACCCGCGCGCCTCTGTGATGTCATCGGCACTTCTTAAAACCTTTACATTTTCTCACGTTTCTCACAAACGATTTGGAAATACCCTTTCTTATTAAGTCCCTTAATCTCAGTAGCATTCAGCCATTAACTCCACCTTTGCCACAGCAGCGGCGAGCGCCGAGCGGCGGGCGGCGCGGTGCGCGGTGCGCGGCGGCGGCACCTTGACTAATGCACCTTTTCCAATTTCCGAACCCTACGGTCTGCTTTTAACAACATCCATCATTGTCCAATTGTAAAAAGCTTTTGTCCCCGCAGCTTCTGAATATTCATACGGCCGTCTAACTCGAAACATTTAACTAAACAGAAGCGCTGCCGTTCATCATCCGAGCGTCCCACCGAACTTTCCTAATGTGATACATTTTGCGTTCGTTTGGGGATTTTGTTTTGTCTGGTTTAGCGTGTAATTATTGTATTTTACTAGCTTTTATAGTTTATCACAACAGAAAGGTTTTCAGTAATGCTCACAGATCAAGTTTCACATAATGAGGGTTCCGTAGAGCCTAGGCAAATACCTAGTGAATTCCTTTCTTCTAGGCTTGTGTGTTAAATCTTTGCCCACGTCATCACTTAACATCATGTGACACAGTGGTCAAACGCAAGCTAGTTATGCTTAAAAACAAGCATTCGTAATATTTTAAAAAATATGCATGATTGTTTTTCTGTCGAAGTATGTCTCTTTTTATACATACCTACATTTATTTTTGGTGTTGTTGGAAATCAAACTGATATACAGTTGAGATCTGGTTAGAGCGGTGTCATATCAATAAACCGGGGCAAGAGTGTGCGAATGCTCATTTGTAAAATGTATCAATCTTTACTGAAATTGTACTGTTTCGTGGGAAGCAAACACACCAAACTACGTTCCAATTCACACCTTCAATACACCAGTATGTTTGCAATGTGTTGTATATGTTTGTCTGAACTTTGTCAAAGTTAGCCCCGGTAACACTTCCTGAATTTGGCCGAAACCGTTGGGATACTTAGTTACCGGCTTCCTTACGAAAAGTAAATATGTGATTTCCCCCATATTGCGTAGGTATACAATACCTTACATAATCAACTAGTCGTAAATTGTGCTTTGAATTTATTACCCTTATTCGGGTTCATAATTATTTCATAACGTCAAAAGTTAGTGCAATAAATATTCTATCAGGTTTATACTTATTGCGTTAATAATGAAAGCGGGGTAGAGGAAATGTTTGCGCTGCGGTCGAGGGCTGTGAGCGGCGGCCGCGAGCTGACGAGAAGGTCGCCATCAAACCGGCTCCTAATCCCGAAACAAATCTCAATGAAGAGCGCGGAGTCCCCCTAATCCCACTCTCCCTGCCCCCGTCCCTGACCCTCACCTCCTCGACCGCCCCGATTGGCTTTATTAAGGTGTAGCAGACCGCTACAATTATTATGCGTCCCCTGTTTGCGGTAGGTATCGTGTCTGTATCGTCGTTAGATTTCCTTAATTAAGGATTTGATTCGACGACGGATCATCTTTGCGCCGTCTTAGTTTCCATTATACGGCTTACCTTCTCCGGCGCTGTGACACGTGCGTCGGTTAGGTGCTTCAATATTTGCTCTTTACATACCGACTTGACAGTGGTTAGAAACCTTACTGAAGGCAGTCATGCAAATGCAACTATGTTTTCGTCGTGCGAGAATTCCTGCAATTTGTTAGTAGTGTCAGGTCGGTTGAAACGGCGTGTAAATTGCGAACGAGCGCTCATTCAGACCCGACGAGAACCACAGATTTAAGGCATCAAATTATTCAGTAATCGGCCTGAGGACAGACGGCCCCCCGCTTAATATGATCATAGCAAAGGCGACCGTATACCAAAGAATGAAACGAGTCTTACGCTATTTTAATATCACCACAACTTCCATTTCGTGCTTACGCTGACGATTAATATTCTATAAGCTAATTGCGCGTATTCCACTTGAATTTTTAATGGAACATAATGAAGCGCGCACGCCGCGGATTGATTGAGATTTGAATTTGTTGCGCGCAATCGGAGCACCCTTTATTGAGTTAGCACTCGAATATTTCAAAGTAAATAATTCAGAACAAAGGGGTGACTGGTGACTGCGACTTATTCTGAAACAACTCGGATTTACTCGTGGCCTGCATACAACTTTTTATGTAAATACGAAGTTTCCTACTTGGATAGAACAAACGATTCATAAATTCTCATGCTAAATGGCTGTTCAAATAAACAAACGCTGCAGACGACGTGATTGCTTTCTGGGGTCGGAAGTAATAAGTGAGTCTGTTTAAACAATGTTATAACATTTAATTGATTTAATTCACTTCTAAATGTAAGACTAAATAATTAATACCCGGTTGTTCAGCACAACTACAACCATTTTAAAGAAAATATCTATCTTCATTTGCGCGCCATAAAAGTCTTTTTGCTTATTCAGTTCGTAATTACATAAAAACTCCAATTTGCGGTAAGCCTTTTATGTATTCCATTTTAACGGTCCCAAATGGTTCGCACGGGGAAAATATGGGGCCTTAAAGAGCATTTAACTATGTATGAAGGAGACACCGCGTTACTTTTAATTTACTCCGACGTTTCTTGTCTTGAGCGGTCCTACTCTCTATGTTTATTGGTGTCGGAGGAACGAACAGGCCGAGTCGGTAACAAATAAAATATTTTTTTCGCGCTAAAATATTGTTCGAGTCGCCGTAATCTTTGTAAGCCGTTGATGGCGATGTTTCCTTAAAAATTTCACAATTGGAATTCAAATGAACTTGATTTTCATATTCTCAGTTAAAAAAATATTTAAATAACTAAAGAAGCATGTCTGTTGCCAAATGCATTTAGAGATGATAAGAACGCCAGTTTTTTATAATTTGAAACCGTCACAGTCACTGTTATAAAATGTAACCCTAGAAACGAGATATCAACCGTATTAGACGTTAGATATTAACTCTCAATATTTCGGCACTGTTCTATACAAACGCGATTACGAGTTGGTTTATGTACCGCGTTCTCTCTCTGCAAGTTCGGCGCTAACCACAATACTTACTAAGGTTCATATAATGTTGGAGCACCTGCCATACTAAGCCACTTTACCGCTGTAGCTACCGCGTCGACACTTTGAAGGTGACAAGGACATCTAATGGTGGTCTATGCGGCCAGCGCAGGTGTTGCCTGTTGTCCGACTTGTGTTGCCTAAAAATGTGAATTTATGTGCTCGAACGGCGGACGGCGGACGGCAATGATCGCCGGCTCATGCCTTAAATTAGGGGTTTTAACGCTTATCCTCTGGCAGTAAATAGACTCCACGACGAACTATATTACTTGCGGGTCCATTCCCGGTTCAATGTGAGAACATTTAGGGCCCCACATTGTTTATAGTTGTTTTTCTGCTTAATGTGCTTATTTTTACTGCCGTCTTTATCGCAGGCGGAGATAGTACACTTGTGTTATTCATGGGGCAAACCACTTCAGAAGCTTTTATTAAGAACTATACGTTTTTCAAACCTCGCTAAAATAGTATCACTTGAACATAAATATTGAGGGCACTAAAAACTTTGGATATATTGTAAAATCTAATGTTAGCGATTTATTTCTTTAGCATAGAATCGACAGTGAAGCTTCAAGACGATATAAGCAATAAATTCAGGCTGTTAACGTATAAACTAACCTAGATATGAAACTTACCTATTTGTATATACATACGAGTATAGATATAGTGTAGTACATAATGTCGCTCATTGCCCCACTTTCAAAGTGATGTGTTGATGTTGGGGAGCACCACGTTGGGCGCCAATATTCTTTCATTTAACTATTCTTAACTACACTTTGCGATAAACTAGCTTAAAATTAAATCCAGAAGGAAGAATTTAACACTCACTATTCTATTAAGGTTTTATTTAATTTGTTTTACAGGTTAACAACTAATTTGCTCGTAAAAACGTAATTAGCGCTTAATGCAGAACTGCAATTGTAAAGACTGTTTTGTTTTCAGATTCATTCCAAGCTCTCATTCAGTATCCAGACACAATATCGGCGCAAACAGCGAAAACGGTAAGTTCTAAACATTTCGTTGTTTTTATTCAACTGTTTTAAAAGTAAAGACATAAAACAAAGTTGCTATTGTCGCACGTTTCATTCAGTTCGATGACTGGATCTCGAACTGCCATAGAATGTACTGACTCATAGTTGCACATCCACTCGAGTCTTCTGCGGAGGTAAACACTATCATAGTCTATACAAGAAATATTGTTGGTGGTGTGATATTGTAAGCATTGTTGTGAGCATCGCATAGTTTGATAATCGATCCGCCAGCAGTCAAAGTGTCCACAATCAAATTGATTATGGAAATGTTTCGATACACCCATCACTAGATACGATACATTCCAGAAGCAATCTACATAATGTATGGACATAGATGACAATTTATTATTTCGATTAATGATTTATATATTTATGATTATTGATTTTGACAAAAGATTAACTAACAACCGTGGCACAATTATATCGGAAAACAACGGAGTACGGAAAGCTGACGACAATAGTCCCGCCCGACGCGACTGGGACATCATTTTTCTCGGCCCAACTTTTCCCATTCCCTATTCATTTGCGTTAGAAGTTGGGCGTTCTGCCGCCTACTGCAGCGACTGTTTTAACTTTATTTCTGATGCAGCGTTCACGGCAAATTAAATTTCGTTTTGCGGTTTCCGCAAACTCACTTCACGAGTATAATTACTGAGTTTTTGTTATATTTATCCGTATCGTTGCACGGATAAATCGAAGAAGTTACTTTGTTCAAATCGATGCGTGCTCGTTATATACTCTATAGTGTTGTCTGGCACTAAATATTGACAGAATCACACAAACATCAAAAACAAACAAGACAAATCAAATATAACATAACTGAATTGAGTACCTTTTTTTACATGACGACAGTGTATAAAAAAAAGTTCACTGTTTTTAATTTTAGAACAATTCCTTTCGGTGATGGCACCGGGCTTGGGAAAAGAAGTTTGCCTTAACCCGCAGCTCAACGTAATCGCATCGATTATTAAACATTTTTTGAAGTTTTATATCAATTCATGATACATAATATAAGTCACATACGACGGTAATTAATTAAAATTTGGACAAGATTTTAATATTTTTGTGACACACATTTCTTTAAACCTTGAAATAATATCCATTTAAGCATATTAGCGCTACCATCTTAACCCAGCATCATAATTAAACTTTTGATTTCTTTGTAGTTAATAATATAATATTATATTATACATAGATATTAAATACACAATATACATAATATATAAGCTTGCTGATATATATGGACCAATGTATACAGGCCGTTTCTCATAAATTGTTGTCGACATCGCAAAGTTAAGCTAAACGCGTGCGGTAAGTCATTTACAAATTTGTCTGTAATACCTCTCTCGTGGCGTAGATACAATTTGCTAATGAATTCTACAATAGAGAGTCGACTATCCGTCCTAATTAGTCGCTCTTTACGCTCGATTCCTGGGGAGCTTAACGCGTACGGTACAAGCCATAAACTCAAGGCGAACTACAAAACTAATTCTGAGCCGTAATCAAAATACTGCGGATTATCTTTTGCGCAATCACGTCCGCGCTCGACTCGTAGCTTGACGGACAAATTAATGTACAGAAGCGGGGAAACCCCTCGTGAAATTGAGATATCACCGGCGAAGTGGAGCGGGCGCTGAAAACTTAGAAACGCTAAGTCCCATCAGCTCCAGTGGTGATTCGAGCCGGCCGCCGACTCTGCGCCGACCATTGAAACTACTTCAAATTGTACTTTTATTGTCCGACTTTGTTCGCTCCATTCTAGTATCGCACGACAAAGTCGCATCAATACATTTGTTATACGATGCGTTAATAAAACAACTTTTGCGCGTGCGATAAACAATTTTACGCGTGAATGTACTTGCATTTGGTTCGCATCGCATATCAATGCTGCGAATGCTCGCTAAAAGCATTCCAATTAATTCGAACTGCGACTAAAAATAACTATTGTGTTAATTGGATATGAAGGCGAATACCTTTGATTGTTTACATTCTTGTTTTCAAACACTGGTATCGATATTTGCATTTGAAAGTTTGAAATATTTGTTGGATTATTAATTTAGTTTCATAGTGCAGCGGTAGAACATCGCTTGAATTTAGCCGAGATATTTTGAATAACTGAGCAATAGAATTATATACTGGTATTCATCATCTCAGCCATAGGACGTCCACTGCTGGACATAGGCCTCCCCCATTGATTTCCACGAGGACCGGTTGGAAGCGGCCCGCATCCAAGTAATATACTGGTATTACGGAGCCTTTTATTCAGTAGCTTATTTTTTTATACATATATGTGCATAATTTTTAGTTTGTTTTTTCTTCTCACCTTTTTATTGTATTGGCATACAATAAAAGGGTGATGATACAAAATCACTCCTGTTACCGAAAGGAGTAGACAGAGATCATGAATTTCCAAATTTACTTCATATTTATATCCCTGTATCTTTGATCTGATTGTTCATACACAGCCTACTGGTAGTTTATAACTTTCTGGAATTGTTTTAGAGAACGTCAAAAAAATGTGTAAATTATTTTTTATAAATAGATCAAACTAGGGCTCCCCACCTCTAATACCATCTATCAATTAAACGACGCTGATGCTAATCTTACCTTTAATACAAATATTCATAGAATGCTTATGACTAAATATTGCAAAGATTACCTCATTTTAACTTTTTTAATAAAATGTTTGTGATATTTTACATATTTTACATTTTACAATTGAGTTTATTTTTTTTTGTACGATTTTCATTTTCTCTGTAGGTACTAATAAAACTATAGGTGCAATACTTTGTGCCAATAGGGGGTATAATAGGCGTTACCGGTACTATAACGGCAGGTGATAAATCGGCTGGTCGTTATTAAATAACGTTGTCGTAACGACATCCGCGTTTACGTCGTTACACGCAACTTCTACATACTTTATGTATTTTCTTTATTTTTTGCGTATATAAATTATATAATATCATAAATGAAAATGTGTGTGTCTGTGTCTGTGTTAAGCGTATCTGTTATCACTTAGTAGTGAAAGTAATGAACCTATTGTGATGTTTTTGTCAAGTGAACGATGACGTTACGGGCAATCTGTAGGCCTCGTTGTAGTGTTCGCATGTCTACAAACGCTACAAACTCATTTGCGTATTGCGACAAATGTATAATAGTTTGTATGATAATGTATACACCAAGTTTTGAAGTTGTCATAGACACTGTTATGTATTCGCTGTGATACCCGTTTGTAGCATTTAAGAACTTTAAATAACTCGCATTAGGTACACTGTTATTAATGTTTTTCATAATTATTTTTTCCTTTCAAATCTTACGCCTTTGCGATACACATCTGTTACTTGTATATAAATGTTATATTGAAAAAAAAACCTTTGACTCTTATGTTATTTTGGGAGATTCCGGAGACTATTTAAAACATAGCTGTTATAAAGATACAGATTTAAACAAAATTAGAATTAGGTCTTATTCGTAAAAGTTAATTATATACCATGTGGAACGAATAAAGCATGTTTTGTATGAAGTATAATAACACGGTAAACACATGTTACGAGTCTAAGGTCCCGTGAAATTGGCGAGTCCCAAACGGAATTAAAACGTCCCACGTGGTAAGTGCGCGCAAGTACACCGCACAAGTACGAGTATAGTGCTGAGGCACAAAGGGCAGGAGCTCTGAAATCCCCCGATCCCGCTGCCTCTATGATCCTTGACATAAATCTCTAACATCAAATCTTTTCAGACGGCGCGGCGTGGATACCGCGCTCTTAATGCGTCCGAGTCTGGCCGTGTACAGATTAGGCGATAGTTACTGTGCACGAGTATCGCCGTAAGCTAAGCCAAGTGCCTGGCCACTTTTTCTTTGATTTCGGAAACCTATTGTTATATACTCTTTCCCCGTTTCTTCTCATAAGCCAAGATAGCCAGGCGCTATCTTACATAGTTGAAATTCCATCTTTTCGTAAGAAGCATTTTGCTTTTTATATTAATTAAACTCTAAACACGAAACCAGTTTTATCCACAGGTACCTACTATTATTCACATGTGTATGTTCAAAAACATGATTTTCGGGACAAATTAAATACGAGAAGATCATATGATTATCACGTCTTATCTAGGACATATCGTTAATTGTTTATCTGTCCTCTCGATTATTTTTTCTATTTGAAAATTCGGTGAGCAGCCTTCTCAATATAATTGTTACTATCAAAGGTAGTTTTCCAGAGCACTGCTTGTTATTAGAAATAAAGATATCGACACAGACGCTAAGATCGCCCCATGCCAATTCCAATTAAAAGGTATTTTTTTCCCTCACGTGTAATGTCGTATAGAAATTTTATGAAATTTGGTCTAGTTATCTTTTTTTTTAATTCCTAAAACAGATAACTTTCACGGATAACTTTGTATAGTTTTTATAATTACTATTATCTCGTCTTATATATTTTACAAAAGCTAAAGCAGAAATTAACATAACTATAAAGCAGTGACTTGTGCAAAAAACTAATATGTGTCAGCGCCAGCGTTCATGTTTTTCCATATAAAGGCAGCAAACACGGCGAGATCATGCAGCGCGAGCGTCTCGTTGGTCCAATAAGGCGAAATCCTAGATAGCGTTTATGGACTCAAGGTGCGGGCTTTGTTTACATTTTAAAATTGCACTTTGCACTGCGGCCGGGTGTAGCCGTCGCGTCCTCTTTGTGTCAACACGGGGCGCGCTCAAACAGTGTAACGTCAAAACTGTTGTGTCGTCGGAGTCGAGGTGCGCTTGCCGATATATCGATGTGACCGACTTCAACAAACCTAAAAAATTTTATTTACCAAAAATGGAACCGACTTCAACACTTAAAAGTGTGAAATAACTTGTCGAAGTCGGTACCATGAGCACAATATTGTGATGATAGTTACTTTTGTGAACTATCATCAAGTTAATCACACTTTTGAGTGTTGAAGTCGGTTCCATTTTTTGTTTTTTTTTCCCGTCAACTCATGCGCGAAACAAAAACAGAAAACAGATGCGTAACGCGTGTTACAGAAGCGGTTATGGTAATTACCTACAACGTTATGGTAGCCTAGCGGTGGGAGCGTCGGCTGTCATACTAATAGACGCTGGTTCAATCCTACCAACGGCTTGAACTTCCGGTACAGGCAACATCGTTGTCAAATTACCAGCGTGGTGGTATTCTCGAGTACCTGCCTGGCTAATTACCACCCTCAATACTACTTCCGTTTGAAAATTATCACCAAACACATAGTGTGTATTGGAAGCAGTCCTTGAGAGCCAGGAAATATTTTAGGCTTAGCTTGTTTACACCTTCGACCACATCGTCACTGACCATCAAGTGAAAAGCTCTTAATCTATAGAGTATAAAAAGTTCTCTTCAAGTTTGAATTAGTGCGCGTGCGATGATTGCTTACTATACCTATGTTGTTATATGTATAATTTCGAAGTTTAATCTATCTTGATATAAGATTTGTAAGAAATAATATTGAACCGAAATTCGGCTCGTACTACAGGAAACACATTCTCGGTCGCAGTCCAGTTCTATGTACCCATTGTCTCGTTTGTAGTGGCCACGACGGAAGCTTCATCGAAATTTCACGTCGGCCGACACACAGCGACCGGCAGAGTTTCGTTTAAAATTGCACGCCCCGTCGGTCGGTGCAACCGTGGCCGAGTCAACAACGCCTCGTCCGCCGTCGGTCGCCTCGCCGCTCCGCGTCCCTAGTTACGTGTTAAACATTGTTAAGCTGTTGTGTTGTTTTACATTACCGCAGCTAACGGGTGCTTGCGATTTACTGCAAAGATTGCTCACACCTTTTTAGACATCATGAAATATCTCGTCTGCATCCGACTTAGATTATGGACGATCACATCATATCCTTTTTACTACACAAAAATTTCTTAAATACAATCAAGTCATCATCTTTGTCATAGGACATCCACTGCGTTACATATTTTTTTTTACATATTATAAGTTTGCGTTTGACAACTGTCTCACCTGATGTTAAGTGACGACTTTGTCTAGGATTTAGCACGCAAACCTAGAAGGTACCTATTCACTCGCGACTTGAAGACTCCAGGATTGTACATATCGGGAAACACAGACTCGGGCAACGAGTTCCATTCCTTGGCAGTACGCATTAAGAAAGTGGAAGCAAAACGCTTCGTACGTATAGGTGGTATATCTACCATATAGCGATGGCGAATTGCCGTACGTCGAGTCGACCGATGATAGAAAGGTGATGGTGGAATCAGATTGTGTAATTCCAGAGCACATTCTCCGAAATGCACCCGATAGAAAACCGATTGGCTTGCTACTCTACGCCGGTGTTCAAGGCTCTGAAGCCTACGTTCAACCAAAGAGACAGCCGATGACTCTTTTGGCTCGCCTCTCGATTGACTCCAGAGCTTCTAGTTGGTATTTGGTTGACCCATCCCATAGATGGGAACAGATGCCTTTCCACGGCGATCGGTGGTCCGCAGCCACCATCATCTACGATCTCGGTCAGGTTGTGGTGGAAGTCCGCTGCGCTTGCCAGACTGCTCTCCAATTGAAAACCTTAAGACCCCGTCGACCATCAGTTTTGTGTAATATGTGCACCACCTACAGCCAACTTGATAATCGGCTGGACTATGTCGATTGGCTTAATCTCATTATTTATATAAAGGAGCTAATATGATCCTTTGTATTCTATTCTATTTGTATTAACTAACTGTGCAGTTGGAGTGTATAACTCGGAAAGCTCGACTAACTCTGGCTCGATGTAGGCAACCTGAAACAATGCTATTATGTAGCGAACAACAACCTTGTTCACACACGCTCGTGCCGAACCCTCCCGGGACACACTCACAAGGTCTTTATTGGGACACTGCATTAAGCGCACATTTATTTTCATAATTCTTTCAGACAATGATTGGATATTTTTAAGCAGGTGGTGTTTTTGGTTTTATGTAATACTGATAATACACACAAAAGAAGAGCAGGTTTTTATTAGTAGGAATTTAATTTATTGTGAAGTGATTAATGAAATAGACTGACTATTTGGTCCAAAACAGATTAAAAACATTGTTGAAAGAATCGACATCTATAGCCGTGGTTGTGATGGGCGTTTCTCAGATATAAATGACATGTGTTGTCCCTTACAGGTGAGACAGCACTCAAACGTAAGCTTATAATATATACACCCTTAAAAAACGACATCATTTTTAACATTATAATTTGCCTAAACTTACTTTTTTAATACGATAAAAATTTCAATTATCTGAATATAAATTTATTGTTATATCTTGAATACCAAAATAAAGTTTTCGTTGAAAAACCTTGTATTAATGTAACAATGTCCAGGTGGCGTACACAACTGATATTGAAGACACTGATAATTGGGCACAAGTATAGCTATGTAGTGTAGGTATTACACGTAGATCCCAGAACCCCTGAATAGAGCGTCGCTGGAGCTCGGCTGACGCCCTCACGTGGCAGGCATTCTGAAACTATAGTATTGTGCTCCGACCGACGACATTGTCAATGTTCCACCCGAGCGTGTCACTGTTAAACGCTCAAACAGAGCCTTGCTCTGTCACTTCATTGAACACTATTTAGTTTGTTGAGAATGAATGTCGGGTGCGGTCCGGCCACCGACTGTCGTCGCTCGAGCCGTCCGTCCACTATTCACTCGCTGTAATTAGGGGAAGCCACCATTAACCGGCTTTAATTACATTGTCTAATGGCGCCGGCGAGGTTTGCCGCTGAACATCAACTAATTTTGGCAGGAACATAAATTTAACGAGCCCGGTTAAATCGAATCAGCGGTAGGTACACAGTGAACTGTAATCTGTCACTTTTTAAAAGTTTCTTCTGATGAAGCGTTCGTTTGCATTTAATCGGTCATATATATTAAAATCGAACAAAAAGGAATTTGTGAAAGTGCAATCGGTCACGGTGCAAAATGCAAAACTCATTCTGCTCCATGACATAAATTTTTAAATGCTTTTCCGATATTGCGATCAAAAAGTGGAGTGATTAAAATGAGCAATAAAACAGGTGTTTTGCTTGCAGCGTTTTATTTTTATTAATAGCTAAAGCACTCTTGTTGGCGTTTGTTTTTAGTGTGGATGGTCGCACGGGCGCCTCGACGATTGATCTTTAATTCGTGAGTAATCGGCCGTGTGTTTACCCGTCCCACACATTGTTTAGGCGATCAATTAGACTATTCTAAACGGATTGTCGGTGGTGATTTGTTTGTAGATTTCTGTTTCTGGTTCACAGGAATATCCATAACTCTGGTTAACTTAAGGTTACATATATAAAACCTCTTTTAAATATACCATTGTTACTATCAAATAAAATCTTGCAGCTCGACTAAGAAGACCAAAACCGTGGAAAGTCTAAAACCGTGTGCAGTGCATGTCCGAAACGTTTTCATTACAATATGTCTTCTGTCACCTGTCACCGTACAACACCGGATGCATCCCGGCGCTGCCGTAATCCTTGCACCGGATACCACCGCTCCGGGCTGTGCGGGGCTCTTATAAATATTAAACGGTGCGAGCGCGGGACCTCCACAAAAACGTTTATCTGTTCTCTGCGGAAAAACCGCCAGAATTAACAGCGGGGACGGGGGCGGATTAGAGCGGACCGCATTTAATCCTTCACTAAGAAGGCTTTGCTTAAACGAGTTCTAACGAGCTAAAGATAAAACAATTACCGTCGACGTGATTAAGAGATACGGCGACACTTGTTACGTCTTACGTAGGCGATGAAATCACCGGCCGGCGCCCCGTCCGCTTCGCTTCGACGCCGCGCTGCCTGACACCGATTTCAACTTTTTATTAAAGTTTACCCTAATAATGAATTATTTTGCTCACTTACCTGCCTAAATTAAATCGAGTCGCCCTTTTTTTTTACTACGTATCTGTTAAATAAAGTAAAAATGGAACATTGAAGTATTATATAGATAAGTTGCCGTAAATTCTGTCGTAACCTTTTAAATTTCTAATAAAGTGAACTCCATAAAATTTGCAGAATCCAATAAGTTATCCGTGACGATTTCTGGGCGTCATCGATTCGTTTTCCCTGTAACGTGCTATTACTCTGTAAAAGAGCCCAATATCAAATCGGGTGTGACGTTTGTCGTTTTATCACCTTGTCACTCCTCCTTACATTTTTTTCGGCTCAATTACGAGTCCCTCCGCGAGAGCAAATAACCATTTGAGAAGATTAAAATGAAATTCTTGCGGATATCGATACTTAGGGGAAGAAAGAGAACGCCAAATAAGAATGTAACAAAAACGACCAAATGAAAAAACGTTTCATAAAGTTTCGGTAAAATGTAAAATAACTTACTTGACAATTTGCAAGTGTAGATAAATTTATAGATGTAGAGATTAAATCTCACGGGTAGTTGAACCTGCAGACAAGATTGCTTTGAGCGAGTTACGAAATAGCGTGAAATGATTAAAATTAAATGAGGATTTGGATTAACATGTACAAGAACGTTTAAGGACTATATAAGTACGTTATGTTATTCATCAATTGTACTCTTATAATTTTAATATCTTATTATATACACTTAAATGTATATAATAACTATTTATTTTAGCACATAAGTTGATTTTTCTTTTTTTTAAAGATTATAAGCTTGCGTTTGACCACTGTCTCACCTGATGTTAAGCGACGACGCGGTCTAAGGTGGAGCACGCAAACTTAGAAGGAACCTATTCACTCGCGACTTGAAGCGCCTGCTTGAGACTAGCATATCTTCGTGCAGCGCTTGTTTGCAGCATGAGGCTATACTCACGTTGATTTGTCTAATTTCTTGATGTAAATGTCATGTGCGATGATTTTTTTATGATTTAAACAATGCAATAATTCTTTATTGCACTTACGAATTAAATTATTTTAAAAAACGGTTTGCCCTTGGGGAGTGCCGGCAGAAGTGAAAACTTGCATTTATGTGGTAAAATACAGTATTCATTTATTGCGCTATCGTACACAAACATGACAATAGTGAATTTAAGTTTATTTATTTTATGTACCTACATATTAAACACTATAGTGAGGACGATAGAGCATACAATAGATTGAACTAAAAATCAACATATTAAACGGGCGAGCGAGGTAAGCGCGGTCTGCTTCAATAAGGCCGTATTATACCAACAAACGAAAATATTCCTTATTCGTGATGTTATGAACGTAAGCCGTTATGTTAATAAGCCCATGTGTTAATCCAGAGTACAAGCTATCTCCGTACCAAATTTGATCGAATTCGGTGTAGCGTTTGAGCGCGAAGAGGTAACAAACATATACACACAAATACAAACTTTCGCATTTATAGTATTAGTAGGATTTTTGTTCTTGATTTTGATTTTTGTTAGTTAATATTATAGTCGCGTGCCCTACTACAGGTACTATCGATGACTTATATTTTTTGTAATTTTGTCTCCACTTAATGTTTGATGGAATTATCAGAACTTAGGTCAAGAGTTTTACTATTCAAATAAATAAAAGAATAATGAATGATGATCCCATCATTGGTTCAGTTCACGCAACAGAATCGCAGAATCAACTATCACCGATTTAAAATCGACCATAAATAAGACTCCTTACATTATTTATAATCGCCATAACAATGAGACATAGATTAAAAAACCCAACTTCCTTAGAAACGACTGGCTTAAATTCAAAAGTGGTTGCGAAAAGCTTATAAAAAAGTAAGAAATTAATCTGCAATTCAAAATCCTTGGCCCCTTATACTTTATCTTATTCTTTTCTTCGGCAAATCCACGACAAACGCGCTGTAACGAATATACTTTCAGACTGATTAAAATGTATTCTTAGAAGTAATATAAGATGTTATTTATCTTGAACATTGAAATGTGTTTTTTATTATATAAATTATTAATTTTAATCTTACCCTTATTCGAGCTATGCGAGGTTGACGATACGTTACGATGATTGTCTTGGAAATATCGTTCGAAGATTTCTTATATGTCTCACCGGCTGTTTTGTTTTTAACGTGGCTTATTATACGACTTAATATTATAATGAAGAAACGGCCCTCCGAGTGTCTGTTTAAATGTCAAATAACTTTGTGTAATCCATCGTCTGTCTTTGTATGTCAGTTCTCGGCCAATTCATCTAAAATCTAGATGGTTACCACATTTGACCCCATCGTCACTTGTCATTATTGGAGATACTAGCCAAAACTGTATCAATAACAATAAGTCAAACATATGGTGATACTGTTCTGTTATTTTATATGTATCAATTATGGCCATATTCGATTTTCGTCACATTTACCGGAAAAGTCATCGAATTAAAGCTGGATCCGGCACCGCGAACGCAACAAAACTAATTACGTATCGAAAGCGATCCTCTTCCACGCTTTCTTGCGTGCCTTTCGCATTTCCATATAAGTTGAGCGTTTAAACGAGCCAATCTATTCACGTCTACACATCAGGGGGTCGCATTTGCATATAGAACACAAATTTATTAAATCTACTGCCAATATCGCACGTTCCGACATCGAACTTCGCGTTTCTGTTCACTTTGATATTTTTATTGCTCCAAAAACCGTACAAGACAATCTTTCATTTATATATGTGCGTACTTACGTTCCGTTCAAATCGAATGTATTTTAATTATTTTTTTATCAAACTACACAGTTTCTCATGAGCACCTCCATGTGTGTGCTCTGTGTGTAGAAGACGGCGATGTTTATTTAGGAATACGATAACACAATCTCGGAATATACAAAAGGAAATATTATTCTCACATGTTATTCTTCTGTCGTGTTCCGAGAACACAATAGCTAATTAATGTCAAAATAAAATATGACAAACTTACAAGTAAAGATATATTTAAATAAATAATCTTAAGATTATAATTATGAATAAGATAAAAGATAAAATATTAATACAAAGGATGTCATGTACCTACAGTTATGCCTGAATGGTCTGCGCTCAGCGGGTTGCTGTCTTTATTTACTGATTCAATATTAGGAAGACTATCGTCATATAACTTTCATTCATTTCATTCATCGCAGCCTTAGGATGTCCACTGCTGGACCTATTCCTCCCCCATATACCCCCACATATTACATATTTATAAGATTATTAATTTGAAGTATTGGGCATATGGTTAGTTAATTTTAAGCCACTCTCTTTGTCCATTTTAAACCATTGCTTTTTTAAATGGAATACTGACTATCCGTGGAATTTTCTATGAGTAAATAATTAAAAATAAAATATAGCCTCAAGCTTCTGTCTGTTTCTACAGGTTCTATTCGCGAGGGAATAGTTCTCTTTCATCATTTTTGTTAAGTTTACTTTTCGCTTAGCGGGCGTTATATTAGTACCTTTAAAGTCATGTAATACAATTAAAATCATTATCTTATCAACTTTGAATAGTTTCATAATAATTAGACACTTGGGGATCTGGAACCCTATTCGTGGTCCGTATGCCAGTTTTACTTTATAAAGGCTAGCTTTTTGATATGTGTAACATAGAGGACTTCACAGAAAATTATATGTTTCATGTATGCACTATATTAGCGTAATATTTTATAGCGTTTTATTGACATTTTGTTAGAAAGATGTTATATACAAACGTCCATCGTGCATCGCTCTGTATCATTCAAATTACTTCCGTGTGCACAGTCACTTTGTCAATTTCACTTTGAGTGTCACTGTCATTGTCACTTCGATAGGAATAGGGTCGGAGAGAATATTTTAGTAAATATCACGCGAGTCCGTAACCCGTCGCGTGGCTCTGACTGGTATTTTTCTTATATTTATCTTTACCTATAAACACCGGGGTCCCACATTGTCTTAAAGTACTCAATTTCGTGGCGGTTCTTAAAAAATACTTACTTTTCTCATTTGTCCGAAAATGTCTATTACTTCCCGTCACATTTATTTCTAGGTATTAAACATCCAAGGAATTTTTTGTTCAGCTAATGGCTTCGTCGTAAAGATGTCATAATTTATTTGACAGATGACGGTTCACAAAAAGAAAGTCTAATTTACTCCCCGGAATTAAATGAATCGAGCTTTTAATTTTTATTCGTTGATAAAAAGTTTCCTTAAGCCTGACATGGGTATCTTGCACAACAATAGCTCTTTTCTATCTTTCTACCTCAAATGCAAGCTGCATAATAACCTTGAGTATACAGCCTAAATTTATTTCAGCGTAAGAATGAACAGTACACTAATACCTACTACATAAAAACTACATATTACATAAAACTTGCATAAAAATATAAAAAGTAAATAATCAATTATATAAGATACTTCAAAGCGGAGAATACGAGATTCGGGTGGTGACTCCCGCTCCAGCTGGTTCCTGGTGCAAAGGATCGCGGTACCTAGCCGTCCCGCGTGGTAGTGCTGCCAGCGTAATGCCTTAGGCACCAGAAACTTTAAGGGGCGGGCTGTTATATGTAACTAATCATGTCATATTTTGACTAGACACTTCACATATTATTCTTTCATTAAAATAAAACACTAATAACTCATTACAATACTGCAGCTACTACACTAACATTCGAGCAATCCACTAGCTATTGTCAGCCTATAAATTACTCAATTGATCTAACCTAATTAATTGGTCACGCGTCGCATCGATCAAACGCTTTGATACGTTGTGGAAAAATTATAAAAAAATATATTAATTATTATTTATTTGAACTTAACATGCGCTATAATTTTAATGTAAAATAAAATGTTACCAAGGATTTTATTAAAACAAGTAGAAGGGCCCTGGCTCCGCGGCGTGGGCTGCATTAATTACATACATTGCAACTGATTGTGCTATAGACGTAATCAGGCCGGCAGTTGGCCAGCGTGTATCGTTCGCACTCAATATTTGTATAATTAGGCAGAATAATGCTTCCATGTGTTATCACAAAAGGCACAAATAGCTCTTCTTAACCTAACTGGGTGTGCATTTGCCTGTTGTTGTAAGGCGCCCGGTTTTTAATCACGTTACTTTAAAGCGGAGGTTCGCTACTTTTCCTCTTTTAAATCCATTTTCATTTAATGTTGCCATTATGTTGATCTCGACCGCGACCGCGTCCACGAACAATGTGAAAATACTAAGTGATCTTCACATCTACATAGCCGTGTAAACAGTTTCGTGCAGAAGCATATATAAATGTAACATTTTATTTTTCTACAGACGTATTAGCACTAAGTGTATCTAATATTCTGGCACCCACATAAATCTATCCACGTATGTTTTATTCATCTTATGTATGTTATTTTATTATAAATTGAATTATCTACAATTTTAAAATTGATGTCTTTTAAAATGTATGGTTTGATAGAGAGAATGAAAGAAAGGGGATTGACTAATCAGCTACATGGGTTAAGTTAATGGTAGTCCGAAGAGGAAGGCCTAGGCGGACATTCCGAAATCAGATTGAAGAAGGTCTAAGAGCCAGATCAAGAGTACTAGACCAACGCTCTTGATGAAAGGTCTGATGAGCGTGGATGAAGCGAAAGAAGTGTGTCGGGATCAAAGCAATTGGAAGGCTGTTGTATCTGCCTACCCCTACGAGAAGGAGGCGTTTGATTGATTTCGTTATCTTAGGCTGACCACCACAAGTCAGGTTCTGTTGTGAATTTAATTTATGTGCTGTACATGTTTTTATTCTATGGCTTCAGAGCTTAGTAGTTGTTAGTTCAAAGAACCCAACTTTTAAAACGGCAGAAATTGAGTTCCTTTTGGTGTGATCCTATTAGTAATACGGTATTATTTTAAACCAGTTTTTATTGACCATAAAAGAAGCAACTCATATCATATCAATAAATTTTAAAATTATTACATTATTTTGACCTTAGAGCGCCGTCAATAATGAATTGACATACGAGTACATACTTTACAAAATATCACCTAGCAACTCCGTCCTTTTTGAACTGATGTCCAAAATATTTTTTTGAAAGAGTACCTAATCGAAGTAAGAGAAGATTTTAAATAAACTTAACTTAATTTAACTAATCTATTGAGATTAGTTCCTAGAAGTTTCATTGAAATCGGTTCAGTCATGGGTTTATTGTCTCCATTTTCAAGATGTTGAAAATTGTCTACTCCTAAATAGCAGAAATCGGTTTTTAATTTAAGTATCTAAATCATAGTACGTTATAGTCAAACTACGTTATTATATGATTGATTTGTAAAGCTATATATATTTTTGACTGAAAGTTAAGCAAAATCTTCTTTCATTTGTTTTCATATCGAAATAATGAGTCACTCCAAATCGGCCGGATCTTAGAAACAATTTTATCGCCGAAGAAAACTGTTAATTGTTTGAATTAATGAATTTGATTTACAATTGGCTCGAAGGGATGAAAATGAAGGTTCTAATGAAACGGTTCGCCGAAAAAGGTCCGGGAAATAATTTAATAGAAGGGCGAGGAAAATTTATTTGACACCGACGATATTTTCCCGCTGACACGCTTTTCGAGACAATACACTAACAATACATCGAATACTGTACACTCTTCTCTTTAATACTTCTAGCGTTTAACGTGATGGTCAGTGACGATGTGATCTAAGATGTAATCACGCTAAACCTAGATTTTTAAGTGAGGACCGAAGAAGAATAGCGAAACTGGCCTCAACTGTTCGTTAAAAACAAACCATCAGTATAGTGACTCCAGAAAAATTGCTTAATGTCGTTAATCGGCTAAAATCGCAATTATTATTGCAAGTTACGTTTCAAACTTATATAAAAATTACATTATACCGGAAAATACCGGATAACGAAACTGGCAACACCTCTTCAATGGAAAAAAGCTTCTGTTTTTAGCCAGCAGCATAAAGCAGCCGGGTTGGTCTGAGTGCTGTTGCATTTTAATTAATTCCCTTTTCTATCGCGATGTTGCGTTATCGGCCGCCCACAGGCGCGCTGGGCGTCGCTTCCAGGACAAACAAATAGGTGCTCCCGGGGCGTAACCGGTTTGACACGGTCATGAAGCGTATTTTCCTTATTTTTTTACCCTGTATTGGACCACTTTTCATGTTACGTTTTTTGAGGATGTTTTATATTTCCTCGTCGATTTTAAGTGATGTAATCAATTAATTTCACTAATGAAGGTACGAATAATGACTGCTAGTAGATTGCTACTGTAACTTAGTTTGCAAAGTGACGAGGACGGTGTTCTCTTATCATGGGTTCATCTCACACTATCGTAGCCGTATTTTTCTTCTAATTGTTTTTTTTTTACAAATTTCTTGTGTTCCATATTATTATATTTATTTATGTCATATTTTAGTTCACACTTTCAATTTATGTTTGACCGCTAATTAAAAAAAAACTTATATATTGACTATGTCAACGAGCGTCAAGTAGTCTTAAAAAGAAGAATAAATTAACGTCTAAAACTGTGCTTTTAATCTTAAAAACCAAATTGTAAATCAACACTATATTATTACCTAGATAAACTGCTGAGAAAAAGATATATTTTTAATACGAGACCCCATTTGTCAAATCCTCAATAATTATATAGTATATATAAGTTCCATGTAATCTTTTCTAAATACATATAGAAAAAAAGCCCTATTTTTTAATGTTACATTTATTATTTATCAAAATGGCTCTGCAAATTGTTTTGTATAAAAACAACCAAGATTTATTGTATATAGATTCTATGTTGTGTATAGAGCTACCTTAATATTAGCGTACCCGACGTAATTTTCCTATAATTTCTGATGCAGGCTCTCGACGGCCAAAACATTTACAACGGGTGCTGCACGCTGCGCATCGACTATTCCAAGATGACTTGCCTGAACGTGAAATACAACAACGACAAGTCCCGGGACTACACCAACCCCACGCTGCCGTCCGGGGATGGAGAGGCCCACCAGCTGTTGACCAGTGAGTTGATGCCACTCCGGGCCCGCCTAGCTCTGGCCCTCGCGAACAGGATGAGTTAGTCCTTGTATACTCCGAGACCTTCATTCGAGCACCTCGAAGCTTCTGGAAGCACCTGGAAACCTATGCCTGTTTAGCAACTCTAAGTAGCCCCTTCGTCGCCACGATTCCAAGCACGATGTTCGCACGTTGTCATGTCTATATCCACACGTTGATCGTAATTAGGAACTCTTCTGGAGTGTGTATGCTGCTCTTGATCTGTTTGTGCTGCTCTCTTAAGTATTTAGTTTTTCTTTTTATTTTATATATTGTACTGTTTTTGTATAGTTATTTATTTTCGTACGTACGACTTCGTTATGCTTCCATGCGAGTAATGTTCGAGTTTAAAATGTATCGTACGCGCTTTATCATTACTACCTATATCTTTAGATACAACAAAGCTAAATTAAAATTTGCCATTCCGTGGCAGCTCTCTCCTTGTTTATAATACATATTTCAATGCTAAATTCCCCGTGTGCCTAATGGCCCCACATAAATCTGAACTGCACCGTAGAGGATTGTAATATGTGAGGATCATTTTTAGCATTGCAATATTTTGTGCCTTTTGCGCTCCTATGTAACGGCTGCTATTCTCTCAGAAATTCTAAGGAAATAAGACCCTTGAATATTGTTTCAATTGAAGATTTTTCCTTTTGTTATGTTTCCCTATTCTCATACAAATTATTATGTTTATTAGGTATACGTTTTCCTCGTCAAATAATATATATTTTATATGCATTATAGCTTAACATTTTGGTTGTTGTCAAATGTAAAAATACAAATAGAAAAGGAAAGCCGTATCTCATTGTAAGGATTACTTTTGTCCGAAATCATTATGGTTTTATTCTGCTTAACGTAATATAACTTTAAGATAGATTTATTGGCAGCTTAGGGTCTGGAAACTTAGATAAACCTTTCATCAGGTGGAGGAGTATTGGGACCCCAATTCCTCGGTCTCGGATCAGGCTTGGCTTCGCCATACGGCGTGGGTGTCGGTGGAGTTAGTCTGCCTGCCTTTGGAGCCCTGACTCTCACTCCAGCGTCACCGGCCCTCCGCGCTCTCGCCGCTCCGCCGCTGCCCCTGGCTACGGTTCTCCTAGTTTCCAACTTGAACGAAGAGGTTTGTATCACACCTGCAACACTATGTCCACTAAAATCATCAAAATACCCTAAAACTTTACAAAATTTACACAAATCCCCAGTACTTCAGCTCCGATTTGAAACAATTAAAGTCATAGAATCGATTGGCTCTCTCAACGCTCATTATAGCTATTGTATCGGCTCCCTTTTGGAGAATTTTAGGCAAAATTTTGATCGTAGTTCAATGTTTATTGGCAGATTTATTCATTACGCTAACACAATAGCCGGTAACGTCTGTTTCTACTCTCTTGTGCGACGGGGGCCGACTCGAGATCGGACGTTTACAGTTCACTAATGCTCAGACTAATATTGACGTTACAGGCTATTGCACATATATATTCTATTAAACTCCTTAAAAATAAGTTGCTAATTTATTTATAGATATGACGTCAAATATCTTTTATGACTATTTATAACTGTCTCTTTCTCTCTCCTATTGTTTTAGATGGTCACGCCTGATGCTCTCTTTACCCTTTTCGGTACGTGTGCACATTCCGTATTTATATTAAACATTAATATTGCTCCCGAGCCCTGAGCCCTGTCGCCTGGAAGACAAATTGTCAGCTAACATTCTCGATTTCCATACTGGTAACCGCATCCGACACCTCTGTCGAGGCTTCGCTTCATAACACTATCGAATCTAAACGCTTTATTAACTCGTGACAATTTGTGTTTCAGCCTAGTGTACTAGACGTAGCTAAGTGACGTAGCTAAGTTAGTTAGACTGTCCGTTGTTTACCCAGTGTTGTCTTGTTTTGCTTCCATCGAGGGCTGTCTCCCGAACCCAATAGACGTAACCGCATCTCTGGTGATGTACCATGCTAGTGCCTACCTTGCCACGAACACTCCACGACGCGTTTCGTGGAGACAGTGCTGTTTTAGTTTAGATAGTTTTAGTTAATCGAGATGCGGACGTACAGACAGACGCCAGATGTTGAAGTAGAAATTGAATTATTTGCAAGTAATACGCTTGACACGGCCAGCCCGAAACCACGGCTCTCGCTGGCAACCGCTGAAGCATTAATTGAAAGCTTAACGTGACCAATTTAGAGCTTGGAATCGTTTTCTTCTTGTATCATTTTCTAACTGTTCCGTTTCACGACATTATATATGTAATACAAATCGTTTCTACTAAAATATATTGTGTATATGTCGAAGTAACCTTCCGTTTGAGTGTAGTCACTTTCAGTTTAGCTCTTTTACGTTTCCTCTCTCAGACAATATCGAGCATAGTTCCAATCTGTGTCCTCACACTTATATTATAACACAATACACAAACATAACAGTGTCCGGGAAACTAATATAGAACTGTTCGTATGTATGTCAGAACACGACCGGGACAAACAGACGTATTCAGATAACATGACACTAATATGTATACACTGCCCTACTGTAAGATGTACTTTTGAATGTAGGCGTGTACGGGGACGTGCAGCGAGTGAAGATCCTTTACAACAAGAAGGATTCAGCACTGATTCAGATGGCCGAGCCTCACCAAGCCCATCTGGGTACGTATAATCGACTTTATTTCCTCATTCATAAGGTCCACACAAACCTTTTCGATGTATTTGTTTAGGACCGCCAGGGCAAATACTTGTAGTTCTCCTCTTATTGTAGTTTGCTCTCCCTTTAATATGAAGTGTCATTGTTTATTCAGTGGGCTTCTGAGATCTGATCCGCCGACGGGGCTTCATTTATAAATCATTTAGATACGAGTGCTTCTTGACCGTTTCGCTCCATCAGCAACAGTTCCCTCGACCTTGACCTCTTCTAAACTACTCAAATAATATTTATTATGAAACATATAGCAATATATATCTGGTGATAACGATGTGCTTTCCTTGCATTTATAGGTCTCAAGGTACCCAGATATCCTGATTTAAGCATCTCTCTTTCTCTTGCCTGCTGCGAACTGTGTACTTTATGAAATCTCCTTATCTAAAATTTAACTTGGCTACAACAACGAGTTTATTAAATTATCCGGCTCATATGTTATTATGTTATAATGATTATATCTTTTAAATCCATTTAAAATATTCAATAAATTGAAATAAATTTTAAGTAATTACCAATCAGTTTAGAAAAAAAAAAATTACTGATCAATGCCTAAAAAATGCCCAAGTTATAATAAATTTTTGCAACAATATCGTGTGTTGTCCCTAATAGCGTTGTTTCAAGCAAAGTGTGCAGAAGACAAAAATATAATAACTCGTTCGCGATGCAAATGCCCTAGGCAGTCGTGGCGCTTAGCATCAGGTGATCAACTTGCACATGTCGTCAACAAAAAATCCTTTCAAGCCCTTTCAACACTTAGGCTTCGCAGCTATATTGGCAACATCGCTGGCCATTAGGAAACTGATCCTATTGTATGTACAGCAATGACGCACATGGATAAGCTGCGCGTGTTCGGCAAGGCGATGCGCGTGATGCTGAGCAAGCATCAGACTGTCCAGCTGCCCAAGGAGGGACAACCCGACGCTGGACTCACCAGGTATATAGATTATTAATAACTATATAGGTAGTGACTCTCTTGTTCAACTAAACTATTATTGTGGAAAATAAGATAGGTAGGGTAGGTTCTTATGTGGTTACGATAAAGTCCAAATTAGTATGGCACTTATCGATAACACTAACACTAACATTAGATTAAATTATTAGATCTTTTCACTAAAATTGCGGTTAGTTTTAGGTAAAATACCTGTCTTTAGTTATTTGGTACCGACTAAAACTGCCCTCAAGTGGCCAACAATTCAATAAAACTGGTTTTATATCAGAGATAATGTTTAAGGAGTTATACGGATTTGAATTTTAACACAATTAGAATATAACGCCTTTTCATTATAAAGAATTTTAGTTAGTTTGAGCGATTAACAGAATTAGGAGCTTCCTACCAAACTCCAGGTCCTACATGAATACATGCGACAGCCTATGTTTCCCAGGATACATTTCATTAAGTTAATTGTATCGTTTATTTATGGGTGAGGCATATGTCCAGCGAAGGGTGTCTTATGGCTGAGGTCATAGGTAATGATCGTTTTTATTAAATTTACCCGTTTTAGTACAAAAATTAAAAAAGAGTAGGTACTTTTGTATATTAATATATTTAGTATTCGTTCATATTATTTTAAAGATATTAGTTATGATTTAGATCATATACGTACAGTTAGGAAAAATACTGCGATTAAACTTTATATGTAAAGAAATACAAAACAATGTTTGTTACGCACACATTCGGCTATTGTTGGTTAGAAACATGTTCTTCGTCAAGTCCATTCTCCGACGCCCGTGGTCATCGTCGGGTCCTCGTCCTCCTCTACAAAATGTTTATGATGTTGTTATGTAACCTATTTGTATGTTCATTATTTGTAATTTACAGGTGAAAGTTTTGACCACTGTCATACTTGTTGATCAGCGATGATGTGATCTAAGGTGAATTCAACCTAGACCTAGAAGAATACAGGTTCTCAAAGGCAAAACTGTCTGAATGCACTGTTATTTGTGTTCGTTGACAGATTTTCAAAGTTGAAGGCTAGGTAGCTAGCCAGACGATTCCGAGAAAGGACCCTACCACCATTTAATAAATTATGTATAGAATGAAGTAGGTACATAATTTATAAGTCGAAGTCCCGATTATTTATTTTGATGGTAATTATGTTTAGTGAAATAATTGTATTGTATTTTCCAGGGACTACTCTCAGAGCCCCCTGCACAGATTCAAGAAGCCTGGCAGCAAAAACTACCAGAACATTTACCCGCCGAGCGCCACATTACATCTGTCCAACATTCCGTGAGTAACTTGCTGGATACCCTCACACCTGCCCCTCCCCTTCCCTACCGCTCCCTTTACTCTACCATCTACTTCATAAATATACATTTAGAACCCTATTTAAGGTAAAATGTGTGCATTTTTTGCAATTGAGACCATAAGTTTAAAAATTTTACTTCACCTAGGTACTTATATCATCTTAATATTAGTATCTAGAGTAGATACTAATATTAAGATAATATAAGTACTTGAGATAAATATTCACACATTTCCCATTCGCAAGCTCGTTACAACAATTACCTACACATACACATAGGTATCCGTCACCAACTAGTCCCATTCGGAGATCGTCTCGCGTGCGCATGCGCACTTGATATTTCAGATTGTATCGCAAAACGTTTTTATGTTATTGTAGATATATATCATAACGGATAATAATTGTAATGTGACAAACATCAATCGTAAAAATGACAAATTGACAGGTAGCATCTATTTACCTTACTCGCAATCGTAATTTCAGATATTTTCGAGTATTTCGTTGTTCCTTTGTAAATATTATTTACTTTTGTCGTTTCAGAGCCACCGTGTCGGAGGAGGACATCAAAGAGGCGTTCACCAACCGCGGCTTCTCGATTAAGGCTTTCAAGTTTTTCCCGTAAGTACAATACTCTTATCCGATTTACATCGTTAGATATGTTTTCTTTACGCTCCCACTGCTGGGGCCTGTTCCACAGAGACGGTGTTGACTATCACCTGCCGCGCTGGTCTGTGTGGGTTCGCCAACCTAGTTTTTTAGCCAGTGTTAGACACCGAGTTTCCCACCGCCAAATAAAAATTGCCACTTTAGAGGGAAACAAATCAAAAATCAAATGATTTATTTTCAGGCAAATTACACCCATTTTGTTCACATAACAAACAAATACAAAAAATGTCAGTTCAAAAACGTCTTTTTCCTTTAAAAGTTTGTATGTGAGTCCCGCGTAGCATGTTACCGAGGCAACCACTTACATGTATAAAACCCTAAAGGTTGATATCCGTGTGTACATACCAAATTATCGAACAGATTTTAATATACCTGGCATTCTGCGAATATTCCAGTAGGATTTCACTTTTATCAATTTTTCTTGACATCTAAATATGACATCTTCAAAACAAGGAAAGTATTTAATCATCAAAAAAATTATGTCGAAATTTAATTTTACTGTATAGTTATCTTTTAAGCGTGCGTGCTACATCTTAGACCACGTCATCACTTGACATCAAGAGAAATAGTGGTCAAGCTAATAATACTTAAAAATTCATATATCAATGAAATTTTCCAACGATGAGGCCATACGTAATTAATTAATTACTATCATGCGTGCTAAGTAATGGAAATAAATCTTGTTTTATTTGATTACAGGAAGGACCGCAAGATGGCGTTAGTCCAACTGCCGACGATCGACGACGCCGTAGCCGCCCTCATCAAAATGCACAACTACCAGTTGTCGGAATCCAACCACCTCAGAGTGTCCTTCTCGAAGTCCAGCATCTAAACGGGAACCCCCGAACACGGTCCATCCCGAGTTCGGATAAGTCGGAATATCACACACTTGTCAGTCGCGTCTCATAACCTCAAAATGTAATCTATCTTCTCAGTAGTTCCTCACGTCGCGACTGGTGCCTCTCAAATCGAGAACTTCACTCGACTGAAATTATAAATAAAATGTCTGTATTACGCTTACTCGGAACAGTCTAGACATTAAGTGCTATTCTATTTTCTTAATAAAAACATATGTTTACTGTTTACTATACATCTAAATCTAAGTCTATCATTATCGGGTTGGAATCTAATCACGGCATTCCAAATAAAACTTATCCAGTATCGAACTATACGGTTATTTGCTGAAATTCGGTCGCGACGCAGGAACAATTTCGTACATTATACAGTTATTGTCTGTCTTTGTCGCTCTTGAATAATTATATTGCGTCCTGCTCGCACAGGTGCTATGCAAAAGCAGGTTAATGTATGGGAGAGATAGAGACAGACAATAACAGCGTTATATACAAAAATATTCATGCTTCGTGACCACACTCCAATATACTTCTGCTTATCCTTTCAGTGAATCCGTTATTGTGTAAGACATTATTCAGTGTTACCATAAATATCAGATATAAACAAAAGTTAATGATTTAAATGAGACAGAAAACAAATTATTTGAAATGCAAGTAAGTCTGTTATGACTGAATAGTACGATATGATTCGTGTACCGATACTGAATGAGTTAATGTATTGAATGTCGCGGTTATGACAAAACCCTGTATATACAGCTTTACTGTACTTCTTAAAGTGTATTTAGACTCGGGACGTAGCGTAGAAAGAATGTTCGCAAATGAGAGGATTTCTGCTTAGTGTGATATTCATTCCATACATATTACAATGTCACAATTTAATTATTTTATTTTTTTAATAATATATTGAACACATTTTTCCAGTGCATTGTACTCGTATTAGTGATATGAAAGCGGTTTGTTTTGCAATTAGATTGCGCTAGTATCGTTTGTAACTTTGTTCCCCTGCAAATAGAACCAAAATAAAAAATACATTTTTATTTTGGTTTTACAGGTGAAACAGAACGGGAAAAGTCAATAGAAAAGAGGAAGCCGGTAAATGATTACCTTAGCTGTTTAGAGCGGGCACGAGCAAAGTTTTGTATAGTTCCATCTTGCATACATCATTAATTTCTAATTATACTTGACGGAATAATATTGGCCGCAGTGTAAAACATTGCTTCGCTTTTTGTGGTTATTATAGCATATTAATAACGCCACCCCAATTTTATATCATAACACATTATTTTAAAAGTAATTTTCACATATAATTTTATAGTTATAACACTTAAATTGTATTTTATAAATATATTTTATTATATATTTTATAATATGCACTATTATTATTGCATTTCTTTTTAAATATGATTATTATATATTTGTACGCATACACATTTTTCCTTTTTTGGAATACTAGAATGTTACGTTAAGAAATGTGTATGTGTGTGCAATATTAGTTTTAGGCGTAATATTAAATAAAATGTATTTAGATTGTATCATGTTTCGCCGGTGTTTCTGGTGCGGTGCCTATCGTTCGCGCAAACTGTTTTGATATTGACACTTAATAAGAATTAAATCGGTCAAGGCCAATAGAGTCTCATCCGTATATTAAAACTAAGGCTCCACATAGCTGACCGTTATTCTTTTTTTACAAATAACCATTCAAGTGCGGAGTATATATCCTCGGAAGACACAATAAAAACCTAGAAAATTGCTCTGACTGATGATTTCAAGCGTGCTAATAGAACCATCTCCATTTCGGGCTAGAGATGAAAATACGTGGCTTCTTATTGGCTGACCAAACGATAGACCTATAAAGTGGTCTGTGGCGCGGGACCACAGACCACCGCCGCGCCGCGCGCCTGTAGTGACTCTGCTCGTGTGGCGCCTCGGTAACCGTATGCGCAGTCAATTGTTTTTCAAGCATTCATCTGTCTGAGTCTCTTTCTCGCTCTGCGTTACTCGCTGGGGATATATGCTTTGTGTATCGAGTATAGGAGTTAGAGAGTGTAATGTCAATACAGGGTTGCGCATTCATATCTGTAGTCTTAAACCTTGAATGCTTCCATACTATACCTACTCGTTTCATACTTTAGGAATAATCTTTTCTCTTACTTTGATAGTTATTGACGATTAGTTAGTGTAATCACAACTCTTATCGCTAAGCATCTAGTTTTATATCACTATTTAATCGTTACGTTCTGTGAGATAATAGTGACATGATGCATTTATTTTGATGTTAATTTATAATAATGGCAGCTACAATATAAATGCTCGCGTTTCACGTTAATTTTAGATATTTATTTTGTCTATGATCGGGTGCGTTGCGTCTGTGTGGCCAGTGTTGCGATGTGTTTTTTAGAATAATTTTCATTGTATTGCTATTATATTGCCACACTGCGGGTGATGACGTCACGGCGACGGTCTACAAAGTATTAGCCAGATCTGATGTGCGCTCTTAACAACTCGTCCTATAATAGCAGTATTTACTCACACTAGGTCACAATAACTTCGATCTACAGTATTTTAGTTTATACTGTTCTCTATTATGTTTTCCATTTTGTACATAGCTCCCTCATCTCCGTTCGTCCGAGTACTAGCTCTCGGCCTCTGCAAGTCTATTGATTGGTTCTCACACGTCTTTGCCTTCTTAAATTAATAAAGCGTCTAGTCCAATGCGAAAGAGATTAATTTTTGTGAATTAAGGTTAACTATAAACGATATAAAATTCTGTTATTAAAACCTTTTGGAAAATATTAGATGCGGTCGTAGTAAATTAACTTTACTTCGGACCAGCCCGAGGTGTTCCATTACTCGTCCAGCTCATGTAATTAGGCAAAGCATGCGTGAAACAGATACCTGACTGACATGACAAGGAACATGTGATGTTTGCCGTAGGCATGTTCTGATCAAAGAGTTACATATCGCGAACCCACTATCGATATTCAATTGGTACATAATAGTACTTGGCCTGTGGAATCGGGGTCGGTGATGCGACTTTGATTCTTACGGAATATGTATATGATATCGATGAGTCGCAGCCATGGGATATCATTTTTATGCACGTAATCGCCACATCAGAAAATTCAATAGATTCCTTTAGTAGATATTTCAAACAAAACAATATCAAAAAATATAATTTTAGAAAATAAAGTATGTGAACTCGTTAAAGTCACAAATATTTACACTATTATAAATGTATAGTAACATTATACATCAGTACCGTATATAAGAATAAACATAGAGCTTAGTAAGATGATTAAATTGAAAAAAAAAAACTAGATCGTCATTACGGTATAAGATATAATAGAGAAATTTAATCAACTGTATTAATCTACTTACGATAAAAATGTGAATGTAGCTAATTTGATTTAGATTATATTAGGGAGACCAGGGTGTGGTGATATTTTGCACGTTTTTGAAAATGTTTTACTATGAGGCGCAGAATTCTGCGCCGCGTTTTGGGAATGATGTGTAAAATTGGCGGCGGTCTGACGAGGTCGAGATAGGCGGTTAACGCATTTGTAATTTAAACTATTATTACGTATTTAACTGTAAACGATTTCATAAAGAAGAGATTACATATCCACTATATCGCAGACTCGAACGCTACACACATTTGATATGATTGTCAGTATGTGGAAGTCGACGGGCACTCGCCAGCTTCCGCTCGATGTGTACTACACCTACCCACTCGGAGCGATGTGTACTACACCTACCCACTCGGAGCGATGTGTACTACACCTACCCACTCGGAGCGATGTGTACTACACCTGCCCACTCGGAGCGATGTGTGTAGCGCTTCCTGGCCTAAACTTTCTTAACATTGGTATTGACTAATAGATAATTATAGGGATTTATGTGTTTAGAAAAGTATTTTAAATAAATATTTAGATAATAATAATAATACCTTATATTATAAAGAAAATATGACATAGATCAGTGTTTAGGGAAGAGATGCCAAATTTAAAGTCAATACACATTATTTTAGGTAAATGGTAATTGAAGTAATCTTAACGTTTATTGAAAAGTTGATTAAAAAATGTTACAGTTAAATTATATTTGAGAGTTTTATTAAGCGCAAGTATATGCAATTTTATTCATTAAGTAAACATTGTTTCAATTTGTTAGTTAAAGTTATGCGTTGAACGAAACGTGAAAGTTGTTTTCGTCGATCCAAACGTCTGTTAGTTACTATGTGAATCACATTCGCAATCTGTCGTTAAAGGTAAAACTTAGTTATCAACCTCCTCTGTGTGCTCTTTGAGTTACTTTCGTTTATACTTACTGACGGACATATCTTCGCATATCACTCGGCGTACCTATGTGCATCATCTTTACCATGCTTCGTCATGATTAACTTTATTACGATAAGCTGTACTTTATATTTAGTGTATCGTAACGAAAAGAGAAGCCAACATATCAATTAAACTGTGGCTAAGGTTCAGCTTCCATCTTTACATTTTATATTTCTTTGTCTTACTAATAACGGCTCCCTTTTTGTTTCATTATACCCATGTTATGGTGTCGTTTTCCCTAATTCTTATTTTTAATGTTAAGTCTTTTGTGTGTTTAATTTCATTCTTATTTTTAATTTCATAATTAAAATATTATTATCATGATCCTATTTGTTATTTATTTTCGTACCTTCCCGTTTCTTCCTTGTCCACTTTAACAATTGTTAGGTATACCAATTGTCTACCGTACGACACGTGGGAAACACGCACTCGGTTGTAAACGTTCTTCGAATTCCCTTATTTACACCCTAATTTTATCAAGTACCTGCAATTGAGAACCACTAAGTTTGTTCCAAAATATCCTCAGACCTTTCATGGCTACTTGTAAATAAAACGTTAAAAGGGATCAATATAATGAAAAATGTACATTAGTACACAATTGGTATTTTCTAGATATAACTATTCGTACTTATAGTTCTACAACTGCTATCTTCAAGTGGATGTCTCATCTATTTAAGCTATATCTATGACACTTCTTGATAAAACAATATTTCTTGCGAACGTTCGTTTCAGATTACGTGTTTCGCGTTAAAGTCGAACCACGAAATGTCGTTTTGTTATTTGTGAAGGGAGTAAGGGACAAAAATATTGCCAATGGTAATTGTTTAATGATAAATTATCAAATGGAATATACTTCGCACAGGGTATACCTATTAAATGTGAAATAATAAATATATATCGCCGCCCGCGGCGTCTGATGGTCCGTGGCCGCGGCGGTATAATAAATGTATCCGTGCCAGGTCCCTTACTCCTTCTGCGTGAAAAGAACTGAATCATTCCGTTGAGACGTTGAATTTAGCGGGAAAATATATGCTGTATCTGCTTTTAATAGGTGATCACGAGTGGAATTTGAGATTTAATAAGAGGTGCTGTACCATAAGCACAAGCATGCATATTCAAAGAAACGTGTGATGGGATTAGGTATCTGGTATCTGTCATCATTTCGGTCCATCTACGGATTAAACGTATACGTAATAAGCATGGTCACCTATTAAATGTCAGTACAGGACTGTTATATAAATTTATCTGCGGTTGTAAATATTACACGTATTTATATAAAATTAATAAATTAAATTTATAGGGACTATACTTAGTAAAAGATTAACATAATCATTACTTTAAGATTTACTCGTAATCCTATATTAATTTCGGTAGTCGAACCTAGATAATACCTACTTATCGGAAACCTTTTTAGAGAATATTATAATTATAACTGAACGTAACTGTGACCTATTTTCGTTTTCTCACGTTTTAGTATTGTTTTAGGTTGTTTCATGAAAAAGTTAAATTAATGGTGTGCAAATTAAAGGGTTGTGTGTAAAGATAAATAGTTTTAGATATAAAGTATCGTTCACGTAACGAAAAAAAATATCTCGAATTCCTGTTTCCGAAGCACATCCACTTTCGTTGACTGTACCTATTAGTGAATTCTCTGAACCAATTCTAACATGTCAATATTAGTCTTAATACGTTACATGCCAAAGACCAATCGTTGGGAATAATAACAGGGATCTAATGATATCGTTTCCTCTCATCTTAAACTTTACCTCGTAATTATCAACTACTCAAAATAAATAGCGAACCTATATCAAACATATTGCCATACTGTGAAAACATTATATTTTGGTGATTTTAAATTTACTCTACAATACACTAACGGTTCATACTCTCAGAGACCGTTGGTACATTACATAATTACAGTTTAATAAAAATATAAGTACCTTCGACACAACTTAACATCTAAGTGACCCTATTGAACTCTAGATTTATTCTTTGTGATTTTATAATAAAATATAGTTGAAAAATGCTTTTTTATTTCATTTCCTTTAAGCGTACAAATATTCACCAAATATCTACATGATATTCCGAAGGAATGATTCGGCGAACATCGGAACTAAATATCTACATGATATTCCGAAGGAATGATTCGGCGAACATCGGAACTAAATATCTACATGATATTCCGAAGGAATGATTCGGCGAACATCGGAACTAAATATCTACATGATATTCCGAAGGAATGATTCGGCGAACATCGGAACTAAATAAAATGCCTTCCGATCCGACTCGGACGCTCGCCGCGTCAACATCTGATGACGACGCCTCGTGCAGAAAGGAAAAACAATTGAAATGACTGAGCCGATATCCTGATCCATCCAACTTTCCAGAGTTGCTGGAATAATAAAATATACATATTAATATCGTTTCCAATATGATGTAGTAGGTACCTACATAGTTGTTTTCTTACATTGTTACACAGTAGAACAAGACTTCGTAATTGATAATATACTTAACTTTAATTTAATATCTAGTAGTAGCGATCCCTTATAATTTCTGCTAACTTTCTAACGGTGAGAGTTTTTCAATACAGGTCGTGTAGGTTTTGAGTTAAATTGTAACAAACAAACAAATCTTTCCTCTATATGATAGGTACCTATTAGCATAGACTAATAAATTACATATTGGTCAGTCTTTAATAAATTGGTAGATAAGTAGTAATGTCAATCAGTAAATAACAGACGCATATTAACTATATCGTATATGAGGTAATGTTAATCATACGGCATTAAGTTTAGCAATAAAGTACCTAATCCATAATATTTGAAAAAAAACCATGACGTGGCGAGTATCGTATACCTATGTATACCTTCACTCGTAATTTACGTAACTACCCATTTAAATATAGATACTAAGGTACGTTCAAATTTGTAAGGAAAAATTTCAGTCCTGTACAGGACGGTATTCTGTAGGTACTCGTTGGTCCTATTTTGTAGTTAGGTACCTACTGGTTTCTCGAAACATATCGAAAGGGATAATTTAAAGCGCCATCTCTTAAACGCCGAGTGAATCTCGGTCACACGCACATTATCCAGGTGGCAGTGGTATCAATCTAAATATATTGAATAGTGAGAACTCCGAGACACAGTGCCCTTTATGTTCGGGTTATGTTAGTAGGTAGGTACGTACTCTTTTGGCATACTGACGTTACATTCGATTTTTTGTACTTTTGGCGTTATTAGAAACGTACTTTTAAAGTTAGAGACCATAGTTGTCAAAAGACGTTGAGAATTTAATAGATGGCGACAAAATGCGCACCCATCGCCATCTAGATTCTTCTAAAACAACGAGATGGCGTTGTACAACGGTCGACCAGACCGGTTTATTGACAGTTTCGACGTGCGGCTGCTTGATGTCGCGGTCTAGCATTAGCAACAAACAACAGTGCAAGAAGTAGGAATAACTTGCGTATCGCAATCGTATAAACAATGTTTAACGCACGTACGGCATACCGTCGTCCCTCGCCGCAACGACAAGTCACAACGGCGACATTGTGTCACAGTTGTGACTTGTTATTTAAAAACGACAGTACTGATTTCAATTATTCCACAATGCAATACGGCGTCGATCATGGGCGCCGGAAGCAGGGTGCAAGGGGGAACCTTGCACCCCCCTGGCAGGAAAAATAATGTCGTTTTTTTTGTTTTTTATTAAGTTACTGTTTGAATATAAAGTTAGGTGTCTAGATATGTATTTAGTCAATTTGTTCAACACCTTGTCAATAAATTCGGTATCCTCTCGACCGTCGTCGTCGTCGTATAAACGAATGACGTAGGGAACACTTGACATGGACCCAGGAGCAAATGGGATTATGATGAAATGTTATTTTGCAATGAGTCTCGGTTTTTATTTAGGTCGGATACGAGAAGAGTAAGAGTGTATCGTCGTCGTCCCGGAAAAGCTGAAACGCTGAGATGCATCCATGCAGGAAGTGCACCCTTACCGGGGCTCCACAGTGATAGTAGGTATGGGCGGGTGTTATGTTAACGAATTTGTTCCTTTAGTCAGTAATTTAATATTGAAACAGTAAAAACCGGACAAGTGCGAGTCGGTCTGGCCCGCCGAGGGTTCTGGACAAAGTTGTAGGTACATATTATAAAAAAATGTAGGTACTTACATATTATTAAAAATAGTTTCTTATTTACACAAAATGGTATTTTTTTCATGTCTAAAACTATAAATCATTACAATAATTTAAAATCTGTTTATGCTTGTGCCAATAAAGGGACTTCATACTGTTATATTCATACCCTGTAGGTAATAGTGCCCAGATGCAACCTAAACTCTATATTCCGCATTTATTCAATAGAGTAGATACTTGGCTATCCCCACGGCTCACCAGTCTCTTCCCATCCTCTTACGCGTAAGGCTGCTTATGGACAATTTCCTAAATATTGTAATAAATGACATTTTCTATATAAAATAAATCAGTTATTCTTCTAGCCAAGTTTATACTTTCTTTTAAGAACCAAATCGGCCCATACCGTATAACATTAATGGTGGGAGCGTAAAGGGATATCAAATTCCCCGGTAACGTCCCCAATCGCAAAAGTATTCACGCGATTTTTTTTATATTTTCTTTGTTTGTATCTATTGTGTAATTTGTTATTATTGTCTATTGTGTTGTAGTATTATTACCTGTAATAGCTTAAAATGTCCGAAGCTAGAGCTCCAAGTCCGAAATTCGAAAGACCCGAAATAGCTATTTCAGAGGTAGGAGAAGATGCACTTTGCCCACCTTCGAGCCCTACTATCAGATCAGTAGCTAAAAAGAAAAACAATGGAACTACTAGAACACCAAAACTAGATCTTTCCACGTTATTCAAATTTATTAAGCCAGTCTGGATGGTATCATTCGTTCCGATATGCTCAACGACAATCACTACAATATAGATTACAGTGAAAATTTACTTCGTATAAGGAAAATGTTCCTAAAGTTCCACTTTTGTAAACCCATATATTTAGTCCCTCCTAGATCTGAAATAATAATCGAATGTTCCGTACATAATCCGGAAATAAAGGAAGGTCTTGTACTAGACCCTTCGATCAAGATCTTCTTGATCGAAGACTAGACCAGAGTAAATCTGATGGATAACTAATAGCGAATTGAATAGTTCGTATAATGGAAAATCAAAGGATAAATAGATCCGTCGTTAACACATCTGGAAGCTCTCTCAACGTCAAATCTAAAAATTACCCCATTCCTGCTCATTCATTCGACAAATCTCCACCGTGTCGTGTGGTCAATATTAATTCAACAAATTCAGTTGATACCGTAAGACGAACGAAACAAGTTTTTAATCAGTTATGCATTTCTCATCTCATCTTAATCAAGAAGAAGCCGATGCTCTCTTCCATCTATGGTCAGACTATTTTTACTTATTTCATCTCCCAGGAGAAAAACTTAAATTTATTATGGCCGTCAAATACGATATAAAAACTACTAGGGATAACCCTATTCATACTAAATCTTACCGGTTCCCAGAAGTCCATAAATTCGTTTAAGTAAACAAACAAAATATATGAGTGAGATGCTCAAACAAGGTATTATTCACTTTGGTTGCTTTACCTTGGTCCTCCCTCACCAATATGGGTGGTACCCAAAAAGGCGGATGCCGGATGATCCGGTCTACAAATGGCGTGTCGTCATTGCCTATGGCTGAGATGATGATGCTGCTAAATATGCATAGTCGTGGAAAATACCTATCATAAGGGTCATTATATTTCTTCGTGATATTTTCCTTATAAAGTAGGTTGGTAAGGAAAACATTTTTCCTGTTTATTTAGGTAGTCTTATCTTTTGCTTCTGTTGTAAACCCATTAGTAAGTCATTAGGTCATTAATTGCTGGGAACTTAAATCGTATAAATATGCGGACCGTATTCATTGTAGGGCAGAATAGGAAAACATTTACGCGAGTGCGAGCGCCAACATATTGAAATTAAGAACATAACAATGGCCGATTTTAATAAGAAAACAGCTCTTCTTTTACTAGTTGTGTGTGCTATGATGATCACAGCAGAAGCCGTAAATAATTGGGTCCGGGTGCCACCGTGTGACCAAGTCTGTAACAGAAGCGACGCTGAAAAAAATGAGTGCTGTAGAGCTCATGGTCACGCCTTTCATGCCAATTGTTATGGTGGTATGAACTGTTATCGACGTTAATAATAATTATTTTGAAATGAGAAAGTTTATAATCGATGAAATAAATTTCAAAGGAAATATGCATACTTACCTTCTATCTAACTAAGTATATTGTTTTATTTTCTTTATTATAATAAATACTAATATATAAAAACCTTGCGCAGGATCGATCGATATAATTATTATCTATACTTTGTTCCAACATTTTAGATTTTTTATGTAAACAAAGAGGATAACAGCGCAAAAAATATCTGATAAAATCGTAGTTTATTATGTTTGACAAAAGGAAACTTGTATTGAAACTTATATTATAACCTTGACCTTCTATGTTCACAGTTATATGCATTAAATATTGGGTTGGGGAAAAGGTCTTTTCGTATTAGTATAGTATGTATGAACTTGTAATAAAATCTTTTTGGCTATACTATTTGTATCTGGCTGGTTATGGTATCATTAAATGTTTAAATTTTGAAGAAGATAATTCCAAATTCATATTAGGAAAAAGTGATTTTTACTTGTTTTTCGTACTGTAAAGATCTGATGTGAAGAGTGAATCTAATGAAGAAATTCGAAACATTTTAAAAATTTACTACAAAAAAGGTAATGTAACGCAAGCCGCGAAAACATTTGCGATGTTTATGGGACCTAGTGCAGTGTCTGTGAGAGTAGTACAAATTTGGTTTAAAAGCGTTTTTAATCCGGAAATTTTGATTTCAAAGATGCACGTCGCTCTGGTCGCCCTATTACGTAATGATGTTTTACTAAAGATAACGTATATTCATACTGAGCGGTGCTCAGATGTTATTCCTTTACGACATAAACATGCTTACTGCGACAGATTACATGTGCGGTACAAATAATATAGAAAAGGATAACTATATGTTTAGACTTTCGCTTGAAGTACACGTCGTAATGAAAATTACTACAATTGTTTTTACTATTTTCTACTGTTTTTTAATGTTTTATTTGCTGCTTTTTGCTTTTCTGAGGTTGGCAACACTGACCGTGAATAGTAACTGTGATTCATATACATAAATATCGATCGTTTTTTCGATTTAATATATCGTACAAATATATACATATATATATTTTAGATATATCGTATATAATTTATAACAATCTGTAATAATAATTAGATAAGGATCAGGTTAAAATGAATAATAACGGGTAGGGTTAGGATGCAAATCAATTTTATTGATTTACAAAAAGCCGTATTTTAAGTTAGAGGGTAAATATGAAAAGGGTAAAATACCCAAAAGGGTAAAATATGAAATATTGTTTGCTACCATAGTTAAATATTTAAATGCTATTTAATTTTACATTGTATAACTTTGAAAATTGTATTTTGTAATCTACCTACAAATCTAATGGCTTTTCGTTAAATAGAGCCATTAAATATTTCGTGTCACTTAAAGCGTTAGCGTTGAGTGTCACTTAAACACGGAACCTTATGAGATCACCCCTCTTTTTGCTAATGGTAACCGTTTTAGGTAATTTCACTACATAAGTTTTAACATGGAAAAGTCCCTTAAATGAGGGCACCACGAGGCTTGGACGATCGCAATAAAATAAGAATTGAATGTGCTTTTAATTTCTCACGATACCTATATGATATATCGGATGAAATATATCGATAGGTACTAGATAATATCGAATCGATGCGATATATCGCGAAATTATATGGAAATTTTATGAAATATCAATTTATATCCTGCACCCCTAACCGTGATACGTAAATTCATAGAATAAACCCTAATATACGGAAACGTAAATTATTCCAGACCATACGCAGTATCTCTAAATAGTCTGTGATGCGCTAGCATCTCTATAGTTTGTGCTGTGTCCAGACCCAAGTGTGAAGAAAAAGTAGTTTACACTACATTCTGCTCTCATTTTGATTTTACTTTCTTTGAATTTATATTCAAATATGCCTTTCTATTGCGATAACTGTGTACAAATAGAACGATTCTAAAGATAAGCTGGTATTGTAAGCAGGTTTATGGACGAAAGGCAAAATTCATGATGTTGCGGTCTTTTAATAGATATACACCTCTAGTAAGCTTTACCTTATTTAGCCGAAATCATCCATACGACAATGATATGCTGAATCGTACCTTACCTGATGCACCAAAAAGTGGATGGGAGAGAGTTAAGAAAATGTACTCCAAAGAGTAAGTTAGCTTTACGTAAACAAAAACATAACCTCTTCATACATAACATTTAACATCTTGGCTTGTCTTTCTCTGTGTCTTGTGCTCTCACTCTTCGTTTCCAACATCCCATATTTTTTCCTGTTTTTGTTATTACATGGTTTCCGGTTTACGGGTTTCGTAGAAATAGCTAAAAATGTGTCTTATCCGTATTTATTTATTTAAATTAACCTTTACAAACCTGCAACTTCAGAATTGAAAAACTGGGCAATGAAATGAAACTTAACTCTGCAGATCATGTATGCCAAGCTCTAGTTGAACCTATACTAGTATAGTATACTAGCTTGGCATACTTGATATATTCTCAATGACCTAACAATCTTTTTTACTAAACTATTTACATGGTTGATTTCAGCGAAAATGAAGAAGTGTCACTAGAACTGCACCATGTTAGTCAATCAGCTATGACAGGTACTTTTGTCGGAGCTTGCATTGGAGGATTTGTGCAGTCGAGGAACGCCTATTTGTACTTCATAGAAAACAATCAAGCTACAATATTTAAGTCTACAGCCCAAGCAAAGGTAAATATATATTTTATGTAATAGGTGGCAAACAAGCAGACGGGCCACGCAATAGTAAGCAATCATTGTCATCTATCTGTAACACTAGGGGCATCATGATATGTTGCCAATCCTTTTTAAGACTGTTAACTTTCCTTTTGAAGTATTCCCTATTGTAGCTACTCGGAAAGACTGAGGGAGGCAGCTTGTCCATATTTTGCAGATGTGTGGCAAAAACGATCTGTGTGAAACACATCTTTCTGAAACATTTATCGGGATAATGATAGTTGAGATTCATTCTCTAGAACTGGTGCCGGTCCGTACTTATAGTACGGCACCTTAGTCTCAACAAGCCCATATCGAATTGCAAGTTGCTGATAGATGATCCTGGGGCTACTAGGTTTTGTCTGTTTAAATTATTTTCGTTAGCAAGATGATAACAACCTGAAATAATATGTCTGAGTAATTCTCCTGGACAGTGGCATGCCCAACAAACATTGACTGTACCATCCTTCAGAATATATTTCCGGTAGTTATTCATCATGATAACTTTCTCTGCAATTGCACAGATAAAACCCTCAGTTTTTCCAAAGGGGTCACTGAAACGTAGCCAGTTACATCGGGCCTTGTTAAATGCATGTGGCTCTTTTCCTTTCCATATGCTCTTGCGAGCTGTGGTGCTCAACACCGTTTATTGTTGTGTCTCAGAGGAACCATCCATTTTTTCTGGATAAAAAGTAGCCTATTTTACAAAGTACCTTTATTTTGAATTTATTAACCAATTCTTTCAAGCCATGAGGTTACAAGCATGATATACATTAACTCACATTTATAATATTAATGTGATTTAGCTAACTGTACCCTACCAGGCTTCACCTGAGTGGACTATGACTTTCCCATTGATCATTCAATATATTTATCAGGATAAAGTCAGGTCATATGTCATGGCTCTTGAAGTTATAGTACTGTAGCACCCCAGTGCAGGGTATGGGTAAAACACTGAAGAGGATGTCATCAATTTCACATTCATCAGGCTGATGCCTATGTCACATTTTAGATAAAAGGATTGACATATTTAATTTATCATATACCTAAGAAAAACACAATATTTTGCAAAGGTTTGTGTACGATTCAATTGTAGTTTGCAGTGATTTTTTAGCAGATTTTGTCAATTTGTGATGAATGATTCACGAGGAAAAAGATTTTTCAGTTTCTAAAGTATATTTTTGTTTCTTTTTCTGGCATGTCACTTAATTGTGAGGCCCTGTCTTTTATAATATTGGTGCAGATAATATTATAATTTGTTGCACAATATACCCCAAGCGGGACGTCAGTGCAGGACTCAGCATCCCCAAATCGTATAAGAATAAGAATACTATAATATCACAAGGCTGTTAGTTTGCTAGAAACTGGCAGAAAACATATATAAAGTACATTATTACAATAATAGAGCTGTCATATCAAGCGGGTCGCTCTTTTATATGACCAGCTATGTTCAGCTTAAACATAGCTCTAAGATATATATATATATTATGTAGTTAGCGTCATTTTCGTATATAAAGTTGCCCTGGAAAATGAACAGAAAATTCACCTTCAATATTATCTTCATATTTTTCAGAAACAGCTGCAAGATTATGTGACTATTGCGTTTGCTAAAGGTGCAGTCCGTTGGGGTTGGAGATTGGGCATATTCTCAGGGATATTTAGGTAAGAATTTTTGTAAGGCGGGGTGAATACAACACAGATACAACAAAAAAAAATATAGATTCTCGTGAGTTGGACACATTATTATATAAATGAATTATGCTGCGAATATGAATTATGAAACGACGCTGATTGTGTCATACTCCAGATTACCTATCACTTTTCGACTTAAGGTACCATTAACAATTGGTGTCCAGGCAAGCAGATGGCTCTATCCACGATCATTGCGAAAATTTCAGAACAAAAGTATAATATTCCATTTATTAATTGTTGCAGTTTGATAACAACAACAATAGCGGTTTACCGAGGCGACACATCCGTGATCGAGTACGTGACGGCGGGCGCGATGACCGGAGCCCTGTATAAACTGAACATGGGGTTGGCCGGCACTATCGTGGGCTGTGGACTGGGTGTGTGTAACTATATACCACTCGCACGTACACGGCGATAGACAACAAGGTTCTCGATGAACTAGTACATAACGATGGTTAAGCTCTAACTCTTTGCTCTTCCATTCGGACCGCGAAAGCACTACCTGCGCACTGCGGTTGTTCCCGCGTGGTGATTAAAAACGGTGATGATGAAAATGAGCCTATGTCTTAATCCAGGGTATAAGCTATCTCTGCGAAATCGGTGTAGCCGTTTGAGCGTGAAGTGGTAACAAAGATACACACATACTCACACACTTTCGCATTTATAGTATCAGTAGGATAGAATTTAAACTTGGATCATATTATGTATAGCGAGTTAATTTGAATGAATAACTTTGTCCCACAAAAAGTACGGGAGACCTTGCAGAAATAGGTGGGTTGGTAAGGTCATATTTTCAAGAACATGCTTTTGAAAAAGTCTGAGTCTGAGGGGTCTGATTGTGACGATAAAAAAAAATGATTCGCTAATAAATATATTAGTTAAACCGGTTTGGACAGAATGAGCTAGACTGAAACTTAAGCAAGGAAAACATACACAAGTATAAAAGAGTTGAACGTGCTCGCCGTGCCTGCCGTATACCTGTGACTGAAGTATTCTTTTAAATTAACTTGATCGAATGGCCATAATAAAAAAAATATAGAAAAGAAGAAACGTGAGCACCAGTCCCCAAGTTAATCTCATTAATTTTGTCATTATCTTGTTTCAGGAGCAATTCTTGGATTAGTGTTTGGATCCGCGATTGTTATACTATTAAACTTAACCGGCGCCAAAATGGATGATATTAGACGAGCATTACATAAATTCAAGGAAGGAAGGTAAATATATAAAATAAGACACAGTGATAACGCGTCGAGTGAAACGCTGCAGTTCACTAATGCGATCTTGGCTCGGAGCTGATTCGGCACTATCGATAACTGAACTGAATCTATTCGGTTCGACATTGTATATGTTGAACTTTTTTAATTCGCGCAAATGTAGTGAATGTTATAAATATTCTATTGTATACTATAGTTTTAATATTACTATATAAAATGACTATCAAATACTTACATTTTGTGGGTTATAGTTCATACTCCTTTCTATAAGAGGAATGTCCATACCCCAGCAGTGGAAATATTGTACAATGATTAAAATAACTATCTTTAAGGCGATGTACATACACAAATTGCAACTTCATAATGTCATATATTTCATAGAAATCCTACTACCAACTTGTATCACGTGACCTCAGCTGGCGAGTGGACGCCGCTCTCCACCCGCTCACTGTGACCGTGCCCACCGCCAACGTCGGACGTATGCCAGCTCGCTCCTCTCTATCCCATATGCTTATTTTATACTATCTCCGCCGTATTAGACACAGTTGTACCCTCAAGGACCAGGTCTCTTTCTGAACGAACTACTAAAAACGATTGTGGTTTAGCTGTCAGTTTTTCTTTACACATTAATAGTGTAATTATTTAATAAATAATTTGTTATAAATGTATAGTTATAAAGTCGGAAATCCCCGATCCCTGCGTATCTCTTCGCATAACGGACGTGACGTCATGTATGTATACTAAATTTTTTATATTTTAATTTTCAGAGTGGACCAATACAATCAAGTGTTAGACAAAGCTTCCGAAACCAAAAGTGACCCGCTCGCTGTTCACCACGACAACCTCGTGAAAGAGAAAGGAGCACAGGCCGTGCAGGATATTTAATAACTTGTTTATTTAAGCGGACACGTTAGTTATCTTTCGTGTCGTGGTGGTACCGGCCTAGAATAGTACTCCCCCATCTCTTTCCGCGGGTGCCGTAAGAGTCGGCTAAGGGATCACGTACCAGAAGGTGGGTAGCAGCGCCTTCTAAGGATCGGAAATTATACTGCGCTCGCCAACCCGCCTACCAAGCGTGGCGAGAATTGGCAAACCCCCCCTATATGGGGGAGGCATATGTCCAGCAGTGGATATCCAAGTGCTGAAAAGAAGAAGTTAGTTATCTATAACGCTGTTAAGGCAACGGCCCTGCAGAATAGCTTTACAATAATGGCCCCTGCTATACCGTAAAAGGTCCCCCAATGTGTTATAGCCAGCTCGCTACAGCGTACAGATAGAGACTGATATATCGCGCGCGGAACTTAGCTCAACATTTTAAACTAAGATATGTATCTCATTCTTCGATTTTTTCACTACACTTCATTGTTATCCTCAAATTCGATATGCCTATTAGACAAGAACTGTGTATTTAAATATGTGTAAATAGTTGTGTTAACGTAATAAATGGTTTTGTTATTTATCCAAATGATTTTTAATCGACTTCAGAGGTATCTCAATTCGACCGTATATATTTTTTTGTCTTGTCGCGGATAACTTCGTCGTTTATGAACCGATTTTGATGATTCTTTTTTGTTTGATGGAGTACCTATACTTCCTAGGTGGTACTATTTAAATATCATCAAAATCGGTCAAGCGGTGTTTGTGTTACACGCTCCAATAACTGAAAATTGTTACGTCTATATGGAAGACTTCCTTATTGAGGGTGCATGACAAAAAAATCGTCACTAAACACAGTGTTCAGGCAGCAGTCCTTGAGAGCCAGTAGGTAAGCATTTTGGGTGATCACATTTTCGACCACATAATCACTGATCATCAAGGGAGATTCAACAGTATAATAAAAAGTACACCAAGTTTTAGGGATGCTTTTTTATACTTTATGCTCAGAACGACTCGACTATAATAGTTCCTATTGAGAGATTAGGAATAGGGGATCAGATTAATAAAATAAACATTTTATAATAAAGCGTTATATTCACTATTACAATAACATTGCACAATTAACGTTATCTATAGAGCACAATACAAAAATAGAATGACGATATTTACAAACAGTTTAAACTATTTGTGCCATGATTTACTCATAGTTCCATGAATATTTTTCCATAAAAAAACTATACTACATTAAAAAAAAGATTTAATGATAAAATATATGAAATAGAAATGGCAAGAGTTCATAAATGAGGGCCTAAGGCTGTAAAATTGAGTTACAATTTTGCAGAGAAATAAAAATTTTGTTGTAAAGGTCCAACTAGGTACTATTAGTTGTGGACTCCAGCTTTAGCAGCGCTAGTGCTAACGAACAAAGGGTACCTCCCTTTGTTCAAGTGGTGGGGCGACGTGCGATACCATGGCGGTCTTTTTAACGATCAAGAACCTTACAGTTACTTTTGGTGATTTGTTTTTAATTACATTCCGAAATGTATCCTTTCGTACATCGTAACATTGCAACTGCACAAGGTTGACCTAATGAGAGCGTACGGTTATGCATTAGCATCATTGCATCATGACTCGTTGCCCGAGTCTGTGTTTCCCGATATGTACAATCCTGGAGTCTTCAAGTCGCGAGTGAATATGTACCTTCTAGGTTTGCGTGCTAAATCCTAGACAACGTCATCACTTAACATCAGGTGATACAGTTGTCAAACGCAAACCTATAATATGTAAAAAATAATAATTGATTAGTCATTATAATGACGTCACAGGTCGGCGCGGTACAACACGAAACAACCCGTCACATATATATATATATTTTTTCTCACACTCAGACCCCCGCACTAGGATTCCCTGTATCGCGGGACACAGGGAATCCTAGTGTTCTATAAATAAAAAAATGTACTAATATATTTGCTGGTAGGCATTTTGTTACTTCATATATATAAATAAGCGTCTTATGTTTAAAAATATCTGTTTCGATATTTAAAACACTTTAACCCAGCACAATCTACTTCGATTTTAAATTTCATCTAAAATCGTCGTTCCGGTTAAGCAGAAAAATAAGCATCAATCAGCATTATAAACATTGATAATACTTGAGTGAACTTGAATGAAAAAATTATGAGCCAAATAAGTTATTTACAAAGTATTAAAACCGATTTAATATAGCTAATAAATAGTAGACATAAACATTTACGTACCTATTAAATAATATAATAAAATATATCTTTTGATAATATAAGAAGCTACATAATACTTGTCGTTCGAATACATCAGGACCAATTATCATCGTAACGCATGCGACGTTGTCTTCATATACAAATTTTGCAGCTATTCTGTTAGTTCAAACTTGCTAAAACTGCAAAATTGCGAAACTTCTGTACTTATACGCTTAAATCCAAAATGGTATATTCAATTTATTATTTCTATTTTTATTTTATTATTTATTTTTATTTATTCAAGAGTAACGAATGAACGATCCTAAAGCAGTTTCTATAATGGAAATATGTAAGGAGCAAACAGTTGTCAAACGCAAAATTATAATATGTAAAAAAAAATAAAAAAAATTGCACGCATCTTGAATATTGGCAACTTACACTTCAGCGTCGGAACTACAGTTTGAATGGTGATATCTTTTAACTATTCTGTCGACGTGTCGCTTACTTACAAATGTTCTCATCGCGTAAACTTTGACAACATGATTCGCATCTAACCTTAGACCTAGTCTCATACTGAAATATAAAGATTTAATAAAAATCAAAAACAGAACTTGAATGACAGTCGTTATATTATCCTACTAATATTAAAAATGCGAAAGTATGTGTGTATGTTTCTTACTTCCCGGAAAAAGTATAGTTCCCGTGGGATAATTGAAGTAACGGGCGCTACTAGTAGACAATATAATTATATCGAATTAAGTTTAAAAAGTTACATTATGATACAGCTCTTCTATGACAACTGTATCGAAATATTACTTTTATACCAATAAGATACATCTTCAACTGGACCAAGGAGGTTGCAATGCAGTTTTTCTACATATAGTATGTGGACGCGGCGCAACACGCACACGCGATCAGCAAATGGATGTTGGCGCTAAACGTTTACAAGTAAATACAAACATGTGCTGTAATTTTACGTAAATATCATTATCTATTTTATGAGATTAGATAAAGTAGTGTATGATACTGCACATAATTAGTCTTAAAGCACTCGTGTAATGCTATAAAAAAACTTTCCTACGGCTCGTTTTTTTTAATCTACACTCGTGTCTTAAGAACCCTCATTATGACAGTTTTATAAACTACTAATACAGAATAGGTCGCGGTGATTACGATGCTTCTTTTCAATCCAATAGATATTATAATTTCAAATACGACAAAAGCAAATATTTAAAATTTAGATATGAGCAAACTGCTTTCCTAATTCCTATATGTATACATCTTGTGCTTTTATTTTCTCTGCTTGTGCTTCTCTGCTCTGAAGAGAATAACAAAAAATAGCTTCCTGATGTACGGTCAATATAATGTAGACAGTTCTGAGCTGGTATGATTTTAGTTATAAATATATACAGTACAGTTTCTTTCTTTCTTTCTTTCTACTTTGTTGGTTTTTTAATTACTAAATGACTTGAATTCGCTCTCTTGTCTTCCGGGCATTTGTTTTTTTAACAGCTTTTCATTAATTATGTACTCTAATTACTATTTCTTATATATATTTGCTCTCTGTAACATATACTCGGTATCATAGCAAGTATTATAACGTGTATTATAATGGAGCACAATATAAAGAGATACAGAAATCATCACTTTAGTCAATTATTGTTTTCAAATGAAGTCTTTAAAAAGCTGAAATCAAAAGAATAGTTCTGGAATATCCGAATGGATAAATCACTACCGACACTAACACCGTTACTTTCAGACGCTCCTACGGTTTAATAGAAAAATAAATCTACCTACATCAATCATAAATATACAATGATTATTAGTTGGACCAAGCAGCCATACAAAGTTTTGTAAAATCGGAGATAGTTTAAGTATACCGCGCTAACACTTTTATTTTCTGCGACGCACAAGTTGCTTCGAACTCGTGGTAAAACGGTTCCTAACATAATATAATAATATATAAATTATATCATTCTGTATGAATCCTTGCATAAATCTTCTTCATCAATAAATTCACGAGTCCATTTGAATGAGGGATTTGATTAAACGTGACGAGTAGAGATCAGTGCGCGGCCTGAGACTTGGTGATACGTTTGGCGCCGCGGTTGGGGGGGCCCTTTGGCTTGGCGAAGGCTGGTCGGTGCAGGTTCCTCTTCGGATGTATCTCATCGTAAAGGAACTCTTCTGTCAACTCTTTGCCGTCGTCGATCTCCAACTGAAAATCGGATATATAGTTGGTTAAAACCGAAATATCAACTATAACTTAAGTTTTTATTAGGGCTGGGTTGGAGGTATTTTTATGCAATAGGTGTCAAACAAGCGTCTGCTTGCTGCCGGCCTGAAGATGAGCGTCCATCGTCGCATATGGATGTCTGTAACACTCAAAAAGATCGACAACGTATCGTAACGCTCTTAGGTATTGAGACCTTTTTTAGACTGTTAGGTCCCTTTTTCGCTTCCTCGGAATACCGAGAAAGGACCTCGTTTTTCCATTTGTATGTGTGTTGGCAAAATTGATCCGGTGAATGGCACAGATGTGATTCACATGAATAGATTATATGTGGATGAGTTTTTGAGGCGAACACAGCTGGTCCGGCGGGGCTTTCCCCATGAGACCATAAAATAAGTTTCATTAAATTAGCGGAACACGGGTGGTAAACATGGTAGCAGATGTAGAGAGGTCTGCTTATGAGTGGATAATTCTTTGGGTTAAAATTATTGTCGATATTGACTGGGCTTAGTGACAATTCTTATAGCTTTTTACTGCATTGTCCTTGGTTCCAGCTGATACCGGAATTACCATGGTAAAGCTAAAAGGTTGATATTAGGGTATCATTATCGGAGACATCTTACGGAAATATTTTTGTAGCGCCATCTATCTCAAAAAGTATTAACTATTTATGAGACCGATTGATCACTATTGCAATTGGAAACGTCACATCAAACTATGCTTCCATACTCGATCAGTTTAAAGATTTCTATCGTCACTTGCCTTGTGCCCAGGACAGGCGAAAATTTAGGTAGAATTATTATTCAGAAAAATTTCTTCGTTTCTTTTAGTAGTTTATTTTTCATAGCATATAAAGTTTTAAAAATACACAAAGAAAAATTGGTATATCATGCAAAAAGTATGATTCAAATACAATAACTAAAAATTGTGTAGTTCTTTAAAAGTTTCTGAGTCTCACGTACCAACTTTTCTTGTTTTCTAAAACTTGTTAAGTAGATTGCAGTGGCATTACCGTTTCTTTTCGTAAAATCACAATACAAATTGAAGTGTGCTACACACATCAATTTGCATTGTGATTTTACGAAAAATCGTTTACAAATATTCACCCGTTTTGCGATTTCGACGCCCATCTTTTCAATAATCTCAAGGAACTGTCCTTTACAGCTGGAATACATCATCCGCTCCTTTATACTGCAGTTGTAGCCGGGCATTGAGTAAATGAACACTGAAATATAAAATGAAAATATTTTATTTTTACATAATGTGTATATTATTGTTAACTGTCTTTAGTTTCCCGAGAAAGATTAAAATCGAAAATGATAGGATGCCTTCAACCTGCCTTCAACGGTTCTTACAGTACTTTGGTGACGAAGTGCGCAGAAATCCTGATAACTTGGAACAATTCATCTGTAACGGAAAAATAAAAGAAAAAAGGCCTAAAGGCCGAAGCCCGAAACGGTGGTCCGACCGAGTGATTAAGGAGCTAGAGAGCTAGATATTCCGGTCAAGCTAAACACCTCAACAGGTGGAGAAAGGCAGTCAACACGATCCTCAACAATGAGGGAATGACTGATGTGGAGGTCTTTAGTTTTAATTTAACCTATGATAAGGAAATTGTTGACCCATTGCAATCATATTAAAATTATATATAAATAGATAATGTTATATGCGTGTTGGGAAATGACTTAGGAAAATACACAGCTCATTATTCCTCGGGTTGTGACAAAACTAATAACAATGCTGAGATACGGGTCATATTCAAACATAGGGACAATAAGCTCTTGCCTAAGATGTACTAATTTTGATGAATATAATAAAATACAATTCATTGCATATAACTGTGTGGGGTCACTCACCACTGAACCACGACAACCATTAAATGTGAAACTTACGCGGTATTTGCTGTATTATTATCTATTGATCAATATTGACTATACAAAGAACTGTGATTGATAGCTCATCGAATTTAAAATTGGTGCTCGCAAAAATATTATATAATATATTTAGGTGCATTCGATGATAGGAAAAGATAGATATACCACCTATACGCACGAAGCGTTATGCTTCCACTTTCTTAATGCGTACTGCCAAGGAATGGAACTCGTTGCCCGTCTGTGTTTCCCGATATGTACAATCCTGGAGTCTTCAAGTCGCCAGTGAATAGGTACCTTCTAGGTTTGCGTGCTAAATCCTAGACAACGTCATCACTTAACATCAGGTGAGACAGTTGTCAAACGCAAACTTATAATATGTAAAAAAAAAAAGTAATATCTTACCTACACTTTCCATATAGTCGCTCTCATGCGTGTGTTTGAAAATGTAAAGGTGGTACCGCGCTTCATCACCCGGCACTTGCTGGGGTAGCTCTATTAGCGATATTTTGGCAGCTTTTGAAAGATGGATGTTTTCTTCTTCTAAATCTGTAATTAATAGACATAATTATATATTACAGCTCGGGAATTACGATAGTTGGAAATTTTCAACTGTCATCCTACTAATTTTATAAATGCGAAAGTTTGTGTCTATTCTTCACGCTCAAACGGCTACACCTACTTCGATGAAATTTAGTATGGAGATAGTTTAAACCCTGGATTAACACATAGGCTACTTTTATCCCGGAAAAAGTATAGTTCCCGTGGGATAATTGAGGTGGCGGGAAAACCGTAATCCACGCTGGTGAAACCGAAGGGCGCTACTAGTAATTAATATATACATCTCCGTTTCAATCGGAAAAGAACTTTAGAGGGAAATTTAAATGTTCAGCTGTTAATATTTAAGGCGCTGCAAATAGATAAATTGCAACTTAAGCAATATTTAATACCATGTGCAAGAGACAGAGCTCTTATATTTAGAGTTTTAGTATCTCTTATTCAGTATAAAGGAATGGTCAGTACTCTAAATACAATTAGGTATGATTCAGTAGTTATATTAAAAAAAAAATCTATTAAACTATTATGTATACTACACGTATATCATACAAAATAAGAATATCCAAAGAAAATTAGTTGTTTTTAATTTTTTGTAATTTCATCGTAATCGGTGTAGCCGTTTGAACGTGAAGAAGCAACAGAGGTTTTTAAATTATTTGCTTATCCCACGGGAACAGCAGTTATTTTCGGGATGAATAAATAGATGCCTGTGTGTTATTCAGGGTCTAATCTATCTCCATACTAAATTTGGACATCAATGTATAAAATGTGTATTTAGGTTGTCATTTACATAACTTTGATAACTTGATTTTTACGAATAAACGTTCCTATATATCTTAACAAAAAGTTTAAAACTACTCACCTATTTTAAACTGGAGATAATTATAGGAACCTTTTTTGAGATCGTTGATGCCCTGTTTAACCGTTTCTGTGATTGGGAACGCAACACCGCCCATCGTTGACTGTCTGAATAAACAAAAACATACAATTGTAAATCGTAACTATATATCTTCACATAAATCACAATTATTACCACCCAGGGAATATTTGTTAGTCATGTCCATTCAAGATACATAATAATTATCTATCTGACATTTCTAATACATGTAAAAAAGTCATTTTGTCTAATAATATGTATTATTATACAAAATGACTTTTTTACATGTATTATCCGGCTTTACTCACGTTTATAGTCGAAGTTTCGACCTAGGTTTCGGGCATGTCAAATGCCCATCTTTGAGTGAACTCACCTGAGGTTAGGCATCGGATATGCCCGAAACCTAGGTCGAAACTTCGACTATAAACGTGAGTAAAGCCGGATAATATAATAATGTGTCAAACTCAGGAGAATTTCCAATAAAAAAAGATTAATTTTAACTTGTTGTAGTCATGTAACCAAATCCAAAAGGACTTACAATCCAAGCTAGATCTGAATATATACTGAAATATTTTTTATACACCTCTATTTTGCCCAAAATACAAAAGCCTGATACTAATATCAACTGTTCAACTAAATTATGTTTCAATTATGTGAACAATGCTAACAAGTACCTGGAGTCAGTCCCGTAATTGGTAGTTTTTTCACTTTCCTGCAACTCTTTCAAGGCTTCTTCTCTGTCAGTGAGCGGCGCGGGTGCGCTCACGCCGCTCAAGTGCGCCTTGTAGCCTTTCAGGCTCACCTCCTCCTGTAATCACAAACAACATAATTATATAAAGACCATTTTCGCATGTAAAATTTGATCATAGCTTGAATCTATAACAAAAATATATATACATTTACTATAATTAATACGCCACCATCTAGCACCACATTTACCAGTTTTTGTTAATTATCTATGACAATCAGTTTCGTTGGATAAACTGCTACTGCGTTAAACAGATAATCTCTATTTGTGGAAACTTATTAATGACTTTTTTTATATTCAATACTGTGTGCCTAAGTTAAGCTATGTGTTGATAGTCTTCTTAATAATAAATACATAAATAAATTACTAAGTGCATTTTCAAATGAGCGGTTCAATACTTCGAGGGGCACGTTAAATTGTCAGTCCTGATGGTAAGAATTAAATAGAGTTTGCTAGGCCACATAAGATTGGGCATTAGTCTTATCTGCATACAAAGAGTGTTCAGGAAGCAGTCGTTGAGAGCCAGTGAGTATTCTAGGTCTAGTGTGATAACAACTTCAACCACATTGTCACTGATGATCAAGTGAGATAGTGGTCGAACTAGACCTATAGAGTATAAAATAATAATTTTAAAAATCCGCAAGCCAGCACTGCCCAGCATGGTGGATTATGGAGCGTAACTCTTCACCCTGAAAAGGTCTGCATTCCAACTGTGAGCATGATACAATTTGTGTAATCGCATTGTATAACTGTGTACCAAAATCATCCTATTCAACCCTTTACATTCGGGTTGAATAGGTTGATTTTGGTACACGGTTATACAAATTTTATCATGCTCATAGTAATAGATAATCTGCCATTACCAATATTCTTAACACCCCCACAAACAAATTTGTATAAAACGTTAAAACTAAACAACTATAAACTGTTTTAATTGCATATAATTTATTTATTTTTGTTCTCATTTCAAACACAGTTCAGTGATAGTGATCTCCGGTTGTATAAATCAGTGTGCTAGGGTGTGTGTATTGTTCTGTCCTGTTAGAGTGTGCACATTTTCCTCGCCAACTTTTAGTCATCCTAATTATTAAGTGTTACTAACGTAACACTTATATTATAGTACTGTAACCAGGCACCATAGCCAACATAGGCACCATTATATTATAGTACTGTAACCAGTACTATAATATAATGGTGCCTAATGATTATCTCACACTAGCTGCGCCCCGCGGTTTCACTCGCTTAGATTACGGTTTTCCCGCTACCTCAATTATCCCACGGGAACTATACTTTTTCCGGGACAAAAGTAGCCTATGTGTTATTCTAGCCTATCTGGAGATAGGTTAGACCCTAGCAAATTTAATCGAAATCGGTACAGCAGTTTGACGTGAACGAATAACATAGGTTTTTAAATTATTCGCCTATCTCCAGGGTCTAATCTATCTCTATACCAAATTTCATCGTAATCGGTGTAGCCGTTTGAGCGTGAAGAAGTAACAAACGTACACAGAAACTTTCGTCTTTATTATATTAGTAGGAAATAGGATAGGATACCTTGACAGTAGCATGCATTTCATCTTTAATGTGTGCGGAACCAAACTCTTGCTTGAGGGTGGCTTTCGTAGAGGCATACAGCATTTTATGTCGAACTGGAGCACTGTCTGGAGACCAGCTGAGCAGTACCCATTCATGCCCTACGGAGTTTGTTGAGTCCAACCTGGAATATTGCATATAATAATATAAGACCAGGTTACAAAAGACTTACAAAAGCTTTTCAGTAATAACATGGAAATATCTCTGTGTGTGAGAGAAACTGCCACTGCCAATCATGGGAGTAGAGAGAGGCTAAATTATGGTAATATATTTAGATGTGAAATTAATTTTTAGGGGAATGAGTGGCCCTCACATGTAAGGACATGTTTTCTTTTCAGATGTGTTCAAAATCAATTACTATTAGGTGTCCTACAATCAGGAGGGGGTCACAACCCCGAGAGCTTTATCACATTGATAAACCTCTCAAATTGTATAACTTACATGGAGATAGGATAAGAAGAAAACAAGGATTCAGATGAACTCTCCCAAAATCACTGAATGACATCTAGTTCATTATTTTTTCTATATGTATGTAAGCTGCTGCAACTAAACAACATTGGTAATAATCTATTGCCGTGTTTGCGCGCCACTTCGTTCTGGCAAAGCTGAGTCCACTTCACAGTTACTTGAACCTATTCTAAAGTATAATCAGACAGTAAACTAGAAGTGAGATGCATAATTCGCTCACCATCTCGGGCCACCAAGATACAGGTTTCGCTTCTTTGGAGCCCACACATATCACATTTTTTTTCATAGATACCAAGTTGAAGAAAGAAAACACATGTAACTAGTTGTACAAAATTAAACTGAAATGCTAACTAATAACTCTTTATCTCATAAAAAATATATTATCTTCTGCACATGTGACACTGCTGAAGCAGTGTATTGAGAATTTGCCTGGAGACCACCCCGCCGTCAACGAGGTTGTAATGTGTCAGAGGTAAGTTAAAAATAATGAAATACAAGTCTTTAAATTAAAATATTTAATAATAATACTATCGGTTACATGATATAAAAACTATACCTGTATAATATATAGCAAGGTAGATCATCGACCACCAACAATGGCACATACTTGTCAAAGTCTTGTTCCCATGACTTTTTTGGTGGATAATCCTTAGCTGGGGCTAGTTGTTCTGAAAGCAAGAGCAGTTTGTGATTCTAAGAATGCTGTTCACCAAAATTTAAATGTCCGATTATCAATGAACCTTCGCTTAACTGTATGGTAAAAACTGTTTGACCTACAGTTAAATAGATAATTGGACATTTTAAATTTTGGTAAACTCCACCCTAAATATGTCTCCAGATAGTTAAGTATAAGATTTTTCTGTGAAAAGGATAGAGAAAGCTTTATTTTGAATCTCATTTGGGCTTTTTACTATTAATGTCAGTAACAAAGTGTTCAAAGCTAAAATAACACCAGATCAGGGGTGGCTAACATGTTGATTGCAATCGACCAGTCAATCATAGAATCAAAATTGTTGGGGCAAGGCAAAAAACATAAGTTGACTGTGATGTCGTGGCCAAGAGGATTAGGAATACATTTTTTTAAATACAGATGTAAGAAGCTTACCATTTTCTATGCTGACTTTGAGAACACGGATTTTTCCATCTCTGCATTTGCCGAAGATCTTTTTCAATTCAGCATTAGCTGCAGAAGTTAGAACTCATTAAACTTAATACTTAACAAATTGTAGAACTCCCATATTTTGTCACTATACAATATACATGGCCCAAGGAGTCAGTTGACGAACCCATTGAAAGTTAATACTGAATATAGTTTATTTATAATAAATATATAAATGTTAAAATCCTTCCTACTAATATTATTATAAATGAGAAAGTTTAAGTGTATGTGTGTACGTTTGTTACTTTTTGATGCTCAAACAGCTTCACAGATTCCGATGAAATTGTGTATGGAGATAGATTGTACTTTGGATTAACACATAGGCTTACTTTTATCATCACCATCATCGCCGTTTCTCATCACCACACAGGTAAAACCGTGGGGCGCAGGTAGTAAATTATATTTGTAATTTATAATAGATTATAAATGTTAAATTGTATTCAGATATGGTTTGTTTATCAGATAAGTCAAAATGTATCTTGCCTTTAACCATGTCTGACCAACAAGTTCTTTTTACCAAAATTTGTTCAGATAAATTAGGTACATTTACATCTGAAAAAAGGGATGTCGATATTGATCACTTATTCTTCACAGTAACAAACTTAGGGAAAATATAACATTAAGTGAGTTATGACTTATGGATACTTGTTATATTAGAAAGAGGGCTAGCAATGCTTATTTCATGCATGATATAGCATAATAGTATTACACAAAAAGTGCAGTATTTTAAACAATAACTTTTCTGTTGATCACAGCAAATGCTTGGCAAATACAGAACTTGTTTGTTTGATGTTAAGTAACAAACAGTTCATTGAATATTTAGGAAATTGGCAAAACCTAGTAATAACAATACTTTTTAGGTTATCCTGCTTGTCAGTTTGGGGGGTTGTGATCACACAAGTTATTATGAGTTAGTGAATAGAAAAATAGTGAAGCGCTGAAAATATTGAAAATCTAACTGTATCCTAACACGTACCTTGGATACCAGTCTGGTGCGACATTTCGAGTTATTCTTTTATTATGTTGTTACAATAAGGCAAAATTATCTCTCTTTAACAGTTCATAATCCCTTTTACGGTTAATATTAATTCAATACACTTTTTTGTTTATACTTATTTAAATTTTACAAAAAATGTCATAAGTGGTCTACTGTACTTCTTGCTTCTATATTCTATGAAAAAACCATGACATTTCATTTACTAAATTCTGTAGTAAAAGTAACTACATAACTCTGACTCTAATAGAACTGACCAGTGCTGCCAACTCTGAAATCTATAGAGTGGTAAAATTCTTTTGAAAATTACAGTACATGTTACAAAAATAGCAGAACAACCATTTAGTTAAAAAAATACTCTTATTATTATGTTATATTAGAAACAGACTGTATAATTGTTTCATTATATTAAACAAAGAGTTATAATTACCTGTGAGTTCCATAAGATTCAAACAGGTAGCGGTGTAAGATAATTTATTTTCTGGTTTAACTAAGTACCCAATAGATGGCGCTATGTTAAAAGTACAAACGTTTCATATATGCTACACTTTATTATGATTCTAACAGATGGCGATAAAAGGTAATTTATCGGCTGGATTAAGTAAGTATCCAAAAGAAGGCGCTATGATTAAAGTCCAAACGTTTTATATAATATTACAACTACAAATTTATATTTTAACGTATACGGTAAATGTAAAAGTAAACTATTCTACCTACCTAGGGGCACCGCGGCCAATCAGTAAAAACATTATAAAATCTATCTGCAGCAGTCTGAGTTTTTTTAATTTTATTTGATATGTTTGAAATTTGATACCTTTGTTCACATTTTTGGGCACTACAGCTACAAACTCAAAAATAACGAATTTTTAGAAGTGAAAACTTCTTTAATGGCGGTGTGCACTTTTTTATGGGGAAAAAATGTTAAGCTTGCGTCAGGACGTGACGTCATCGAATTCGTAACTCGGAGGGAGAGTAGAACGCGCCGTTGAAATTTAAACTTATAGGTAATATATGTGACGAATAAAGATTAAAAAAGAAAGTTACATATCAAGTTTAATTCTATGTGTCCCACTAATATTATAAATCTGAAAGTTTGGATGGATGGATGTTTGTTACTCAATCACGCCAGAACGGCTGAACGGATTTTGACGAAATTTGGTTCTTCACGTCCCGGAATAACATATAGGCTAGTTTTCTTCATCATCAATCATGTTCAAGGTTTTCACTTCTGCCGGCACTCCCGGAGTGCAACCGGTTTTTTTCTTATTCATAATAGGCTGGCGTTTGACCACTGTCTCACCTGGCGGTCTACGATGGAGCACGCCTGCCTAGAAGATACCTATTCACTCGTGACTTGAAGATGCCCAGATTGTATCCATGTGGAATCACAGACCACAGACTTAGGCTATGAGTTCCACCTGTTAGGTGTACACACTATGAATGTGGAAGCAAAACGCTTCGTGCGACATGTTTTAACGTCTACCATATATGGACGTCGCATTGCATTCCGCCTGGTCGTTATTTGATGGAATTGGGAAGATGGAATCAAGTTGGGTAGCTCCAAAGCGCATTTACCGAAATGTATCCGGCAAAAAACCGATAAACTAGTGACTCTACTTCGGTGCTGCAGAATTTAGAGTCAAGAGCCTCAAGTTGGTATTTCGGCGACCCGTACTCCATACAATAATAAACTTGTTTGATATAAAATGAGCCGTTATTTCGGTGTAAAGAGTTCTTCTTTGCGAGGATTCCCACCTTCTTGGCTGCCAACTTAGCTTTAGACTCAATGTTGGAGCCAAAATTTAGAGTTTTGTTCATTGACTCGCCCAGAATATTAAGATGGTCAGTTATCGGCGCGGACACAATATCTCGCAAAGTAGGAGTCAGACGAAATTGACCGCCAACGCTAAACGGTAGCGGAAAGAGACATGCCTGAGTTTTTTTGGCATTGAACTTGACCAATATAGCATCTCCCTAGTCGGAGACTGCCTTTAGGGTCAAGTAATCAATTTCAAACGTTTCACCATGTCCTGTCTTAATAATCGTATGTGGGTTCCGCTACTCCTTGCATTGGATATAGCTCTCTAATACTGTACTATCATTTGCATAGCCAAAGGGCTTGAGCAGCTTATTTATGTGCAGTAGAAACAGTGTTGCAGAGAGCACGGATCCCTGAGGAACACCGACCGGCTGGTGGAACTGCAGGGCAGATCTGGTATGTCCATAAGAATAACTCCGGCTTTTGGAGGACTTAGCGAGTGCTAACAGTAAAGATAATAATGACATTTATTAGCAAGGTTTAAGTGTAACGCCACCTCGATGCGTGTAACTTATCGGTAATGGCTTAAATTTATAATATTCATCAGAGGCCATCAGAGCAGGTGGCAAGCTAAGTAGCTACGTAATGGAAAATGGTAAGCGCAAGCGGTTTTGAATATCCTTGCAGTTAACGTCATCACTTAACATCAGGTAAGTTGTCAAAGGCGAGCTTATAATAAGTAAAAAAAAAAGTTTCTGTACCTCAGTAGGTGTGCTTAGGAAATTGCAGACTTAAAGTTGGAGACATTGCCACGGGCTAAGGATACTATCCCCTATAGTATAGGTAGGATTACCCTATGATGAAATCCTTATTAAAAACAGAACGAAACTGTAGTAGAACGGTTTAGTAATATTTGTTCGTAGTTTTTATATTATCTATAGGTAATAGTTAAATAAAATAAATTTGTTTAATATCCCTATGCAAATTAAAATACATACTCGTGCGAATACAGTAATACAAATTATACAATTTCAATAGCTTAACTAGGTAATCTTTGCAAAAAAGTTTTACAGTTATGTAGTAGGTAAGGAGTTTTAGTGGTGAAGTAATTACTTAGTTTTCCTCAGTGAGCAGCTATGGACTTGCTTATGTATTTTATAAATAACCATACGGAAATTCTAAATGAATAAATAGGTAAACGTTTTCTGTAACAACTTATTCATAATAAGAGATTTTTATTGTGTATCGCATTAACGCTATGCTAGGCAGAACTTATTCATAATAGGTTGAAAACAACTTCAAAAAAAACCTAATAGGTTTATACATTTGTAATAAAATTTCGTTACAACTGCACGCGAGTCTTCATACTCAAAAGTTAATTTTGATTAACTCCAGTGCTGTAGACTCAGGTACAGCATACTTACTGCTACAATATTCGTAGTAATAATATCAAAAAGCAATAACCATGTTTTGGGCGGCCAATTATTGGAGTTTGCGGTCGTGTTCAGTCACGGCATTCGAGATGGAATTGGTTGGTAACTTGCTATACATGCGTAGGGTTACCAGATTGAAAATTAAAAAGTGTAGACATAAAGCCTGTCTAGAAAAAAACTTTGTGATAAAGTTATTTCACTACTTGGAGTACTTGGTTTCGTTGCGTTGTTATTTTAGCGGAATATCGAGTTTATTTATGATAACATTTGAACGACTATTGTATTGTTTATGAATGGATTTTCTTAATAAATAAGAGAATTGGCATCCTAACATAAGGTTAAATCCTGAGTATTCACTCAGGCGAACCCTGATATATGGTAGCCCTATAAACGCAGATACATCCCATTGCCGCAGTGCTCGTGCTAATGCAACCAATGGAAAATCAAATACCCTTGATAGATGGCATTGTAGTGTTACTTATGTACTTACCTAAGTATATATTTAATGTTATTGACATGCATGTGGCCAAAAAGTCAATTGTATCTAATACGTATTGCTTTTACTAAACCCAGTTTTAGTTTGTAAATTGACTTCTCCCAGAACCTCAAACTTGCACTGATAAGTTTATTATCAGAAATTGTAACGTTTCTCGGACTCATGTTAGACAGCATACAATGCTTATTTATATGACTTTACATAATCCTATATATCCTAAGATATATGAGATATATCCCCACATCTGTTATTTAATTATAAGACGGCTTAAATGTTAGATATTATGTAGAGGGATAAAGTGCACATGGGTTGCCGAGCTAAGGCTGAGCCTATACTGTCAATAACCCAATAATTATAAAAAATCTCTCTGCGTCCTTGTCTTTCACACGGAGTAGCGCGCGCGCAACGTTTCTGTCACTCTCCGTACTTGCACTTCAATCAAACCTTAAAAAAATGTAAGCATACAGGAACATGACACAGTTTTAAATAGCCAACCTCATACTGTTGGATAGACAATAAAATAAGCTTTAATTTAAAAATAAATTTCAGTGATATTATATGTTTATATGAGGTAGATGTCGCACAAGCGCGCGGAAGCTGAGGCTGCAAAGTTAAGTCAATTGTAGTAATTTTGATTATGACGCGTATTTCAAGCGCACGTCTAAACAT